>JAQQBS010000001.1:1320490-1350853 GCA_030347275.1 Microctonus aethiopoides
TCGATCAAATTCATTGTACCGTGAGTCTCTGAATTTTGGTGTCCAAAAGTGTCCGTTCAGGCGCTAATGGGTTAATCAGTGGCGTTGTGGATTTGCACGCGAATCCTACGCCGGCGATCAGGGTTCGAATCCACTTGTAGACAAAATATTTTTATTTGTCAATTTACAAAATAAATTCATTACTTCTATTAATATTAATTCCCAGTAATTTACTCGAAATATTCCTCAATCTCAACAAGATGAGAACAAGAAATTTTCAATTATTCTCAAAAATTCTCAATCAATCAAAAATTTGAATTTAAAAATAAAATATATTTAATATAAAATATAAATCAACTTGGAATATAAATACCATAAAGAATTTAAGATATTTCATCCAACATAGTCACTTCCGTGTCCAGTGACACGACATGACATGAACACTATTATTTCCTCAGTCATGTAATGTCTTTAAGTGTCCTCCTCGTGATCACGCACGTGGAAAATTATTACTTGATGACCTCGCCCCTTTGGCACGGGCCAGAAGGTACATCCACATATTATATTCATTCATACACGTGTCCTTGATGTTAATGTAAATGTTGTCATCATCATCATTATCATCATCATCATCATCGTTGTGGACACGATTATATTCGATTCACTGTGCGATATATTAATTAAAGGATTCACAAATTTCATGGCTATATGAATTACGAGGAAGCCAATAAATGCGTATCATTTTACGCGTTACACACTACTGCTTGCAGTCAGTATATCTGCACATATAAATACTGCACATATATATGCTTCATCGAGTATTATATTCATGTATATTTATGTGTTGACTATATGGATAACTGCTGGTTACGCATGGACGATCTCACGGTCTTATATATTTATATCACATAAAATAGACACGATGATAGTATAAATAAACATAAATATGACAAATAAAAACACTTATACATGACTTTATTGTTCAATATTTAAAATTAAAATGAAAGAAAAAAATAGTAAATAAATAATTATTGCTTTAAGCTGGTTATATGTAAATTATTTTACGTAATATAAGTAACATTAAATTTTTTTTATCTTCAATTTCCGATCTGTCAACGTCATTTTTATTTACATTCATACATGTAAATATTTTTCCCAGAAGAAAAATCGAAAGTTCGATGCATTTGAATTGTTAATATATTTTCGATATATTGATGTATCATAAATTTCATTAAGCGCGGTCATATGTTTCTTTATATTATACCGCAACTGACGCATGCAGCGGACATGCACGCCTTTCACCGATAAATAAATATGTACACATTTATATATTATACATGTGTGTATCTTAAATGGGAACGTATATACTGCACTTACTTTGGCACGAGCCCTTTAATTTACCCACGTGGTAGTGGTAGTGTTGTACACTATATTTCTTCGCTGCTATTGTTAAAATGATTGTTGGTTATAGCTCTTTTCTTGCGCCGTCTTTATCGCTTTTGTGTTCATCATATTCACCATATGTCCAACAATTTTCTTCCCTTTTAATTTTTTATTTTTTCGTTAAACTTCTCTTTCCCTTTCTCTCTATATTCACCTTCATGAATCGATAACTATATTTCTCAAGTAACAACAATAAATCGATCAATACGTTCTTTAATATAATTTATATCAGCAAGTGGAAAAAGCAAATTGTCTTCTAGACTTTTGATCGAATATAATTCAAGGCCAAATTTATCCAATCTCGATCGATCGACAATGAATCCACCACAATACACACATATATATATAAAAAAAAAAAGAAATATATATTTACGATAATAAAGAAAGTGATAACAAAACGAGGAAGCTGCTTAATATTAAAAACAATTTTTTTATTTATATTTATATTATTTTTTTCTTCTTCTCATACATATATACACACGCTCTTCATCGTTGATGCCGAAAATCGTACCCAATTTACGCTGCCAAACCGGTTAGCAGTGTTATAAAAGAGGCGCAAAAGGGAATATAATGTTATATCGCGTGTACCACCTCAATTTCGTATTCATTAAATCCCCTTTTCTCTTCGCCCCATTAGTCGAGTGAATATAATGGATCCCAAAATTACTACCTATATGTCATTATATACCTATGTATATTGATAAGTATGTATGATATACATACAATATTTCATCATATTAATTCATCTGCAGAAATTTCAATTCAATAATTAATATGTTCAATTGCTGTCAAATTTTAATCTAAATATTTTTATTTAATATAAATATTTCATTCATTTATTATTATTATTATTATTATTATTATTATTATTATTATTATAATATTAATTTATTAATTATTTGTTTGGTTTGAGATTTAAATTATGTAATTATAATAATTTTACAGGAATTGAAAGAGAGTTTCAATTATGGGCTTTTCTGCCCACCAGTGAATGGAAAAGCTGGAAAATTTCTGGATGAAGAACGTCGTCTTGGAGATTATCCTTTCAACGGCCCAGTTGGCTACTTGGAGGTAAAATTGACCCTTCATAAAATTAAATCAAACGTTGATGGAGAAAAATGAAAAAAGAGGGAAAAAAAAAAAAAATGTAAAAGTAAATTCAATGGGAAAATGAAATTAGGTCTATATATTTCTAATGGGACTCCTGTCTTAAATTTTGTAATAATCAGAGATAATGAGTGAGAGGGTGGTGGTGGAATGAAAAACGAGATGTGTAAAATATTTAATCTTTATGCACTTGTGAAGAAGTGGGAAAAAAAAATTATGTTTATATGTATGAGGAATTTTTTTGTGGTGCATGATGAGTGGATCTTGAAAGAAGAAAATGACTTGCATTGACGCGAGTAACGTCTCAAGAATATGAAGCATGAAATGAGTTGGCTGTTGGTGAGAAAGAAAGAAAGAAAGAAAAAAAAAAAAGGAACTTTTATAAAAATGAAAGAGAAAAATAATAGAAAAAAATATTGCTGAGAAGAAAAATCATTTTTTTTTCTAGTAAAAATTATTTAAAAAAATATATATAATATATACACCATGTCTGCATTATACTGTAACATTTGGGCTTTATAAATCATGGATTATATTATTTTTATTGATTGCTATCAATAAAAATAAATATCATATTCCATATAAGTAAATTATTTCCACTAAAAATTATATCGCGTCATTGTAAGAAATGTTATTCCAAATAGGGGAGAGAATCAGTGTTTTTCCCTGCATGTTCCTATACTCTCCTTGTCCATTCTCCCTCTAACACAATTGCAAAGTCCAAACGAGATTTGGTCATTTAACATTCTTTGTATTCGCATCACGTATGAGGAAGAACCCGCACATGTATATCCAAGGGTCGTGCGCGTACTGATGGGCGCGGTGTATTCACTATACAACAAACGAGTGAGATAGTGAATTTTTCTACCCTCTCCCCGTTTGATTCAATAAATAAATGCGACAAGAAGACCAAAGAGCAACACAGCAGAGCAATACATAAGAACAAAAGAAGCCGCGCGTGCACGAGCAAAATTTTTCGTTCCATAATTCATCGAATTGCAAAACTCACAAATACCCACATGCCTGCTTTATAAACAATGTTGTTACACGAATAATAATATATTTTTCTCATAAAAATAAATACAATACACATTTTACAATGGCGTAGAAAAACAATACCACATAAAAACGCAATAATAATATTTATCAGAATAAATTGATAATAAATTTTAAAAAGAATTTCGATTCAAAAAATATTCCTAAATAATAATATTAACAACAATGTCAATGATCTCACTGATTATTTGTGTCTTTAAATATCAATTCATCATCTCATGTAACAATTATACCACAAAAATGTAGTGTTAAGAATATTAATATTACGTAACTTGAGATAAACTCAATGAACCTCTAACAAATATCATCTTCATGTATAAACACATATCAATATCAATTGAGTTGTATTTGTGATCCTGTCAAAGACTATACTATACATATACTTGTTTCATCTCTCACTTAACTCATTGACAATGACATTGCTTTGTCAAAAAGAGTCATTGAACGTATATATAATACAAGAAGGCAAACACACATATAACGTCACTTAGAAATTTCTTCCTGTAATATGTATACGAAGAACAAGTTTAACAAGTTTTGCGATATTTTTAGATCAATAAGCCCCATCATCATAGTATTAAATTGCCATATTATCCGTTACCTTGTCACCAAACACCAATGCAACTCGTTTTACATAATAAACTAATCAAGTTATTAAGGATAAATGTTTTAAAGTATACAATATTTGCATAATTATATATATATTTTTTAATTTCTCCACTTGTGAGTGTAAAAAAATTGTGTAAAATAATATTTGTATTATAGCAAATGGCGTTAAATGATAGTGAAATAAAAAAAAATAAACAAATGATAGAGAAAAGAGAGTGTAACAATTTAAAATATATTTTTTTTTTTTTTTATTTATATTTCATGATAGGCAAGATATATTATCAATAAACTGTTATAGGAATTTTAAGTTAACACGCACTTGGGTGTATACATTATCTATGGTTAAAAATGTGCAGCAAGGTGAACAGTGGCGTAGAAAGATTCGATAGTGATAAGGAGAAATGATAATAATACAACGCCGCGAGATATTCAGACAACTATGAAACGTTAGGTGTACTTATGTGGAAGCCAACGAACCAACCAATGGTTATTATAAATACCAAGTCCTTCCCATATTCTCTCTTTCAATATTGCCGCCCATTATCGTTTCTTGCTTGTATCCATACCATTGTCCTGATACTATTGCTAATGGCTTCCAACCCAAGTGTCTTCTCTATCTTTTCTCTTTATTCGCGCGAATATATTATTGAGAATCTCGCACCTATAACAAATACTGGATAGTGGATGATGTCAATTGATACTCTCTCTCTCTGCAGTTAGATATTTTATTTTCAATTGATATTTGTAAACATTTTATTTGTTTATTTGTAGAAAATTTATCGTATAATTAATTAATGTTTTTTTTTGTTTCATTTGTTTAAGCTGAAGTACAAGAGACGTGTTTACAAGATGTTGCATTTGGATGAGAAACAATTAAAAGCAATGCATACAAGAACGAATTTACGTCGATTGCTTGAATATGTTGCTAATAGTCAAGTAGAAAAAATTGCTAAAATGTGTAGTAAAGGATTGGATCCAAATTTTCATTGTCAAGAGACTGGAGGTAAGATAATTTTTATTTAAAAATTAAATAAACTAGATGTATAGATTAGGGTGTACCAAAAAAACTCGATATTTTTTTTTTTCTTGCTCTCTACCTAAAATATCGTAGAATATGTCCGAACAAATATCCGGTTAAAAGCGCAGCTCATGATTTTAATTTTAAGAGGTCCTTCATCGAATCTGAAGTTTTGCCGTTTAATTATAACACAGAAAAATGATTTTTTTGCATTATTTATTCTTGCTACCTAGGAAGAAATTTTTTTTTCATAAAACTCATAATTAAATCTTACAAAGCATTAAATTTGGACGAAAAAATCTCAGTAAGCCGAATTTCTATTTTCATTATTTGATTTTTTACAGAGCTTTAAATTCAAAATTTTACGTTTTTTGTTTTTTTTCAGCTAAACTATTGAAATTAGACGGAAAAGTCAAATAGCAATTTTTTAGCTTGTCTAATGGACCTCAAAAAAGTTTCAGGCGAATTTTTTGTATCGTCAATATTCTAAAAGTTACAGGCGTATACTTAGTTATAATAATAATACTTAGTTAAGTTAATAATAGAAAAATGATGACTTTATACGCCTGTAACTTTTAGAATATTGACAATACAAAAAATTCGCCTGAAACTTTTTTGAGGTCCATCAAACAAGCTAAAAAATTTCTATTTGACTTTTCCGTCTAATTTCAATAGTTTAGTTGAAAAAAGCAAAAAACGTGAAATTTTGAATTTAAAGCTCTGTAAAAAATCAAATAATGAAAATAGAAATTCAGCTTACTGAGATTTTTTCGTCCAAATTTAATGCTTTGTAAGATTTAATTATGAGTTTTATGAAAAAAAAATTTCTTCCTAGGTTGCAAGAATAAATAATGCAAAAAAATCATTTTTCTGTGTTAATTAAACGGCAAAACTTCAGATTCGATGAAGGACCTCTTAAAATTAAAATCATGAGCTGCGCTTTTAACAGGGTATTTGTTCGGACATATTCTACAATATTTTGGGTGGAGAGCAAGAAAAAAAAAAATATCGAGTTTTTTTTGGCACACCCTAGTATAGATGATGAATTTATTATATTTATTTACTTATTTCTTTTATAATTATTTAGAAACACCATTAACATTGGCAACAACTTTGAAAAAGCCATCAAAAGTAATTATAGCATTGGTAAATGGTGGTGCATTATTGGATTATCGAACAAAAGATGGTCTTACAGCAATGCATCGAGCAGTTGAACGAAATAGTTTAGATGCTGTTAAAACACTTTTAGAACTTGGTGCAAGTCCAAATTATAAAGACACCAAAGGATTGACGCCACTTTATTACAGCGTAATTTATAAAACTGATCCGATGTTGTGTGAAACATTGCTTCATGATCATGCAACGATTGGTGCACAAGATCTTCAAGGTTGGCAGGAAGTGCATCATGTAAGTTTAACAATTTTTCTAATATTTTTTCTATATTTATTTTATCAACATTCAATGGATTACATTAATATTTTTATATATTTATAAACAGGCATGCCGCAATAACCTGGTCCAGCACTTGGATCATCTTCTCTTCTATGGTGCTGACATGAACGCTCGTAATGCATCAGGCAATACACCGTTGCACGTGTGTGCAGTTAACAACACCGACTCATCATGTATACGTCAGTTGCTTTTTAGAGGCGCTCAAAAAGACAGTTTAAATTACGCAAATCAAACCCCCTACCAAGTAGCTGTCATTGCTGGTAACATGGAATTAGCAGAAGTTATCAAGAATTATCAGCTGGAGGAAGTTGGTAAGCTAATTATAAATAACAAAAAAAAAATATATACAATTTATATAAATAATATTTTCAATTATTAATGCATGAATGTGATGCATTTTTTCTTTTTCTATTATTTCATGAATGAAACAGTAAAATTGGCCAAATATCATAATTAATTTACATAAATAACACATTATTACAAATTACATGACGAATAATGAGAAATGAATCAATAAAAAATAGAAAAAAAAATTAAATAATAAGGAAAAAAATTATTAAAATAAAATAAAATGATTATTTATTTGATACTGAATAAAATAGCAAAGCCAATATAAGTCTTGGTGAGAAGCTGAGCAGAAGACTGACGTTGACGTACGACGACGTGACTTTTCCTTGCCGCTAGATTCTCTTGAGATATCCAGCGTGTATTGCTCTTACGCAAAGTAACCTCAGCTCTTTGGTTAGATCGATCGTTTGTAGATACAAATGTATATACACATATGTATATATTTATTTAAACATATATACCTATATGTATATTTATATTTATGTGTATATAATATGTATATGTATATGTATTGCATGGTGTATCTGGTGAAGTGGTTGGGCATGAAGCACGTGCATGCTTTTAGCATACTCGTTAGATGTTCGTTAGAGAAATATATATCGCTGTTTTTTTTTATTTTTTTTTATTTTTTTATTTCGTTCCTTACAACGAGATTCCTAGAGGAAATCGGTTAGAGAAACTTGGCGACCAATAGCCGTGAACGAAGGCAGATTGGCATTGGAAGGCAAAAAATAAATAAATGGGATGGGTATATGGATATATCGGTGGCTTTTATCGTGGTACAATATCGGTATCAATCGATCCTTGATGTAAATAAGCAGAAGAAAATAATAAATATGCCTAGATTGTATATATAATTGTGTGAAATATCTTTTGGTGGTGATGGTTGGGTTTTTGCAACTTCAAAACTCTTTATAGAATTTTTTTGAAACTAAAAAACTAGAAATTTAAATTAAATAAAATTAAATATATTTAATTTATTTATAAAAGAATATGAAATTAATTTATAGAGTTATGCGGATAAAATAACTTTGCATTAGATATATATAAATTTTTGTTAGTTTCTACTTGGGGATAATAATTAAATTTTATAATTTTTATTACAATTAATTAATATATTATAAAAAAAGATGAATAAATCCAGACGACAAATGAAAAATTAACGTAACTTTAATGACGAATTATAAATTGTAAAATAATTTTTTTTTTTTTAAATGAATAATTGAACTGATGAACGTGAAAAAAAAATTCAACGGTATAAAAAAAAAAAATCCTCTGTCTCTCCATCTCTATATTTTTCTTTTTTATCATTTTTTTTTCTCATCCCTTTCAATCAATCCACCCTCGCAAATATCATTCAGTATCTTGCTAGCGTTGTTAAAACCCCAGGAAATAATTTCAACCGCGTACAAGACTGTGACTGTGGGTGTGTGTGAGTGCTTCACCGCTTCGTAAAATAATTGATCATAAAAAAAAAACAACAATAATATTAATAATAATAAAATAATAAACCTACCACTAACAAAGTAATTATTATCGTCGTTGTGCTCATGATGATTGAACTATATAACCATATGTATTTTGTATAAAAACACACGCGAGATTGAGCGTGTATGAGCGTGTGTGAATATCGCAATAATTGTGAATGGTAAAATTTTGAAATGACTTTAAAAAGTCCATACTTAAATGTATATTTGTAGTATTATCAAAAACCCTGAGCACCAGGCATTGTAAAAAGTGAAAACGAATTTAATTGATAATGCAAATGATGTAAAATGAATGCTAAAAAATCGAAACAACAAAAAAAACAAAACAAATGTGTACCAAAGTCCAAGAAATAAAAGTAAAATAATAAATAAAAATTTGATTAATAATAAAAATTATAAAATATAATAAATATTTTCTTGGGCTTTGATATACAGAGTAAAAATATAAATTTGTAAGGCTAAGTAAAATAAAATAATTTACTTAACCTTGCAACGTAAAATTTTCCAGTACCATTTAAAGGCCCACCACGCTACAATCCAAAACGACGTTCAGTGGCATTTGGTGGTATGACCACAAGCTGTTCAGCAATAAATCTCGGCACCCTCACCAGGATACCGTCCACAAACGAGACAACAACATGTGGCACTCTAACAAGAACAATATCCGTTGATCAATATTCATCGGGAACATTGAGCCGATTGCCAATTAGTGAACAATACAATACGAGCATTGGTTCAGTTAGAATTCCGTCCAGCAATGAACAATATTCAAGCTCAAGTTTCATTACAAGAACAACACCGTCCAATGAACAATATTCAAGTGCATCAATGAGCCGTGTTTTGTCTGCTGAGCATCAATATTCAGGAATGTCACGTGCTGAATCGCATCACAGTAGTTTAAATCGAGTGCCGTCCATAGATCAGGCTCGCGTTGAATGCGGAACATTACAAAGAATACCGTCCGATCAGCAATTGGGCACAATTACACGTGCACAACAACAGCAGCAGCAACAGCAACAATTACATCAGCATGATCAACATATTCATCATGCCATGAATAGAAGTGAACATTTGCAGAATACAATCAATCGAGTACCGTCCGAATATCAGACACCAGCGCTACGGGATCCAAATGCGAGGTATGCATAAATTGTCTTTGCGTAAGAGAAAATAAATAACAATTTATATATATGGGGCATTCCATGCCAACTTATTCTACCAAAATAAACTTTGCATCTCCGATTTCGCTGAAACTTGGGCATTTTTTTCTACCCATCGAAATAGGGTGAGGTGATTTTTTTCAAAATTTTTTATCGAGCCGTTCAAAAGATAAATTTTTGAAAATTTTTGGGGTTTTTCATGTTCAAATGGCCATAACTTGGCCACGAATTGTCCGATTTGAGTCTTTGTTTTTTCAAAATTTTTGTTTTTTAATGAACTTTCTGGAAAATTTATGCAAAAAATTATCAATGATGAATTTGATTTTTTTTTTTAATTTTAAAGTTAAAATGTGGATTTTGAGACTGTTTGTATCTTTCGATTTTTCTCAAAAAATTCTCAAAAATACTGCTCCCTAAAATACAAATTTTAAGCCTAGTTTCGTAATGGGATAATGATGGGTTATAACTATTTTTGAATTTTTTAAATTAATTATTTTCGTTTTTTTTCGAATTTATTATTTTTTTTTTAATTTATTTATTGTAAACATGTATACAATAAATAAAATACTCTATATTTTTAATTTATTTATTGTATACATGTATACAATAAATAAAATACTCTATAAATTAAGACAAAATAATAAAATCGAAAAAAAACGAAAATAATTAATTTAAAAAATTCAAAAAAAGTTATAACCCATCATTATCCCATTTCGAAACTAGGCTTAAAATTTGTATTTTAGGGAGTACTATTTTTGAGAATTTTTTGAGAAAAATCGAAAGATACAAACAGTCTCAAAATCCACATTTTAACTTTAAAATTAAAAAAAAAAATCAAATTCATCATTGATAATTTTTTGCATAAATTTCCCAGAAGGTTCATTAAAAAACAAAAATTTTGAAAAAAAAAAGACTCAAATCGGACAATTCGTGGCCAAGTTATGGCCATTTGAACATTAAAAACCCCAAAAATTTTCAAAAATTTATCTTTTGAACGGCTTGATAAAAAATTTTGAAAAAAATCACCTCACCCTATTTCGATGGGTAGAAAAAAATGCCCAAGTTTCAGCGAAATCGGAGATGCAAAGTTCATTAGTAGGATGAGTTGGCATGGAATGCCGCATATAAATTAAATAAAACAGAGAGATCACTGATTGCTATAATTTTTCATCACTTTTTTAATTTTTACTTTTAATTCACTCAAGTATTAAAAATTATCAAGCTTGATAATTATTTGATGACACATAAAGCACAAGGTTATTTGTTTGTTTTGTTGACCTTTATTTTTATTATCACAAAAATCAATTAAGTTAAATGGCTCAGCCATCAGTGATTTCGCTTTAAGCGCAAAGACACTTTACGCTTATCAAACATAAAACGATAAAAATAAAAAAAATAAAAAAAAAAAACAACTTTTATTAAAAAATAAAAAATCATACGACACTGTCGTCGTGTTGCTGTCCAACCAAATTTCAAGATCACCGAACGTAGTAGAGCACTATCAAAACATGAGAATAGAGGGTCTAACACGACTACAAGAGCATCGTATTGAGCTACAGCATCGCTTGGACATTCATGGACGAATGATGGAGATGCCGCCATCACCATCGCCAAGCAGCAGGAGTCTTGCACCATTCAGCTCAGCAAGCTCCAGTCTGTCTGATGGCAGTAATCAACCTTCTGGCGAAGACTCGGCCAGCATTGTCACAGGTACACAAGTCTTTATTCATCATTTTTTTTTACTTGAAAATCACACACAAAAATACACATAAAAAAATAAATTAAATAAATCCATCGAGATTTTTAAACAAATGTGTGAAGTCAACTTTGAATCTCCTGATGAAGATTGCTTCGTTGTTTTATCAGGCCTGTCTTCTCGGAGAGTGTGTTGAAACCATCACCACCAAAAAAATAAAAAGATTATTATGATAAAACGAGAGAAGAAAAAAGGATTTTATTTGGGAAATGGATGAAATAAAAATAGAATAAATTTATTTGTCTCCATGAGATTGTTTGTAGTATTAATATTATTAAGATAAATGTTTTTCTCATCTATCGCGTTCATATATAATATTTATTGTCATTCATTTTTGAAAATTCTCCTCTATTATTTTTCATTATTATTCTTCCCATCGCATACGTCTTCTTAGCGGACTTAGATGTTTCCATTATTTCAAAAATCATTTACTCATTTATTCATTCATTTTATCCTGTATAATTATGTGTGTGTACATAAATATACATATACATTTATATACTTGTTATAATTATAAATAAATCCCCTTCAATTTGATAAGAAAAAAAAAAAAAATAACGCGGCTGTGCGAGCATGTATTTATGCAAAATGTTGATGCAAATTTAAATTCAGCTATTCAATAAATTTCGCGAATTAGAAAATATAAAATTTCAGGGACTAGCCCTCTCTTTGTTTAAAATTTATTATTAATTTAAAATGGAGAATAAAAATATAGTTCTATCAAATTATTCATATCAATATAATTTTTCCTTTGATTAAACAAATCAACATTATATTTTATTATTATATTTTATTTTTTTTTCAACAGACAAGAGTCTTGGCGATACAGCATCGGACGTCATTAGTGACAGCTCTGGCGTTGGTACATCGCAATCTGACACAACAAACTCGATCTCCATTCCCGGTACGACAGTCGTCTGCGTTGAGAGTTATAACAGTGGTATTGCCGGACACTTAACCATCAACCAGGGCGATATTCTTGAAGGTAGAATCAATTTATACGACATATAAAAACATAGAAATGAAAAAAAAAAAATTAAATAAATAAATAAATAAATAAATAAAAATAAATATCCACCTTATATATATATATACACACTAAATGAAAAGAACTTTGGTTTCTTTTACGTTATGGCCATGAAATAAAACTTGAATGTCCCATCAAGAGTCCGTTGACGATGAATATGGCGCAATTTTTTTTGCTCTTTCATTTAATCGAATAAAGCATAAAGAATAAATTAACAAAAGCCATATGGAGAACAGCAATAACTGTTCATCGATATATTACTTGTCACAATGATGGTACTTAATAATAATATACTATAGTAGTAATTTATATTGTAATATATATTTTTTTGATGCTTAGAATTTTATTAAAAATGTTTTTTATTTCAATTTTTATTTTGATCAGTCACTGGAGCAACAGATTGTGGACTTTTGGAAGGCGTTCTGAGGGGTCAAGGCACAGGATTAATTCCTGCTCATTGCGTTCAAGAAGTACGATTACGACATACAAATATACCCATGGGCTCTCAACATGTACGCGAAGGACGAAATCGTGTACTTGGACGTCGGGAATCGCAACAACATAAATATTTTGCCACTGCGCCACGATTGAAAAAACCGTAAGAAGAATTAATTATTCATTTGTATTTGAATTATCATTGTATATTATTACTGAAAAAAAAAATAGTATTTCTATGTTTAGTGTTACTTCTGAGCCGAGATCAGTCGTTTTACATCGTGCAAGAAAAGGCTTTGGATTTATTTTACGCGGCGCTAAAACTACTCCGTCAAATTTATTGGGTTTAACACCAGCAGCACAATATCTTGATGACGTTAGTCCAGGTGGCGTTGCAGATCTTGCGGGATTAAAGAAAGGAGATTTTCTCATACAGGTATAAAAGAAAAGAAAAAATTTATATATTCATTGAGAATTTATGAAATTTAATTTTTGTTTTATTTTTAATTCTTTTTTCATTATATTCTTCTTTTTTATTGTATTTAGATCAACGGCGAAGATGTATCAACTGCTTCGCATGAACACGTAGTTGATTTGATAAGAAGATCAGGTGAATTAGTCAGAATGACTGTGGTATCACCAGTTGTGAATTTACCAAATTCACAATCGGCAGCGGCATTGCCGACTAGTCAACCAAATCAGAGACAATACGCGACATTACCGCGTAAAGGTAGTAATAATGTGCCAATCAGTGGTACATTGGGTCGTTCACCGGCGCCAATGCCACCACGAAGAGATCCAAAAACCACTCTCAGCGTTGGACGCGCGCGTGCACGATCAATGGTCGCTGGATTAGGTAAATTATCAATGATTTATATTAAATCAATTGTAATATTTAACAAAAATATTGTGTGATATATTATAATATTTAATTCAAACAGAAGGCGGTGGTGAAAAAGATGATCGTGATGATATTGCGTCAACTGGTGGAAAATCAAGTAGTGCTGAATCAATTCATTTACCGCAACAGCCATCGACTGGACCGAATACTGGGCAAAATACACCAGTTCAACCAAGAACTGCCAGTATTCGTTCACGTCCAACATCAAGTCGAATAACGGCCGCTGAGCTTGAGGTAAATTATTTTTTTTTCCAATTGCACGAAATATTAAAGAAATAAATAAGAAAAACAAAATCAGCAAATTGGCACGAATATACACGTGATATGCGCTTCCCTCCAATATCAAGCAATGTTTACACACGAATGTTGATCGTAAACAAGCACGATTATATGAAATACGAGCATTTTTTGCATTGCTTCGATTACAGGAACTGTTCCAACGTCAACAAGGCAATGATAGCAGCCAATATGGCACATCGATGATGAGTTCTCACTTTCAGAGTGGACCAGCAACCAAATCACATCCGTCATCACCGGCTAAAACTGGCAGAGTCTACACAAGCGTCGCGGAAATGAAACGCAAGGGAAAAGTAAGGATTATAAAAGGGAGAAAAAAAAAAGAAAGAGGGAAAATTGTAGTGGGGTCCGTGAAGAGTTTTCCTTTAATTTTCCTCAGAGTAGAAATTTATTCGCTCAATTATTTGCTGCGGTGCTGGTGGTATATTATATGTAAACTTACATGGCTATTTTTTCTTTTCTTTTTTTTATAAAATTCCATTATCTATTGTCAATATTTACTATTTACATTTAATTTTTTTAATTCCTCTTTGATGCTAAAGTTTATATCAAATATTTTTGCAGTATTTTAATATACATTTTTGCATTGATTGTTTATGATGCTACTGTGCAAAATAAATTTCGTTATTAATCCGTGTCGGTTGGTGATGAAATTTTCAGGAACAATGAGAATATTTTCAGAGACAATATATCCCATGAATATTTTTGTCCAACTGGTATTTGGATTTGAAAGAAAATAATGATTAAATTAATAAAGAATTGCATGTACCCTGGGTAATGGTTGCTATGTCTGCATGTTTGTTATAGTGCGGGCGTAATAAGCCAAAGGCGTGCAACAAGCAACGCTTTGGCCTCAAATGCAACCAGGAGGATGAGGACTACTTGTATTACTGATTGATAATACTTTAGATTTACAGTACAGATACACATCCAGAATTACTAGCATGCCAGACTACAGGTGACTAGTAAAAAAGAAAAAAGAAATCAGCTTTAAAGATGAAAAAATAAAAATAAAAAAGAAAAATTAACAAAAATAAAGTTTGAAAGGCAGTCACAATATAAACAATATATAAACACAGACACACATATACAATGTGGCTTATCCTTCACGCTTTAGTAGAACATTTAATAACTCAATAGATATAATTAATGATAGAAAAAAAAAAAAACCTATCCATATCCTAATCATCAAAATATTATGCAATTATTTTTATGTATAATCATTAAATTGTAATTATATTCACTCATCAGATTTCATTTAAAAATAAGCCATTCCATAATAATCGCACGCATTTTGTATTTATTATTAACTGAATGATTCAATAATTTATTGAGGCAAATTAAAATTTAAAAAAAAAAAATTATAATTTCAGTCAAGCTCGCGAGTACGTTTCTTCGGGGGTGTTGGTGGCGGTTCAGATCTTCATCGTGACTTCCACAGTACACCCGATCTCAATATTCAAGGACAATCGTCAATAATAGCGCCAAAAGGTCATCGAAGTCAAGAAGACGTAAATGCATTAGCCGCAAGAAATGGTTTACCACCGCCAAATCATCCACCACCGCCACCACCAGTTGGACAAGTAATAAAAGTTAATGTCGGTGCCAATGCGCCCGATGTCGTGACACCAGCATCTGTTTATGACAACATGGCGCATATACAACAAGTCAAAGGTACAAAAAAAAAAAATAATAAAAATGATAAAAAAAGTCCCGTTAATCAAAACCATAAAATACATTTAATAAATATAATTCTATTTGTTTTTAGAACTAGCCGCAGCCTCCACTGAAGGTGGCTATGGTGTAATGTCAAGTTTCCGACCAGCAAATAATGCCAAATTTTATGCATCACCAGAAGACATGAAGACCGTTGGTTATCGTTCACACAGTTTACCGGGAAGCACATCAAGAACGCACATAAGAAAATCCCACAGTTTACGAACGCCCAACAATAACACGACATTTAAACCTCCAAGTGGACAGCAAGCCACTAATGGTGTGGTGAACTCAAATAACGGTGCATTGAATGCCAGTAGTGGCAATCAGTACGCTCAGCCCTTGAAGACAAACCGTAGCCACAGCATAACTGGTGGCGGTCGTGAAACAAAGAAAAAAACATTAAGTACGAGTTCATCGGCAACGAATCTTTCTGGTGTACCGGGGCCACCAATACCCGAGCCCGATTACAGTTTATCCGAGTCGGATAATGAAGAGGATGACGAGGAGTTTGATGTTGTTGAATCGGAGATTGCTAAAGAACTTGAGAAAGCCGCGGCACGTGAAAAACTCGAATCAACACGCGAGACATCAGGGAATTCGAATGCATCAGGAAGCAGTTCATCCGGTAGCAGTTCACTGCCGCATTCATTTAGCGTTGAGGAGATACAAAAAGTTAGAACGCAACTTAAAGCATCTAAAAGTCATCCTAATGAATTTTTATTGAATCAACAAACACAACATCTTGTTGAAGACGGTGATAATAGTTCGAGTGGCGTTAGTTCTGATCAAGACGTTCCTGTTGGTCCACCAACTGGATTTGATGATTCAACACGTAATGAAAATGGACAGTCAATTGTTACGGAAAAGGAAAATAATCCAAAACGAATGAATTACAGTAGTGGTATGCTAACTAGACACGCAGTTAGTCTTGCTCAACTACCACCGCCAATTGAGGCTGATGCTGAAGAACAGAATAATGATTTATTTGTACCACCACCGCCAGAATTTAATGCCGGACCCTCGGCAGGCAACGGTGGTGATGAGCTTGTTTTTGCACCACCACCACAATTTTGCGACAATCGACAGCAACAGCAGCAAACTCGAGTGAAAATAATTGGGGCGATACCAAAGGTTGGGAACAATCAAGTGAAACCGCCTACGGGCCGTTTGCACAGTCAATAAATAAAAGAAAAAAAAAAAAGAAAATAATAAATAAAATATTAAATATTAAATTAAAACTTTTTTCCAATGTGGAAATATGATTAAAGGACGTCTTCGGCAATAATCAAATACGTCTTTGACATATTTTCAATTTTTAAAAACGAAATCGCAGATAATATTAAACAAATGATTGTCGTGGCCTAAAATAATGAGGAAATTTAAGAATACAAAGTAAAAGCATGAGGTGAATGTTTAAGGAGGAAAAAAATTGAAAAAACGTTGAGTTAATTTAAAATATATCGTGCGTTAGTTCTAAGTCATAGATACAAATGAAGAATGAAAAAGTTTAGCGCGTCCGTGCAAGTGTGATATATATACGTGTCTGATGCGTAAAATATAAATTTTAAAGTGCAATTTGATTTTTCATATTTCTATTCAGCTCTATCCAGAGAGTGTGTTTAATACTTTTTCAAGTGACGATGAAGAAAAAATATTAAGAAAAATATTTCTTGTAAAATGCATAAATAAAATTTTCAATGCTTTATCATCCACGTCACACACACACACACATACATCAATTGATGATAAAATATATATATATATATATATAAATACAGATATATAAAAAATCAGAATTAAATCATAAAAAAAAAAAAAATAAATTGCGCTTTGTTGTCACTATTGATATCAACGCTTTATTGATATCATAAAAATGATGTTTATTATTATATTTTTTGTTTTGTTCTTAGTGCAAATTCTGAAATGCAAAAATTATTTGCATTTTCATAAACGAGATTAATTTAATTATACAAACATATACAAACTTGATGGAAAAATAACTAAATAAATTTTCTGCCTCGTGAGGTCTAAATATTATCATCAAAAAATTCACCTTAATAAAAAAAAACAAATACATAAATATATATGTATAATATCAAAGTTTGTAAATCTGAAATATTCTAATTACCATCAAATTCTTCTCGTGATTAGACTATTACCACTGCTCAAACGCCTAATTATGCAAAACTACTCACAAAGTCATTAGAGATTGTCTCTAGTTTTTAATAACATATAATTATTATTAATAATAATAAAAAAAAAATAGTAGTGATGATAATGAGGGCGAGTAAACAAACATAAAAATGTTATGAAAGAAAAAAAAAAAATGAATTAACACAAACTGTATTTGCATTTCATACGGTTTGAGAATTATCGCGTTGTAATTCGAGTGAAAGGAAATAAAAAAAGAAAAACAAAAAATAAAATATCTACGTACCCACCATAATCGGCTTGTAAGATAGACCATATTCCTTCCATTCTTAATCCCCCATGGGCGCATCCATGGGAAACTGTAAGGTTTCAAAATGTTACGTATTATTTTCTGTTTAATTTTTTAATTATTTGTGAAATTAAATTTTTCTGGTGGAATCATCACGCGGTAAAATGTTGTGAAAAATTAATTATGTATTTGTTTACTTGCATTTTATTATTTGTTGTATATATGAAAGAAAAAATGGAATGAAAATGTTTTTTTTCTGGCGTTTTTTGACTGTATTAATCAGCCAAATGAAACCTCTCGACCGCCCGATGGCAGTAAACTAAAATTATTTGTATATATATCGTAATAAGAATTACCACATATTGATTATCGATTAATTAATTATTAACTATGTTTATTATTGATTACGAAAGTAGTATTAAGCGAATTCTCCACATGAACGTCCTTCCTAATCATTCTTCATATAATGCCTTCGCAAAATGAAAAAGAAGAAAAAAAAGAAAAAAAAATAAATAAATAAATAAATAAAACACAAACTGAATTTACATTATCGTAAATAATCGAGTATTAAGTCAAGTCGCTGCGCATATGAACTCGTTGTAGAATTATAAATAATTAAATGTTGAAAGAAAAAAAAAAAAAAAATTATAATAAGAAATATCGCAAATTAATTGTTTCTTCACGCTTGGACCAAAACTTTTTAGTCATGTCATGTCACCGTACATTATCAAACAACAAGAAAAAAATAAATTGTAGTAATACATAAACATATTCATATTTGTGCATATGTCACATGACTTTATATTGTGAATAGAAAATTTGTTAATAACTTTCCCGATGATTAGAAATTTTTTACCGAATTTTTATTTACATCGAGCTCAGTGCGAATGCGAAAATTATAGTTACGACATTCCTGCCAAAAGTAATATAATAATATAACAAAATTTATGAAGAAAAAATAAGAACGACAGTGTAAAAATATAAATGAAAGAAAATCCACCCCTGTTGGAGCTGACATTTTATATATAATTGTGTCAAAAATACCACAAATTATTTGAATAACACAAAGAAAAATCTGCAAAGTTTCTAAAAATAGTTCATTTATTTCGAATTTATTAGCACATGTAATCCAAATTTTCTTTTGTCAAAATAAGAGCGAGGAGAAATAGATTGCGTACATGATTTCTTAAAGATGAAATTATTTAAAAAAAAGAAAAAATATTAAATTGAACAGTAATCTTAGATAAAAAATAAAAAAAGACAACAAAACGTACGTACATTCGTCCCCAATATAGAATTCAATATAATATATTATAAACACACACATAAAACCTACTTATGTGCTATAATAAATGTCTAAAAAAAAATAAAATAAAATAAAAAAAGAGAAAAAAAAAAAAAAGAAATCGCGGAATCATTAATAAAACTTGATGATCAGAGGATGCGGGAGATATAAAAAAAAAAAGCGATGCAATATAGGCAAAAGCATTTTTTTTTTGTCAATGCTACCCATAAAAGTATTTAATTATATATGATAACAAAGTATATTATATACATATAATACCTGAAGTTATTCTATATATAAATATATATTAGTTATGGTGCAAAAGTGTGTGTGGAGAGTTTACATCAATGATGCAACTCACCAAATGAAGTGTGACCTAAAATGTAATTGCATTGCGAACGACTGAAACATTTAATAACTATAATTATTTTGTTAAATATTTTTCCTCTATCTATTCCTCTCATCACATCCTCTCTTTATTTCATTTCACCCCCATCTTATACAAGTAAATATTACATTCACAATTGTCATTTTTGTTGTTTTATCTTTTTCTTCTTCATTCAACTGATTTTTTTTTTTTTTATTCTCAGTAAGTTTTTCGCATTTGTCCATGTGCGACGAATCCAACGAGATTTTTCATTATTATATATTCATATAATTGTTTAATGTCTTTTGTATTATAGTTATTGTACTGTAAATTACAAAGTACATACATTTTTCCGACGATGAATAATAACCGATCATGTTCACTTGACCAATTGCTGTAAATTAATTACTTAAATTAAATCCTCTAACCTCAAAATTACTATATTCATTAAACTAATTTATTCTTGCAATTTTTTTGCTTTTTTTTTTTTTTGGTTATGTATCATTTTAAGAAGAATTATTCTGGGCATAACGTTCTAGTGTTTCAAGATGGGACAGTAGCATGTCATTTTGAGGACCAAGTGCAATAAACATCCATGCTACTACAGCAATACTATCTTTTACTAATGTGATGTCTTTCCATATATTTAATTCCTCTGCAGTGATAGTCATCGTGCTGTTATCCTGAAATATATTAGTTTAGTGTAACGATAAAATTTATTATTCATGAATATAAATATAAATAGAATGTGGGGCTTGGATAAATACTGACGTCGATTGATATATTTGCAATGTTGCGGTAATTTAGTACCGACAATTTATCATCGAATTTTATCGTCGCTTGATGCAGAAAAAATACAGTAATATATAGCGGTATTGCTATGAGTGCTTTTGCATAACTGATATAAATTTCTCTAAAGTGTTCCACATTAAAATGTGCCAAGTCAAATCTAAATAAATAATATACAAAATTATTATTCTTGTCTTTAAACAATTTTAAATTAAAAATAAACTTATTAACTTACTTGTCAAAAGCTGAAATAATACACATAACAACAAGAAATGAAAATATATTTGTATATAATTCAGAAATAAGTGAATAATCACTAATGGATTCGTTGAAGAACTTGAAATATGTTTGAATCTAAAATATTTAAAAATAAAATAAAATACAGTAATATAATTGGAAAATAATTTTGGAATTAAAATAAAATGTGACGTGAAAGTTATTCCTTTATGACAAATAATTATACTCACAGCAAGAAAGTGCATAAATGCCATTCCAGCAAGAAGACCTTGATAAATAAGTCCAGCATTCTTCCAAGCCTTTTGCGCTAATATCGCAACTTTTATCGGATACATAATAGTTTCCCCCGATTCAGGATCTCGATGACCTCGTGTAATCCGTTCAGCGGGAATCTTCACTGCACTAAAGCCATTTCTACCTTGGACATAAATTGTATCTGTCCTCAGTGGTGGTAATATAACTGGCTCTTGGTATTGGTTTCGTGAATTATTCTCTTGTGCTTTTCTCAAGATTTCTGTAATTGGCAACTCATTTTCATGATGACCACCTCCACCTAAAAATGTTAATAAAAATTATTTTTAAATTGTAATTGTTCATGGGAAATTAAATTTTATATTTAGAGTTGTTTTTTTTTTTTCATTTATTTATTTATTTAATTAATTATGTAGTAGCACCTCGAGTTCGTTTTTTCTTTGAACGTCGATTACCATCACTGTACTCTCTTCTTGTTGGTGATGTTGATTCACGAGATTTCATAGTAGACCAATTCTCGTCAATGTTTTCTTCATTGTTTTCCCGAGTCGATGAAAAACGTTTTTCTTGATTCGTCCGTTTTCTTTTCGTTTTTCGACGCTTTTCCCGTTTATGTAATATCGCAGTGCTCGGCGGGTTCTTGCTCGTGATATTATCATGATCGGAAGAATTTTCGTCTGTTCCTTCTGGACTAATAGAACTTCTTCTGATGTGTTCCTTCGTTGCGGCCAATTCGTGAGAATTCTCTTCATCATCAGTGTCATCTTTTTCAATATGTCGATTTCTATCACTAGCAACAATTTTTACATTGGAATATTTCGAGCGGACTTTTTTTGCTGGTGTACTTGTATTTTTTGGATATAATACAGGTGGATTTATTTCAAAACTGTATTCTGTAGTTTTGTCTGGTTCGAAAAATGATTGATTTTTATTTTCCAAATTTTTATTTAAGCGTCTGCGCTCTCGTGAACTTTTAATATGGTCCATTCATAAAAAACACTCAAATTACACTATGAAATGATATTTTATGACTGCATTGAACCAACTACACTCTGCATAATGATTCCTTAGCAACGGCCTTATACGTTTGTTATGGATAAATTTATCTTGACTACGACGCCATTTGCTGTCATTCAATTCCATTCTGCTAATATCTTATAATTTAATTTAATTTAATGATATAATTAATAATGTTCTTTTTAATTTGATTATTAATTTATCTGTTGTCAATAGTTGTTGTAATTCCAACATGTTGTTGATAATTATACTGATTTGAATCAAAAATAATTGCAGAAAAAGAATTATCTAAAGCCGCCATCTGCAGGTATTATTACTATTGTTCTTTAGTGCCATCTATTAAATTTATATTTTTAATAACACAATACGTATAAGTAACATTCAAATCTTTATTGTTAATTAGAAAACATAATTATTGTGTAAAAAATTTTATCGCATAGATTAAAAATTGTCTAAATTTAAACGAAAAAAACAAAAAAGAAAATATGAGAATTGATCATAACCTAAAATTTTATGAAAACTATACAGCTGATGAATGCAACAAAATTTTATATTATAAATGCACTGTCATATATAAATACCAATTGAATGATATATAGTAGTATATAATTTTATTTAATTATTAATAATTAAAAAAATATATCTGGAATAAAACTAGTAAGCAATTAATTTTGTAAAATTCAATTCAGTATTCATAATTCTTGCTCCAAAGTCCCTGTATACATAACATTTTATCACTACTACTATTACAACAATTACTAATTATTATCCAACTATGCATAAATTTATTATGTACATGATAGTGATGAATAAAACTACGCACATTTAATTATTGACCATGTATAAAAAAAAAAAAGGAAACATTTATAAAATGTGCGTCAATTCATCGAAAAAACAAATTAAAAATCCACAAAACAAAATCATTTGATCATCAAAGATAATAATAAAATATTAATTTCACGTTGTTGTTTAACATTCGTTGTACAATTATTATTGATTTTGTTTCTTGATCGTTCTTGTTTGATGCAACAAGTTTTTATGATACATAGTATTTATTATCTAGACAATAAATTATTATCAATTAAACGATTTTGAATTGATAAAATTTTTCAATACAAACCCACGATAAATCTGTCCAAAACTTTCTTTCTAAAAAAATATTATTATAATCAATTAGTCCATTAATTCTCTACAATTTGTTTCATCTCATTTTTTTTTTTCGTTTTTAACTTTGACATACCTCCCCATATCTTAAAAATAATATATTTGGTCCGTAATAAAATATTGCTATACATTGCTATACATTTTTATACGAGTATGACAACAGTAATCTTTGTTGAACACGTGTATTCAATATAAAATACGATTTCATCAAAATACCAACAATACAAAACTCTTTTTCATTAAAAAAAAAATGTATTTAACCGTGCATCGAAAATACTGTACCTCATTTGAAAATAAACGACGATAAAAACAGACAAAGAAAAAATAAAATAAAAAAAAAGAGCTCGTAACATTACAAATCACATCTAAGACAATTCGTCGGTTCGTTTTCTCTCCTCTTCAACGCGTTGTCTTGTACGATTAAAGGCCTCAGTTTTCAAAAAGTCCACAGTTTTGTAAACAGTATTATTTGGTGGTGATTGCGCAGGTGGTAATGTGGACGATGTAAAACTCTCTGATGCTTCTAAATCCAGATCCAAATATTGCAAAACCATTCGGCGATTGGATGCCGGAATAAATGTATTATAATCCTGAAAATAATATATCTGCAAAAATACAAAGCAAATGATTTATAAATATTATCTATAAGAGAAAAAATATTATTAATTTATTTATTTTACAAACCTCTTCTTTGTCATCTAGAGTTGTATTATCTTCATCCGATGTCGAATGATGTCGATTAGAATGACCATGATTAGGTGGTGTGGGACTTGGTGCTGCTCGCATTCTACCTTTTCCCGGTGGAGAAGCCAACTGTAACGGTCCTGTTTTCATACCAAACAATAAACATTAAAAATAAAATTATCTAATAATAATTTACCCAAAGAATTCATGAATAATTATAAAATTAATCTGAAAAAAATTTCTCACCATCACTTGGCATTTTATTCAACGATGGTTTTAACTTTCGATTAATACTAGGCGGTTCAGCAGGTGAATGTTCAGCTGAACTCATATCTGGAATGGACAAAATGGGTCCAGGCGATGGCTCATTACTGATAATAGAAATTGAATCACTTGTTTTTCGTCCAGGTTTTAATTCACGATAAACAACTGGCGGTGGTGGAGCAATTGTCGTTGGCACAATATTTGACAAGTCTTTTATAAGAGGACTCGGTAAATTTGAATATGTAGCGGTAGTTGAACTTTCAGAACGTGGACTCGACGGTTCATCATCATGAAAATCATATCGAAAAACTCGATCATCAACAGCAGAAGGCGCTGCATTACTGTAACAGTGTCTCGATGAACGACCACCAAGCGTTGACGTATCAATACTTGATATACTTGTGCCAAGTTGATGTGAACGTGGAAAATCATAAGTTTCATCAGTAATTATTGTCGTTGCTGGTGTAGAAGGCGCTGGTGTTGCCGGTGTAGTTGGTTTTGAGCTTTCAGTTGCACCGTCTAAATTTAAATAATTATGCCCGGGATTATCTGGTAACATATGCGGTGGTTTAGGTGGTCGCGGTGGTGCCGGTAATGTTTCATCAGTTGATGTCGCTGCCGAATCAACAATTCGTAATTTACCAAATCGTTTACGTACACGCCACGAACCAATTTCAGCATCGCTTGTATTATGTGACGGTCGTGATTCACCAGACGATGGAAATGTTTCCCAATTAACACTCGGCACTGGTGCTGACCATTCGTCATCAGTAAATACACTTTCAGCATCGGTGGTTGTTGGCGATCGTGGCGGCGATGGTGCAAGTTTTCGTGGTGCATCATAATGTTCTGGACCTTGGCCTAAAGTTGAGTTCAAAGAGCTCGTATCGTTTAAACGTCGTCCGGATATACATTCACTAATAGGAATATATGGACCTGAAATTGTGCTGGTGGGCGATATTGGCGGTGATTCTTGAGATTCAAATTGAAATACTGTAAAGAATAATAAGGAACAATAATTAAATACTTAATGAAATATAATAAATTAAATTTATTTAGATTTTTATAAAATTAATTACGGTGTTGATCATCATCTTGAGTGTAAGCTTTTAATCCACAAACTTGACATACTGCATCTACCCATTTATTCATATCAGCTTCACTCTCTGCCACCAAATAATATATTCTCTTTGGTGTTTTTACATTAAACATGTATTGATATTTCTGTTTGCGATTCTCAAATCTCAAACCAGAATCCACCTGGAATAAAATATAAAAAAATAAATAAATTAATATGACTAATAAATTTAATAAAATCGAATGAATTACAATTAATATTGAACAAAGCCAGTCATACCTGCTCACATTGATCCAGATCAATGTGTCCTTTGAGCTTACGACATCTTTTATCTGTATAATATTCTAAAAAATATTGTCCTGGTAATTCACCACTGTGTCTCAATGCAAACCAACGTTTTCTCCATCTCTACATATTTAAAATACAAATATAATTATAATTATTTTCATATTTATTATTTAAAATTAAACAAATGTAATAAACAAAATTCCAAATTCACTAACCTCACCAAATGTAAACAATGTAAAAACAAAATAATTTTTATGAATAATAATTAAGTATTATTTACTTACTGCACGCCAAAGTTTTGTTGGTGGTGATTTAATAAGCCATCCCTCATGGACAATTTCCTGGGATGTTTTGAGCATCTCCATACCTTGCATCTTTTTAATAAATTGTATCTAGTGTCCTCGCGTCGAAATTTCATCCATGCATTGTGTCCAGTCGACCAATGAACATCAAGTTTATGACGACACACACACGACAACTGTACACAACTATATACATAACATTCATCTATTTTTGGACGAAACCAACGCATACCGATGAACTTTAGTTATATGAATATAACACGCCCGTTTTATGTGATCTCATCTCAACAAGACAACTGGTGTTACTCTTTCTTTGCTCTCAGATCACTCTCGTTCGTTTGATGTTTTACAAATGCTCTTCAATGATCAATTCTCCATACTCATAGGCATAAAGATAGATTAAGTCAAATAGCGACACCATCGGGAATTCCAGAAGCATAATCTTTTTTATTTTTTCTTTATGACATTCCCAACTGCCAACACAAACAAACACAGCCTATGTATAATGTATAAAATGTATTTCGAATCATGCACCGCCATTTTGTATCATGTCAAAAATTTTTTTTCTCAATATTTCCACATTTATTGCATAATTAAAGCAATTTAGAATCATTTTAAGTATCTATGAATCATTATTATATTTTTCCTAAGAGTAATTTAAATAATAGGATATATAAAAATTGATTTTTATTGTTTTTTTGTGTTATTTAATATTCTGCTAATAAATGTATCCTCGAATAATTCGATATTTCCCGCGTTTTTATTCAACACTGCGCTGTTCAGTGTGCGCAGAGCATAAAGAATAAATCACAGCTGATATATTCTTGAATACTTACACATATATACAATATAAATATATTCTATTTATCTGATTTATTATAATAATTATCTGCTTTCAGCAAACAAAGTTGAGAAATGATTGAAAAAATTGCTATCGATCTTTGATAATTGTCTGACTTCACGTCATTCAACTCCAATGACTTCACATTAACTTATATACAAAATCAGCTTTTCATTTCTCTATATATGTACATATATATATGTACCTATGTATGTAGGTATATGTATATACAAAACACATTGCCTGAATTGCGTGAGTTGAGTATTACAAACGTTTTTTTTTTTCTTTTTCAGCACAATCCAGTCATCTCCTTTCAGAGTTATGGCCATTCATAAACTCAGAAACAAGTTACTCAGTCCACAAACGAATGAATGAAACAAGTTCTCAGTATTCGATAAATATTCTACTACATACACAAGAATAATAAAAAAAAAGATCTTGCAGTAAATGAAGAGAAATTCTCTTCACCAAAGAATAATCCAAATATGAAATTCAGCTTTCATTGAAAAAAAAAAACCATTTACTTCAACGAACGAATGAATTATCATTCATATGAAAATCGCAGCAGGTTCTCAAAGCAAACATATGGCATCTTGTCGTTTGACACACGTCCTTATGAACATGAGAGAGAAAGACATGTGGAGAAACCATCAAGCACAATGTCGAGATCAAGTGTCGCATGTGTTTGCACTTTATCTTCTTCTCGTACTCTGTAATACATAACAAGAAAATTAAGAGCTCATATAATAATATATTATCATATACTGAGGAATCTTATGAAAAAAAAAAAAAAAAAAAAAAAAAAAAAATCGGATCGTTATATAATACTTAATAGACAGCTTTTAAAGCTGACAATAAATGATTTGATCCTATTTCTTCATAGTACACATTAGATTTTATGTTATAATATAAAAATACAATAATATATATTATTTTTTGTCATTGCTCATGCTATTTCATTTCAAATGATTAAATTATTGCCACGTCTGGGACCAACATTATATATAATATGATTCAGAAGTGATTGTGAGTCATTTGATTCCATGAAACATCATGATTAAATGACTTATAATAAAATATGTATATATATACCATGCATATAATAAATACATGTTGTATTTATATGATTTAATATCATGACACAATATAATAATGAGTCTGATATTTTTCATTCTATTAATGTTCATTTTTATCTTTGATAAATGCATTGGTTGCATCCTGATTATTGGACACATTATCATAATGTTATCTTTTAACACACACATAAATGTGGTTTTATATATATATATATATGTATTATCTGAAATATATGTTTAATAAATGTAAAGCAAGTCCGGAAGTAGATGATAAAATAATTGAAATTTTAAATTTTAATTTTTCTAAAGAATTTTTCGTGAGAAAGAAAATAAATTAAATCTTTCCTCTCGGACACTTTTGATTTTAATTCCAAGATATGAAACATATACTATAAAGTATGGGGATATTTATTATGTATATATATGCAAGAAATAAAATTTATTATACATATATATATATATATAATGTTGGTCTTTTTGTTTTTGCATATTTGAGACTGGGCAGCACTTTTTTTTTTTTTTTGAATAATTTCGTCTACCCCTTTTGTTGAGTGGTTATTAGAATACATTATCTGCATGCAAATTATCACATATACTTTAATATATATATATGTATGTATGTATGTATGTATGTATTAACGTATAATATAATAGACCAATTAAATTAAAAATTCAATTTGACGCTGGGCGGTATAAAGTTTGCATAATTTATTGTATAAAATCAATAAATGCCTTGGCGATAATACTACTAGCAGACAGCTATCGATAAGTGATCCTTGTCAATTGTACAGTAATAATCATTATTAATACATAATAAGTTAATTTTTTGTTTTTTTTTGTTTTTTTTTGTTTTTTTTCATTACGAACTAATGTTATTAATTAATAAATATAATAAATGGTTGATCTTGTCAATATTTCACATCGGGCGTAAATCATTTTTATCGTTAATCCACAAATTGTTTTTTTTTTTTGTTCACTTTGTCCACAACATCGCATCTTATACACAATTATAACGTTCAATCTTACATATATATATTTTTTAATTTTATATTTATATTTTTTATGTATATTTTTATAGTAATTCTATAGACTAGTAATAATATTAGAATTATATCTATAACGGAATATAACGTTCATTTATATATCTGTATTATTTTTGTGATTTTATTTTTATTTCGTCGTTAATTTTTTTCTCTCATGAAAATTTGCGCAATTTTTTTCTCTCTCTCTCTCTTTTTTTCTCTTTATTCCAATTGCTCTAATAAATTATCATTGTCGATATTTACTTGGCGAAAGGACCTTCAAAGATCATGGAAGAACCTGTTCAGTCCATATATTCAAAAGACATGATTTATCATTTAAAAACCTTCGTACTTTATGATTTTTTATTTTATTTCTTCTTATTCACGCAATGAATTATTTTTATATCTATATTACAAATATTGTACGAGGTAATTAGTAGTCGGCTCTTACTCAATGACCCAATTTACAAATGAAACTGTAAATAAATTATTGCTGATAAGTTATACATTTAAATTTACACATATGTATTTAAAGTGAAAAACAAAAATTATATGAATATATATTCAATTGTGTATGAAAGGGATGTATGAAAAAATGCAATTTTAAATTTACAGCTGCGTGAGGATGACAATTATATATGTGTATCTATATAATAATTATATATATTATACATAAAAGCATTATATTTATAATAAAGCAATAATTTTTATTTTTTTTTTTTTAAACTTTCCGGAAGCCGCCTCATTTTTATCTCGCGATTTGCGTTTATTTATTCATTATATTTAATTATATTATTTTTGTGACAATTTCCTAACGCAAATTTATCAAGAAGAAATTATCGTTTATTTTTATATGGACAGTGAAAAATTCATTTCTATATATTTTATTTATTTTTATATATAAGTCCCCATGGCTTTTTCTTTTTTTCGAAATTCCAAATAATTTTATTAATTAAAAATTCGAAAACATTTCTTCTCCACTTCAATTTGTTTTCTCGTCATCAATTTAATTATAATATTAAAACCTAAAATATCTACGACGCTTACACATTAATTCACGTAACTTAAATTCTAAACACGTAAACGACTTTGATTTTTTTTTTTTTTTAAGTATTTATTATCCTTATCATTATCATTAATATTTATTACCAATATTACTAATAGTTTATTATTTTTTTTTAAAATATAATCACACGGATATGATTATCACTTCATGAGTTTCGGTATGGTGGTACATTTCTCTTTATAATTAAATTTTACGTAAATAATTCTAATGATTTATATCCAATAAACGCCAACAGATGAAACATACACACTCATACACACGTATAAATTATTTTATACATACACATTAGTTTTTCATTTCAATTTAAAAAATGAAACAAATATAAATTTCAATATTTCATAAAAAAAAATATATATATATATATATATATGACATACATATAAAAAAAAAAAATTAT
>JAQQBS010000001.1:1351379-1368477 GCA_030347275.1 Microctonus aethiopoides
TTTTTTATTTTTTTTTTTTTTAAATTTTTGCAAATCCATGTATTTGTTTTTAACATCTGGCAAGGATTTATTTTGTTAGACAAATATGTGAAATTAACTATGTTGATCCATCGAACGTTTTTTTGTTAAAAAAATTGCCCACTTATATATGTAAGATTTTATTTAATAAAACTATATTATTCTTGAGAGATAAAAATAGAAATATTATTGCGAGGCCTTAAAATATACAATTAAATGATTTAATAAAAATTCGAGGATAATAGTTGTGTGAATTAATGAACTTGTAGTATTAGAATTTTCGTGGCAATTCGCTAGATGTATCGACACATAAATTTGTGTGAATAAAAAGAGAAAAAAAAAATAGTTGTTTAATGATTTGATAGATTATTATAATTTTTATTACACTTAAACATAAAATGAAAGAAAAAAAAAAATCAGAAGAGAAATAAATCACCGCACAACACCATTTTCTAATAATATTTAATGTAAAAAAATTATTGCAAAAATTTATCCTGATATATTATTATCACTCGATATTAAACATTAGACAAAATTAAATGTCAAAATATATATATAATGTATATTTATAGAAAATGACGATTTACAATGAGTTTGGGAACGTGTATGAAAGGACATATTTTACGTGGAGACATGATTAATATTTATATATGCAATTGTATTTTTGTTTTAAACTTAAATCCTTAAAAAAAATTATTACATAGCTTCTGAGGAGCAGGCGAGAAATATACGCGAGATTTTAACGTTGATTTATTAATTTAATTAACCTTAATCATTTTTATTATTTTTCTTCACTTTCTAATCACTCCAATAAATGTTATCTCATTCAATCATGAATTCCCTATGCGACTAAGTAGAAAATAATAAATAGAAAAACACACATAAACATATACATCTGTTATTTTACAACAATTCTCAACGATGATGAATGAATGCAAGTGAGCGCGGCTGAAATAAATGACCCAAAAAAATTAAAGAAAGAAAAAAAAAATAATAATCGTTGTATAATATACTGAGCAAAAATATCTAACTATAAATACATGCTAAATTTTTTTTTTAATCATTTTTCATAATAATAAGGAGAGGTTCATGTAAGAAACATTTTTTGTGAAAGAGGAGGATAAAGATTACATTTTGTCATCTCATATTTATCTTTAATTAGGTAATTTGTGTTTACTATTTACGAAAAAGTCATAATAAAAATTATTTTACTCTATGTTTCGGTATTTCAATAATAATAGTAATTAATCACTATATTTTCAATATTTCTTTATCTTTTTTTTTTTTTTGTTTTGCTTCATTTGTTCAATCCGTACGTAGTCGTGCCTATCAAATAATTATTTAATAAATTTAATTTATATATATAATTTTTGTATATATATTTATGAATATAATGGTAGAGCCGCACACGGCCTACGTCGGTTGTATATTCAATAATATAAAAATGATAATCGAAGGGTCGAGGGACGGCGGGGGGGGCGAGTAGAAGAAACAAATTGTATATTGTATAATATACATATAACTATATAGCATTGAATCCATTTGTATCTTATTATACAATAGCAAATTGCCACAAATAATCCGCGTACCAACGTTTCTCGGACGAAAAATTAATCTATCATGAGATTTCAGTGATTAAAAATTTGTGGGCGAGAAGTTAAATTAGAGTTTGAAAAAAGAGAGAGAGAAAGAGATTAAATGATTATAAATAAAACGAATAATTGAGATTCACGCGTAATAATTTTTGTTTTTTTTTTTTAATTATTATATCAAATTTAAATTTTATTTATAAATTCTTAAAGTATAATTCAAATGTTGAATTAATTTGTATTTAATTTACTTTTGAATTTTTGATAATGTATTAAAGAAATAAAAAAAAATTGAACCGAGAATGAATTGTGTGCATAAAATTTCTTTTGTATTGTGATAAAATTAATTTATTTTTTAATATTTCTATTTATATTTTCGTTCTGTACAATTTTGCGAGAATCTCAAATAAACGTTTGTTTTAATTGTTCTAAATTTTTTTTGTACTGAGGGAACATTAATGTTCAACTCGATCTCCCAAGTGCGTTGGTATGCGAACATTCGTTTACTTAACACTTAATTTATTACGACCGATAAACCATCCACTCTTCCTTATTCCTCAGATTTATAACACTGCCCTAAACACAGCCATACTAAGCCAAATACTTTTGGGTTTTTTTTTTCTTTTATCATTACGATTAGTTGACTTCTAGCTCTCTCAAATTTTCTCTCTCGCTCCCTCAGTTTTTTCACACTCTCAATTTCACTTCACATTTAATTGGCAATAAAATCATATAGCATTGAAATTTGTATCAAACGCCACAAATTCATTAATTATTTTTCCTCTTTCTTTTTTTTCCGACCACATAATCACTTTTTTCATCCACTTCAATCACTTTTATTTACGTACAGGGATAAATACTTTTGCTAGAAAAAAAAAAACCTGCATATCAAATTAAAAGTATTTGAAGTCGAATGTGTAGACCATGTTTTTCACTTTCAAGAAAAAAAAAAAAAAAATCACGTTCACGGCTCATAATTTTACAAAATATTCACAATTTGATTTTTTTTCCCCTCAATTTTCTTTCAAACTTACACAAACATTCCTAATTAATTCATTAACACTTTCATTTACTTGTCTTCTAACAGTTTGAATAAATTCAAAAGTCCGATAATCACAATAAATTCGTGTGCAATTAAAGAACTGAAAATTTTTTCAAACTGCTCAGTATTACAAATTTTATAAAGGATGTCAATAAAAAAAAAAAAAATAAATCACTTCGATTCATATGAAAAAAATACATACAAGTATTTACTATAATACAACACTGACATAGTCACGTAGCGTTAGTATAATTGCGTAAATAAAAAAGAAATTTTTCAATATTTTTTTTCTTTTTTTCATTTGTTTCAAGACTTCAATGCTAAATATTGTTGTCCATTAAATTGTTTCTTTTCATTTAAATATTATAATATTTCATGTTCTGCCATCACTTTTATCAATAATAATAATAATAATAATAATAATAATAATAATAATAATAATATTGATGATAATAATATTAATAGTAATTAATAAGAATCAATAAATTTATAAGCAAGTAAATTAATAATAATATTATATATACAGAGTGGGATTTGTTTTTGTATGTAATGTATCATACAATTACGCGTTGATTTTGCAGTTTTTTCTTTCACTAAACTCCCACTATCAATCATTCTTTCTTTTTTTTTTTTTTTTTTTTTTTTTTTTTATCTAATTCACGCACAAATATGCAATAGTTACATTTTGATTGGTCTATACACAATGAGCCAACACGATTCACATTATTTTTCAACTTCATAATTAGCAGCCACAAATTTGCGAGCATTATTTTTTGTATTAAATCTTATACATTTGAAATATGTAAAAATCTTTTTTTTTTTTTTTTTTTTTTTTTTTTTGGTGACCACAAAATTGTCGTCTTTAATTTTTATAGCAACTTGAAGAATTCTTTTTTATTTATTTGACGAGACATTGCAAATTTTCGATCAAATCTGTATATAATTCAGAGTAGGATAAAAAAAAATACTTCAAGTTTGATTATCAAGTGGGTCATTAAAAATCTTAACAAAAAAAAAAAAAAGAAAAAAAAAATTATTAATAAATGAAAGCTCTATTATGCACCGTTCTATCTCAAAAATTTCACATCATGCATGATCAACAGCCACTTTGTTTCTCATACACTTCATATAAATTACTGTCAATAAAGAGAATTATTAGTATTACACAGTTTTGACTGTAGTTATTTGATCGTTCACAGTTCAAATTTTGTCCATGCTATTATATATATTTTGTAATAATAATTAACGTTCAGTATACACAACACATTTGTACGATTTCGCTCATTTCGCAATTGTCACGAATTAGCGAGAGAACATTATTTGTTCTTGAGTGATGGAAATATATTTGACAACAACAAAGAGATACTTTGCGTGACAAATCGTCTTTGTTTGGCTCGTATGAATTTCATTTTATTTATTTATATATATAGTTCATGAAGTTCGTTGAATAAACCACCGTCATATTCACATTAACTATAATAATTTCAAATTATTCGAGGAAAATGAGCATCGAGAGTCCAGGCCCGAGTCACATTCTCAAATATTTCATTTCATTTATCCCCATCGGAGTTTACCTCGCCACGCATGGCCATGTGTCAAAGATATAAATAATCCAAAAATGATTATTCGTGATGGTAAACGTCACTGAGTGAACACTACATCTTGTTTCTATATAGTTCTATATATAAAAAAAAAAAAAAAAGGGAGAGAAAGAGAGAGAGAAAAAAAGAGAGCATGAGGGTGAAGGAAACAGAGATAACGACGACGACGACACATCGTATCTCTTTAAAACCCTCCTCAATCTGTGACCATTTTAAAGCGCATCCACGAAAGTGAAATTCTCTCGCACGCCCTCTTAACGACGACGATTGTTTATTATTTTTTCTTTTTTTTTTTTTAATTAAAAGTAATTAGTTTACAAATCTACAGTTCGAGAGAACGATCGCGAGTCTTAGGAACGTTATTAGCGTATATTTTATTGTTTTTGATCTCGCGAAAATGAATCCCCCTGAGAGCCGCTTAACACAAAAACGCACGAACATTAAATCCGGCGTTCGTGATGACGGTTTGTTTGTCGATGGTCATTCGATAAGACCGGTCAAACCGATAACAGTCACTACAATCCTTCAACAAACTTTGAAAGTTGATCCTGCGGCGTCATTGGCGTCACATCACCGGGATCTGTACCACTTGTAGGTGGTGGCGCAGGTGATGGATGATGAGGCATTGCCACAGGATGACCAGTTGGCGCAACAGTACCACCAGCCAATTGTGACAGCATCATTTCACTTGGACCACCAAGTTCATGCGCGGGCGAATGCGTTGGCGTACCATGTGGCGGATGATGATGAGGCGACGGTACAGGACCGGCACGAGGTGATGGTACTGGTTGATTGCGCGGCGATGGCACAGGTCGAGGCGATGGATTTGGTTGAGGTGAACGTATTGGCGGTGGTGATCGTACAGATTGCATTAACTGCTGTTGTACTGATATACCAGGTGGGCCCATCACTCCTTGAGACGATGGCACTGGTGGTGGTGTTGGTTTCAAGCCCGGTTGACCATAGCCTTGATCATTAAAGCCGCCATAACCTGAGACAAAAATTAAAAAAATAAAATTGTTGATAAATATTTATTTTATTTTTGATAAAGCAAATAACAAATGATATAATTACCAAGTAAAGACGGCCTCATAGGCCTTTGTTGACCATAAGGTGGCGCCGGTGGTTGGGTAAATGGCTGTTGTTGTTGCTGTTGTTGTTGTTGCTGCTGTTGCTGTTGAGCTTGTTGCCTTTGTATTGCAAGAACTTGCTGCTTATACCATTGCTGTTGTTGAACACTGGGTCCTTGACTCGTTTGCTGCTGCTGTTGTTGTTGCTGCTGCTGTTGCTGTTGTTGATTCAACATTGCTTGTATTTGCATACGCCCTTGTTGCTGCTGTTGTTGTTGCTGCTGTTGCGAATGTTGAGGTGGATGGGGCTGTGGTTGCTGTTGACACATCATATGCTGCAAGCTCGTTTGTTGCTGTTGTTGCTGTTGCTGCTGCTGCTGTTGTTGTTGTTGTTGCTGCTGCTGCTGCTGTTGCGGTTGACTAGGACCCAACTGTGCAACACCTCCACCATGTTGACCAGTTTGTTGTTGTCGTTGTTTTATAAATGCCGCCATTAATGGCGGATTGCTCTTGAGTATGTGGAGTATTTGGTTTTGTTGTTCGGGCGTACTTGGACTTTTTAGCGTTTGCATAAGTTGTTGTAATGCAACTTTGTGCATTGGTCCCGCTGCACCTTGATTTTGTGGACCTATTTGACTAACTGGACCGCCAATAACACCCGGTTGTCGCAACATTTGACCGCCCATACCCATACCCGGCTGACCTTGATGTTGCTGCTGCTGCTGTTGCTGTTGTTGCTGCTGTTGTTGTTGTTGTTGCTGCTGCTGCTGTTGCATCAATTGCTGTGGTATTTGCTGACGTAATCCAGGATTTTGTTGCATTACCGCATTTGGTTGATATCGCGGGGTCCATTGATCCATAGATATTAAATGAGTACCACCAGGATTTGCCATTTGAACTGGCATTGGCCTTTGCATTTGTGGCGGTGGCATTACACCAACGCCCTGACCCGCTACACCACCACCTGGAGTTACTTTCCCATAGCCAACGTGTGGCGCTTGTTGTCGCGCTGCCTCCTCCTGCACTTGTTTTACCACTTGAAGAACATGCGCTGGAGGCGTTTGTGTACCGGGTTTTAATCCAATGCCCGGCTGATGAGGCGACGGTAAATTCGTCGGACTCACACCAGGTTTCATTGCAACACCAGCAGCCATTACAGAATTCGTGGGTGGTTGTCCACCTGGAATTCCGGCCACAGGACCAGTTGGTCTTGTTGTATTCATTACTGCCATTCTTCTCCTATAAATTTAAAACAATTTGTTTTTGTTAGAATAAATCATTTTTTAAATCAATAATCCAATATGGTTATAATATTTATTATGTCGCACAGGGGACTGGCCTGAATCAGCGTTTAATAAACTGAAAAAGGCTAATTAACCTGACATTTTAATATTGCGGTTTCATATAATGAAAATCACAAATAAAATCGTGACTTTCGCATTAACTGAAAACCGCTATGAATTTATAATTATATTAAAATTTATAAACTAACCTTAATAGTTGTGCTTGCTGTAACTTTTGTTGTAGCTGTTGTTGTTTTAATTTATGTTTAATATTGCAACAGAATGGCACAAGACATTTACTCTCTTGACAATGTTTCGCATGATAGCAACACAATGCAATGAGCTGTTTACAAATAGGACAACCACCGTTTGTTTTTCTTTTACAATTTTTCGTATGGGCAACAACTTTTTTCATTTTCTGACAACTTGGCAGTCGACAATTTGCATCTCGACATTGACACGCATGAATCAATGATTGTATACATCTTTGAATTGAAAGTTTTCTAGCTTCTTGTGGATTTGCCTGTTTGGCATCAGCTGGCAGTGAACCGTCGTCCAGATCAAAGCCAAGTTTCTCCATTTTATGAGGATGACCGTCCTTTTCTTTACAATTTATGCAGAGATCAAAGTCCTGTTGGGTAAAAAAAAATTAATACAATGAAAAATTTATGAATGATGTCGGTTGATTAAAAGAAAAAAATATTCAATAAATTAAATAAATTGTACTTACATCACAAACAGTACAGTGATATCTAGTTTCAACATGGCTTTTACAATTATTACATGTGTATACAAATTTGTCCTGCCCTTGATTGTGTAATTCATAGAGCATAGACATTGAACTAAACCTCGCTCTTCTGAGCGATGAAAATTCATAATGTCGATCTCTTGCCATCGTCAAAAAAGCATCACGTCCATCCATGAGATCACAATTAATAATAGGATCGGGGTCTTGAATTGGCGCTAAACTAGCTGCGCTTTGAGCACTATGCAACCTTATAACGAAAAATACTTCTTTATGTTTTTCCATCGTGGCAAAAATTTTAGCCGAAAGATCATTGCCAGTTTGGGGAGTATTAGATTTTTTGCTATTTTTCCTTTGATTTGCTTTAGATTTGTTGGATTTTTTAGCCTTTTTCTGGCCCTTTTTCTTCCCATCAGGACCAGTCTCTGCATCATCAGTCAAAGAATATATTGCATTGGCCGCTGCTGCAGCTTCAGCTGCCTCTGCTTGTTTACGTTTTTCTTCCTCTTCTTGGTCAAGTTCTTTGATACTTTCTTCCAATACATTAGGCCAAAAGTCACCCTCGAAATATGGCAAATCAGCAGCTGACGATAATTTATCTTCCATCGCTTGTTTTAAAATATCCTAAAATTAAAAGAAGATATTTTTTTTTTATATTAATTTTCAAAACTTTACATCTTCGAATCATATTGAAATTTAATAAATAAATAAATAAACAAATTAATTAAATGTATCCTGACAATCCTATGTTTATCAATATTTCATAAAAATTGAAAACATTAGCTTCAGTCAGGAATTAATTTAAGCCCCGCTTGACAACTACACATGAAAATTTCATGTACAGATAACACAGGGGCTAAAATAAATTACAATCATAATACAAATTAATATTTTTACCTTATAATCGAGTACTATTCTTTCATACATTCCCTTGTCAAGCATTTTTTTATACCACTCCTGCAGTCTTTTCGGCTTTGGAATTTTTTGTTCTATTGGATGGCAGTGGAAAATATAATCATCACCTTCAGACGGTGGACAAGCCCATATATGAGCCATCGTATATCTAAAATTATAAATAAAATTATACAAATTGTCGTTAAAAAATAATATAATTTAATTATTCAACAATTAATAACTTACCCAAGTTGTTTAGCATAATCCAAATAACCCAGAAGAATTTCATGATACACAGCTGTTCTAAATTGTCTAGGTTTGAAAAAATGTACCGAATCCAAGTATGCAATGTATACTCGCCTAGTATTTGGTGGCGTGCATTCACTTCCATATTCTTGAACATGCATTCCGAAGAAACAAACGTCTGTACCATCAACTTCTTCAAAAGCAAATAGTGCTTTAGCTCGATAAGGAAATTCACCGGGCATATCACCATTCTCCACAAATCTACTTCTCATACCAGGTTTAACTTCAACAACTTTATCATTTGACGCAACAACACGAATTGCAACTTCACCAGCACCTGCTTCTTTTTTCTTTAAGAAATTATTCACTCTTGTTTCAATATAAGTTCCCAATTTCGTTACAGGCAATCTCTTTGCATTAAATTTATTTTCTTTTCGTTTTTGTCCCTTTTTCTTCAGACAATTCTCACACGTAAATCTGTTATGATATACATATCAATCCAATTATTATTATCATCATGATTTTTTATGTTGTATCACATAGAAAATATTTTGAAAATATTTATTAAACAATTAATTATAGATAAAAGTTATCGTTACTTACCCTAACGGCCAAATTGTTTCCATGTGAAGAACACAAATTTGATGAACCTTCCTGCCACAATCTGTACAAACAACAAAAGGCTCCAATTCCAAATGATCATTCTTCATCTCTTTAAATTGTTCCTTCTTTATTGCCCTGTAGAGTGTAATTATTTGTATGTAAATAACGATTTTTTCATTGTGCTGAAGTTATTAATACTATTATTAAATTTTTGTTGATAACTTACGTTTGTGGTTGTGTTGGATCGTCTCCTAACGTCACAGTATCACCGGGAATGTCGTTGAAACATTTTTGACAGAAGGTGTATCTATCGAAAACGAGACCATAAGCTTTTAATTTACAGTTCCAATATTTTTTTTTTTTTTATTTATTTTTATCCGATTGTGAATGTGAATTTTTATACTTTTAATTCCAATTGTTCAATACGTTTACGGGGATATAATTTTTTATATTTATTAATCCAATTTGGTCCACGTATAAACACAAAAATTCACATTTGTCGTCTGAATTTTTGCAGCCAATTTATCACTCATGAATAAAATGTTTAGATTTATATTTCGATTTTTTATTCATAAAATATTTCTTTCGTAATCCAACAATAGTAATAATAATTATTATTATTTTGCTACCAAATAGACAAGTATTAATTTTGTATTCAACCGCGGTAGAGTCGAAAATAAATTAAGAGGCACATTATAAAACGTGACAGGCAAGAGTAAATAAATAAATGAATCACCGATGAAATAATGATCTAACAAATCTTTGTGAATTTTTAAAACATTGAAATAAATGGAAGTTAATGAATGAATAAATAAATTAGTTGATGAAGGGAGTGATGTACATCACAGAAATTTACATTGAAATGGGCTAATTAAATGGCCATTTGATATAAACACAACTGTTTGCCAATTATCAATATTAAAAAATGAAATTGAATAAATTCATCAATAATTATTGATGAATAATATTTTGCAACTGTAATATATTATTGAATGAAGCATGCAGTTTATTATTAACAACTCAACAATACAAATGAAAAAAAAAATATTAATTATATTTTTGGACTGACCTATTTTTGTACGAATAGTATTTAGCGTCTCTCGGTATCGTGCATAATTGTTTTCCATAACAGCACAGAACTTGCGGATTAAAAGTGTACTTTCTACCGCAACAATAACCTAGTGCTTGCATCACAGGATCAATTTCTTGTTCGAAAACCTCCGACAGCTACATAATAAAATTGAAAACAATTCAAGTATTTAATAATCAAAAACAAATGATTGAAAACAATTTATAAAATTTACATTAAAATAAAATCTTTCATAGAATAATAATTATTTACTTTGATAAAATATTGAATTATTACCTTAGTGCAGTATCTATAAACTCGAGATGTTTTACGATTGTAAAGCCACGCATTATCAAACATCATCCAAACATCGTCCACATATTCCCAAGGATCACTGTATTGTCCCGTGTCAAGCTTTCTTTTTATAGTTGATAGATCCATTGGATGTTTTACAATGTCAAAGTAATCAGGAATTGCAAGTGCTTGTGGATCCACCGGTTGTCTAAATGGTATTGACTCTGGATCTTGTCGATATAATTTTTCTAACGTTGGCATCAACGCCTGCCTCAATTCATCCGGTTTAAATAAACACAAACGTTTTTTATCCGACGATGTGCCACTAGGTTGAATTGGTTCAGGTACCATGGGCTTTATATCCGATGCTGATCCATCAGTGCCTGACATTGGCGTCACTGGTTCTTCTTTAATTCCCGTTACTTCATCTTTTATCGTACCGTCCGCTAATGTCTCCTCCATTGGTTCCGTTTTTATTTCCGATTTAAGGTTAACGTCATTATTAACATTTTTTCCACCGTCCATCCGATGATTTTCCGAACAATCTTCTTGATTAATTTCCATTTTAATATTTTCTTCTTTTATTGAATCCAACTTGCCTTTATTATTATTTGTCGGTGGACTTGGTGAATTATCTCGATCTAATGCAGCAGTAATAGCAGCCATTTGCGAAGACATGGACGATGTTCTTGGTGCATTTAATGCTGCTCTTTCTTGAGACGTCATACCTTTACCAAGACTGGCTAATGGTGATGGTGTTGTGCCAGGATGCGGTGGTGTTTGACTTGCTGAAGGTACTGATTGTCCTGGTGTCATTAATGACGGAACAAGAGGCGTCGTTGGCGTTGACGTAACAGATTGTGGACCATTTGTCGTCGGTGCTGGCCCGGGACTTGGTCCACTGGACGCTGGCGGTGGTATTGTTTGAGGTGTTGTTACAGATATTCCATTATCAATTGGCGTTGTGGCAGATAATGGACGTGCATTGGCAAACTGTTGATTTTGTTGATTATTTTGTTGTATACTGCTAAACGGTGATGGTGTTTGTGGTATTGATACGTTTGTATTTGACGTAGGCCCACTTGTTTGCTGTTGCACTTGTTGTTGTTGTTGTTGTTGTTGCTGTTGCTGCTGTAATTGTTGTGCTTGCTGTTGCGCTTGTTGTTGTTGCGCCGCTTGAACTTGTGCCAATCGTGCTTTAACTAAATCGGGAAATTGATGTTGATTTTGAACTGGTGAGCTGTTTGGTAGGCCTGTCATACCATTGGACGTTGGGAATTGACTAGTTGCCGCTGAGGTTGTTGTTGTTGTTAGGCCAGCTTGCGACATTTGCTGTTGCGCGAAAGGAATCAGACCGGAATTGGGTACCATATTTGGATTTGAGGGTGTTTGACCATTCGGACTTGGGCCCGGTGGTCCCACAAGCATACTCGATTGCTGTTGCTGCTGCTGTTGAACTTGCGCCTGTTGTTGTTGCAATTGTTGTTGTTGAACTTGCTGTTGCTGTTGTTGTTGTGGAAATTGCATACGATTATGTTGCATTGTCATTCCCGGTAAATTTCCCAATTGTCCCATATTAGGTGAATGACTTATTAAGTTAGGTGGAACAGGACGCGGTGGTTGAACTGCCGGTCCACCTGGTGGAATTGTACATAATCTTAAACCTGGACCCGCGGCAGTTTGTGCTTGTGGCTGTTGTTGTTGCTGTGCCAATTGAGATTCTTTACGTTTTTGTCGTTTCTCTTCAAGTTCTTTTTGTATTTTATAAATTTTTTCAGCTAGCAAATGATAATATTCCGATCGTGAATTCGCCAATTTATACATATCACCCTCAACTTTTCTCGCATACGCAATTAAATTGCGTAATCTTTTGTCATACATTGTCTGTGGATCAGGTGCTGGAAATATTGCTTGAACCAACTTGTGAACAAGATGATTTCTAAGATCAGGCGTCACTGATTGATGCCATTCTTTAGTTTCTTGTACAGGTGATGCCGTCACTTGACCCGGTTGTAATTCACCGGGTAATTGTAAATTCGACAGTCGATTTTCATTTAATATTGCTGGCTGATCAGAATCATTGAGCCCAAATAATTGTTGCATACTGACAGACTGTTGGATATTAGCGGCTGTCGCCGCTGCTCCACCAGCTGTTGGACCCGTCGTCGATACTGATTGATTTCCAGTAACGCCCACTGTCGTCGGATCAGAACTTAATGGAAGAGATACATTTGGCGCAACGACTTGCTGTTGTCCAACAACACCAACACCACCGCCACTACCGCTACCACCACTACCACCGCCACCACCGCCGCCGCCGCCACTAACAACGGCTTGACCTGGACCCGATTGTACTTGAGGTTGTGTGGGTCTTATACCCGTTGGCATTGCACCTGGTGGTCCTTGCATACCTGGTCCCGGTATTCTAACACCACGTGTAACACCCTGGCCTGGAATAATACCACCAGGCGTCGTCGTAGGACACTGCATTCCCAAACCATCGTATGCTCGTCTAACATCCGATGGACTTGGATTCGGTTGGCTATTTGGCTGATTGGCTGCAGCAACTATATATAAGCACGAAAAATAATTTAAAAAAAAAAAAACAATATATTTAATCATACTGATCTTCGTCAATATATTTAGAAATTTTAATTTATAAATGTTTTATATTTACCAGCTCGAGTGTTGGCTGCAGCTTTATTTTTGTCTGCTTGTTTAAGCGGTAAACAAACAGGACAATCACTTTTTTGACATTGTTTCCAATGCGTTATAATTTGTCTAGATGAACTGCAATGAGGTACTGTACAATCTCTACCATCCTCGCATGTTGTCATATGTAATAAAACATTTTTCATTGTTTTACAGTGTGGTAAATTACACTTCCACGATTCACCATTTGCTGTACGTTCGCGTATTTGACATTTGTGCGCATGAAGTAACAAGACCAATTGCTGTTGAATTAATTTACGATGCTCGGGATCATGGGTGGAGGATGATGTGCCTGAATTGATAAAACATTCAAAATTATTTGATATATTGTAATGCAACGATAAGGGAAAAATAATAATAAAAAAAAATAAATAAAAATTGATGAATACTCACTAGATTGTGGGGTACCACCTGTCATTTGTCCTTGGGTAGCTTGTTGAGGACCTGGTTGACCACCTGTAGGCGCACCAGACTGGGGTTGAGCCGGACTAGGTGCTGGAGGCTGTGCCTGTTGTGCCATTCCACCCTCTTGACCACCAACGACATTTGATGCTGCAATGGGACCGCTCGGACCACCAAAACGTCCACCCTGCATGGCGCCCATATTGGCTGATACTCCCCGTTGTAATGGAGCAACTACGCAGACAGGATTCACAGCTCCTAAATTGACTCCATTACCAGGTCCATTTCCTGGAGAACCTACACCACAAGCATTTATTCTATCTCTATCAAATCCCCCCACCCCATCACGCGCAACCTCACGAGAAAATTACCCTTTGTATTTATTTTTCCTGGCCTAACAAATTCCATTCATAACCTGCACCAATATTCACTCTTACAACAAAAAATTTAAAACTCACCATATCCATATGGACTTGATGCACCCATTTGACCCATATTTGCCATATTTTGCATATTTGGAGGTGCTTGCATTCTTGGACCACCCTGGCCTGGTCCAACGATGCCACCTTGGTGTACTTGCTGATGTGGACTTTGACCACGCGCTTGACTCACCATATGCGCTTGTTGTTGTTGTTGCTGTTGTTGTTGCTGCTGCTGTTGCTGTTGCATTGCTACTGCACGGGCATTTATTAATCCACCTGGACCATTTTGCATTTGTTGAACACCATGAGGACCCTGTGGATGATGAACTCCTCCTTGAGAATTTGGTCCCATCATTGTTACCTGATTTTAATGATAGAAAAAAAATAATGAATTAAAAGAAATTAAATAATTTTCATTAAATTTTTTATTTTTTTTTTATTTCACGTACTGTATTTAATGGCTGTTTATTTAGACTGTTGGCGACGATCAAACCACCACCAGCCATTCCACCCATATTATTATTTCCCGTTGCACTACTCGTCATGACTAAACCAGCGTTCATACCACCGGGCATTGACATTGCTGGATTACTACCAGTCATACTCATTGATGACTGAAGTCCACCCATCGAATTAACAATTGACATCTGATTATTGGCCAAGGAGCTTGCTATACTACTCGGTAAATTTCCTAAGCTCACAACCATTTGTTGATCAACAACTCCCTTTGATACCGAAACATTTGGTGGCGATTGCATATTTGGGCTTTTACTGCTCAATGTACCACCAGCAGTCATTACCAATGAATTTGATACTAAATTTTTGTTGCTCTGCTGCAATGAATGACGAAAAAAATAATAATTAAAAAATTTAATATTCAAATTATTAATATTTAATTGAAATAGAAATTATATTTCTCACCTGCTGCTGAATAAGATGATGTGAGAGCTGTTGCTGTTGCATATGTTGACGGAGTTCCGAGTCTAGCGCTCCATTTTGTTGCCCGGGTCCTGGACCTGTTGCTGGTGGTTTAGCGCTATCCGTGGCAGAACCCCAGGACCCCGATGATAATAGATCGTCGGGGAGGTCATTTTCGAGATCAAACATATCTGTGTTTGTTATGTAATCTAAAGAATTGTAATACACATGATAATTAGTTGATTTTCTCTAATATTTTTTTGCTGGTAAATAATATTAAATATAAATTTATCAAGTTTATTGTAAAATCATTCCAGCATTATAGACAAATATAAATTCAATTTTGTAATTATTTCAAATAATAAATTAATTTTTTTTACATTTTATCAACGGAATGATGAACAATATTCTTCTTTATAAAAATAAATTTAAATATATATTGCAGTAAATTTAAATTGTGAATAAAAAATTAATATTGTGCCAAAAGATACCAAAGATATCGTTAGTAATATTTAATGGAGGGTAGGATTAGTACCGTCACCATAGCTTTTTATCCAAAGCTTTCAGATAATCTTTTAGCATTTTCAAACTACAACCGATATTTATTATATATATTTATAAATAAAATAACAATATATACATATAAATGTATATTATTTATGTTATATAAAAGATAAATCTTTCTTCTTGCACAAGAGAAATTAATATCAAAAATATTTTAGTGAGACTCATTCAGGTTAACAAAAAAAAATTAAAAAAAAAAAAATAAACAAAAACATTTTATTATCATCAACGTCATATTGAACTTATCACGCTATTGGACAAAAAAAAGGGAGCATACAGGAATGAAATATACATTAAGAGAGTTTCTCTACATCATAACGTGTAATATATATATATATATATGGACTAAAAAAAAAAAAATACGCAAAATAAATAAGACATGAGACATACACCGCACGAGCAAAAACTTAAGGGAGCTTAATGCTATAATAGCAGATAAAAAATTGGTTCATAGTAAACTCGTGCTCAACTATCAAAAGCAGCCAAAAAAGCTACGATATACAAACTGTAAAGAATCATGCTTAGAGATCAAACAGTTGGTTTATTTTTTTTTTTTTTGTTTCTAGAAAAATATATAACCCGAGCACAGATGAAATGCATAACAAAAATAAAAATATTTAAATTTAATTCTATAAAATCTTTTCAATTAAAAACAAAACTAATATACATCAATATATTTCATCGTGCTATGTAATTGAAAAAAATGACGTGTCTACTACTATGAATAAAATGGAAGAAATTAATTTTTTTAATTTATATTTTTTGCACTTTCAATTATTGAAAACATGATGAACGAATTATTATACAAAGTAGACCATGGCCCTGTTGATTTCCTAAAATAACTGCCTATTAATTCTTCCAGTACTATCCAAAAATTTTGTATGTCGACGTAGTCGGTTAATGGAGCCTCTCTTCAATGCAATTATATTCCTAATATTTTTGGGAAAAATGTATGAGCAAAATTTTATACATCATAATGCAACTGCACAAAAAATTATCGTTGACCTTAAAAATTTTCGGAATTATTATTTAACAATATTAAGCTCTGCGAATGTTTGCCGCATGTCTGTAAATTAGATTAATTATAATTTTAAATTCATTGTTCAATTGCCCAGCATGAGAAGTACATAAATATGACGGGGAAAAATATTTTTTTTTTCTTTCTGAATTTACGCGAACGTCTCTCCCGTTGAATAATAACGAGATAAATAAATAAATAATAAATGACAATTTTGTGCGGCGATAAAAATTTTTTTTTTGGAATTAACAATGGTAACGGTGATAAATAATGGGAGGACGAACGAATTAAATTTTTGACTGATAGCGCTTTTAGACAATTGTCGCGCTTTTTTGCTTTTGAATTTTTTATAATATTTACTTCTCCTCTGGGTGGTATTGTTGTTCCAATGTTGTTGCATCTGATGCTGTTGCAGATGTAGTTGTTGCGGCGGGCCCTGCATTTGTTGTAAGTTACTGCCACCTCCCCCGTAGTTTGAATAAGCATGGTGCATCATTAGAGGCGCCATACCCACTACATATATCACAGTTTTATGATTTTAGAATAAAATACTTTTCAAGTTATATTTTTTTATAATAATAATTATTTATTTATTTTTTTTTTTTTTT
>JAQQBS010000001.1:1368624-1406907 GCA_030347275.1 Microctonus aethiopoides
GAAAAAAAAAAAAAAAAAATTTTTTTTTAAACTTTCAAGTGAAAAAAAAAATATACACATAATATATAATGGAGAATATTTCTGCAATTTATTGTATAATATATTTTTTTGTCTTTAATTTAATTTTTTCGAAAATCACAAAATATGATTTATAAATCAGATAAATCTATAAAACTGATATAAAAATTATAAATGTAATGAATTAAAAGGACATTAATCATCATATGACAATTGATGATGATCCTATCAAAACAATGATTTTTTTTTTTTCTTTTAGCTGTTAATGAGATTAAAGTAGCGCTTGGGTGATAAATGTAGTCGGAAGAGAAATAACGAGTTAGTGCATGGCTCATGCGAGCAAATTGGTATATATTCGGCATAATAATCAAAATGCTTGTACATCCAGCATGCGCTACAGATCTATAATACAATACTAGAATATGTAAATAAATATATATTCATATATATTTTATATAAACAAATAAATATGTATCTGTATGTATACGCATCTATGATAAAGAAAATGTTTTACAATAATATGCCATTAAATTTTATTTTTTGAGAACAGTAATGTAAAAATACATGCGATAATTAATCAAGAGATGATAGATATTTTTATTATATTTCGTATATCACTTCTGGAGAAAATATTACTAAATAATTTTGTAATATCTTGTGACCGAATATTTTATTTATATTATTTAAATATAAATTTATTTACAAGAGTAAGTTGGATATTTACAGAGAAATCGTGGAGTTATATAAATTCTCCACAATTAAATATCAAATATTTTCAAAATGGATTCACTTGATATTATATTAATATTTATCAAAATTTAATAATTTTGTTTTATAAAATATAATGAAAAATAAAAAAGATTTAATAGTAAATCAACGTGAAATAATGAGAGTTGATAAATAAAATTGACATTAAAAAATAGTATAAAATGCTTGACATTGAAAAATTGTTTCCCTTCTTCCACTTGTCCACAAAAATTTCCAAACGGATTTGTTGATAAATCCAATAACCAAGTATTGAAAAAGACAAATGAATTTTTTTTCCACTTCATGTGTAACATTAATTTTCATTGTCGACTAAAATGTCCACGATTTTTTAAACAAATCCATTTCTGAGGTTATCCAGCGTCACATTCTTCACTGATAGAATTTGATTATTCATTACTGCAGACTTGTATATATATGTATATATGTGTGTGTGTGTATGAATATATGTATATGCTGAGAGACGATTGACACCTGATATTACTTGAATGAACGATGAAATAACAAAACTCACCTGAAGAATCCGAGGGCCCCTGAAAAGCATCTCCGAGCTTGGGCCGCTTACTCGGCGGCCCATCCACCAGATGATCGGCCATGTCTGTTAATGCCGCACTCTCGGATGACGGTGGCTAACTCGGGGGTTGATTGAGTGTCACAGCACCAGTCTACGGCGGTCCCTGGGACACGAAGGGAACGACGATAACCAAAACACTACACACGACTCCACGACGTGATGACAGTGGCGGCTACACTATGGGCCGCCGCAACGACAATGTGGAAGAATAATTAAATCCAGATAAAAAATTGGATAACAAGAGCGACAACGACGAGAAAACGACGTAGTCGAATACACGGTGGATAATATATTTCACCGTAATACTCTCATAATTTTGTTGACGATAATAACAATGTTGAGAATAAGCGCGGCGCGCAAAGCGTCCTCGTACATGCTTTGCTGGGACATCAGCCATCGGGCATCCTCAGGAAATTAAATATAAAGAGGACGGGGGGCCCGCGGTGCCGAGATTTACTCGGCGGGCCGCACTTCACAATAATTATTATCGACGAAAACAACGACAATAAATTTCGCTGTAACTCCACAAATTTTTTTTTTTATACTTAATTTATCACTAAATATTTTGTAAATAACACCAACAACTTTAGTGATTTAACAGCACCATTAATAAACCAGCTGACACACCAAACGGCAGTGGTTGCATTGATGATGATTATGATGAGTTCGATGAAGATGATTATTGTAACGACGACGACGACGACGTTTTACACGGGCGCGTGTGATTTCATGAACAAGATCCGACCACTGGGGCGCTCGTGACGCCGCGAGGATTGCGACGGCGGGCAGCGCTATTTCGACGCGGTGGCTCTTCCACGAGAAAGACACTTTGGAATTATTTGGTACCGACCACGAAGACGAGACCGCGCACACAAAATCACACCGTGTCACAGTGGCTGGGAGCACGCCGCTTAGGTACTAACAGCCACGATAATGCACCCAAGGGCCGCTGGCACCATCTTAACTATCTCCACCTCCGTCAGTTCTCTCACACACTTTTTTTTTTCTTCTCTCTCTCACTCTTTTTCTCTCTTTCTCTCACTTGATGGGCTAATGGGCGCGCGAAATCGACGCGGATGAAATGAGTCTCTGAATCCGCGCACACGCTACTATCAAACAACGCGATACTATGAGAGCACAATCACGTCACGACACTGTTTTGTATTAACGGGCCTCACACAAATTTTTACGGGAAGCGATCTGCCGATGGGGTTCCGCACCGCGCGAGTATCGGCTAACGTAAAATGGCGGCCGCTGTTGACGAGAAGTTTTTCTACGCTTGTCAGAAAATGCCCGACTGTTCCTCCGTTGGATGGACGTCGCTTCAGTCTTCATTTTTCATTGGTTTATTTCACCACGTGACCTAATGAACGATGGCTATTGGTGGAGGGGACGTGAGGCCACGAACGCCATTGCTGCTATCACGCCGCTGTGATTTTAGACATTTAGTTTAATTCACACGATTATCATCTTGTACTTATGTTTTCAAAACTTCAATTTGTCTATATTGACAATTATTTGTTTTCACAATAATATTGTTGTATATTGTTGTAATATTATTGCGTTTAATGTTTATTTTTTATTCATTTTTTTAATTTATTATAGTGAGAATTTTAGTGAGGTTATGTTTAATATATTATCCTCAATTACAATATGTATATATATATATATATATGTATATTTATATGAATGTTTTATGTACATAATGTTTGTTGTCTATAATCATTAACAATCTCAATATTTGTTCTATTAAACAATCAATAAAATGTTGGTGAATAATTGTTCACCTGTTTTACTAATTACCGTACGCTCCCAATCCAACGATAATATAATGTTAATTTACAATTGAATGAAATTATTCATTTTTAATTCATAAACGTAAGAAAATATTATTCATAAAACGTATAATAAAATCATATAATTATTTAAATATCAATCATACATTATTTAACAATCATCATTCACACGTACAAATCATTTGTTTTACACCAATTTTCATACAGTGTATTCAGCTGAAATCGTAATTTTTATTCTCATTAAACTAAAATAATAAACCATCAAACATCTGTATCTATTAAAAAAAAAAAAAAATTGCATTCAAATAAATAAAAAAAAAAATACTATATCTAATTATACATATAAATATAAAAATACATCAAATATTTTATTATTCAATCAATATTCATTGGCTTATCGATAAAATTCAGATAGGGCATAAGCATAATATGCTACAAGTGGGTGGGCTTATAAGTTACGATCATGATTGATCAAACAAAGAGAGTATATACAATACACTCTCAGCGTCATGTGTAACACACAATATATAACCCCGCGCTTCTGCCGTGATTGGTGAATGCGATCAGATGGCAGTAAGTGTGCTGTCCCGTCGCAAGATGGCTAAATCTCACTTTACAAATTCTCTCTTTTTCTCCTTTACGCTCTCAACATTTCCAAATCTCTCTCTATAACATTATCCTCTCTTTCTCACTGTCTCTTTTGCGCTCCTTCCTTTTCCCCACGAATCTACCAACAAAGTAAATTCCAAATGACCCCACTGAATGACCGGACAAGGTCACAAAATATATAGGTCGAAATCTCCATTGTTCTCCTCGAAAATTCCTATATTCACAATCCGCACATTAACTATACCAAAATATATTCCATATAAAAAAAAAAAACTAAATTATCAACTACACAATTTTTTTATTTCATACATTTTAAAATTTATTACAATTATCATTAATATATATATACATATCATAATCTATTTGTTGATAAGAATTAATTTGAAGAAAAGAGAATGAAGAATAATAATACATGTATAATAGAATATTATAATCCAGCATTATTGTATACGAAATGGTAGAAGGGATTGCCACGCGCCAGGTTGCCTTCCACAGTATGGAGATTGAAGAGGTGTAAGTGGCACGCGACTCGCCATGATGCCTACGCATATGGATATATATTAATGTATGTGTACAAGTATATATACATATGTATATATCAATGAAGGAGGGAACTTGGCGTTTTGATCGTGTGTATTTGTTGGTCGGGGTGTCAACGGGTAGACGGCGCGCTGCCACAAAACCAAGAGAAGAATCACGACGACGCTGCTGCTGCTGCTGCTGCTGTTGTGCTATGTGCTGTTGCTATATTGCGCTCACCACACATACTATAAAGCCGTGAATCGAATAACGGCGTGGTAGCAGCCACTCGACAGCACGACTCAGTGACAGCGAGTCTCTTTGTGGTCCAATGGGGAGAGAGAAGAAGAAGAAGAAGAAGAAGAAAGAGAGTGTGAGAAAATATAGTGAGGGTGATTATATTGTTCTATGGCGGCTGAGAAAGATAGAGAGATTATAACGTTCACCCTCATTGGCTTTTTTTTTTTTCCACTCTGCCCCACGAAATGCATTCTGGGAGTATTTCATATTATTTCCATACGACGTTTTTATGTTTGTTTAGGGAATTAATATGGGAAATTAGGATTTTTTTTTTTTTTATGATGAATTTTATTAATTGTTTTATTTATTTTTTGAAATTGTTTATTTTATTATTGAGGGAATTTATTGAAATTTGTGATATATTTATCATGAGCGTCACTGCGTTATCAACTGAGCTTTTTTGTGGCTTTAGAATAAAATATAATTTGTAAATTGATGTTGATATATTAAATAGTTATTGATATTGGAATATATGTGGATAAATTAGCTGTAGAGATATTGTGTTTATCCACGCGTTATAATAATAAGTAATTTTATATAAATAATTGATGTATTATATTAATTTATTTTTGATCATGTGATGAGTTGTTCCATTGTGAATGGATATATACGAGCAATTATTTTTCATAGACTCCGCCTATGAACACAATTTGGGATACAGATAAATTTCGAAGATTTTTTTTTTTTTTTTTTTTTTTTTTTTTTTTTTTTTTTTTTTCGTAATCTTGAAATGTCGATAAGACACAAGCGAATCTAAGTCAACTCAATTATTTTATATATAAATTGATATAGATTTAAGAAAGAATGTATCATATAGTTTATATATAATATTATTTTTCTGTAAAAAAAAAAAATAGAAAATGTACAAATAATTTTTATTATTTATATTTCATTTTTCTCATGTACTTTTTGTGTAATAAAAATTTTCAATGCAAATGTTTTCACGATAATTTTCCTTGAGACTTTTTTTTTTATTTTTTTTCATTATTTTCATTATTGACAAATTGAATTGAAAAGTTAATTATTTTTTCAAGCGTATTACTGTTATAATTATAAAGGAGTTTGTAATGCAAGGTCACGGCGGCGGATTTGTACTGCGCCCGCGCACCGTCATTTTATGATTCGCTGATGAGAAACGAGAAATTTATAATGAGGTCGCGATAAATACTCTGTCTAAATTCAACTTACAATGCAATAAATCAACGTAAAATATTACAAAGTCGATTTAATATCAAATAATTATTTTAATTATAAATTTATTCGTTTCAATAATTGAAAAAATTCTCACAGACAATTTTTTTCATTCCTCAAACACAAATAAATAAATAAATAAATAAATAAATAAATAAATAAACTATTCAAGCTTAATTATAATAAATTAAATATACAAAAATAATAAATAAAATGTATAAAAATAAAAATTGATAAAACATACAAAAAAAAAAAAAAAATTCCCCTATTTTAATATTCATTTTTATTTATCATTTCTATACTCAAATAAATAAATAGAGCAGACTAATATGTATCAATAAATAAAAAAATATATGTATATACACATATATACTGCGATGTAATTATTTATATAATAATTTAATTTATTATGTTGAGAGAAAGGAATTGTTTGATGAGTACAAATAAGACATATGTGCCAACGCCCCTTCGGTCAGTCTGCGCGAGAGAATTTTCGTTGTGTTCCTGTATAATAATCCCAAACGAAAAGTTGGTGTGAGCTGATATGACGGTATAATATACAGAAACGAAAGTTAAATTCTCAAAGTTGTTTCCCTCTCTCAACTTTCCCTCCCTCATGTACGTTTACATCATCACCCACGCGCTCACTTTATCCAATTCTCATTTCATATTATATTTCTCTGTTATATTCACTCCTCTGCACTTATCAACGTAACATTCGCCATGTTATTCCCCCGATTACCCCTAACGCCCGGGCAGGGATGAAACCTGATCGATCGCCTTTTCTCTCCTTTAAAATATACACTCGAGGGGGCAGAGACTTGCGCGTGAAATATAAACTCTTTTATAAACATTGTAAAAGAGATCCAAAGTAATGTTGCGATTTTATATGTGAATAAAACTTTCACTCAACCGCTATATTAACATAAAACAAAATATATATACATTAATTTTTACAATGTATATTGATAGAGAATTAAACGTATTGAAAATCGATATATAATATTCAATATGAATTAATTATAATATAAAAAAATTATTTTTTTGAGTCAATAAATAAAATAAAATTAGTGAATGATAAATATAAAATATTTTGTTGGTTAGTTGAGTTTATTATCAATGTTAGATTATTAATAAATGCTCTAGAGGTTTTTTTGTTTATAATAAATAAAAATTTGTGATGGCTAATTAAGCATTATTATTGTGTCGATCAAGAATTTTTAGGTTATGTTGAAAAAATTCTTAATTCGTCGTCGGTGCAAATGAACCCGGAACGAAATTATATAAAGGGGGAAGAGAACATTGGCAGAAGTTAAAGCAGACGTACCGTGTGTACCGTGTACGTGTCTGTATAAAGTGGTTTGCTTGGTCGCGTGCCATCATCCCCACCAACAAACCTTTATTTATTATATGGTTCTATCTTTCGGTATTCTGCGCATGATTGGCGCGAAAATTCACGATTAATTCAAACGAGATATCAATCAATAATTTTATGTACAATTCGAAAAGTTTTTTTTCTTTTTTTTTTTTAATGTTATTTAGAGAATGAAATAATTTTATATATTCGATCTGGATTATATAGGATTGTAAATTTGAAAATAGATAAACATTGAAGTAATGAAATTTAAATGCACTTTATTTAAAAATGATTTTAAATATCAATTACCTCCAACTTTTTATTATATTATGCAGATATTATGACAACATTCCATCGAAGCGATATCGCGGATTTTTTTTTTTCCATTTTTAATAAGTAGAAAAAAATTGCGATACAATTTTAAACAATACATTTATCCATATTGCATGTATGAAGAATGAATTTGTTACAAAATATATACGATATTTTTATCTTGACAATATTCATTCCTGTGTAAATGTTTATGAATAAATATTATCATAAAGTTCACATGTATGTGTATAACTTCAGATCGCCATTAAAAATATTTAATATTAATAATTACAAGTAAAGTTGTAAAAGAATTAATTTTCAAGGTACAATGAATAATTTTCTTTCAATTTATTTATTTTTTTTTTCTGTGTGTGATAATTTGTTTCTATGCGTGCACAACTTGAAGAGAATTTATGTATAAAAAAATATTAATAGAATATCTTGAGGTAGTTTCAGCTATTGGAAATTATAAAGTCACAAATTCATGAATAAGTGAATTTTTTTTTTGTTTTTTTTCGTACAGTGAAAAACTATTAAAATTGCGATCTAAACAAATGATTCGAAAGATATTTAATAAATGTTTATTTTTTATCTTGGAAATACATTCCACTGGAAAAGCACAGACATACTAACACTCAATTTTCACACGATAGAAAATGAATAATCCTAAAACAACCAAATCATTAGAATTTACAAAAATTATTGCAACTTATTTTTTTTTTTTCGTATCATTTCTGAAAATAAGCACTAACGTAAATACCAAAAAACCATATTTCCTTATATTATAATAATTGCAACTGTAACGGTATGCGCAAAAAAAAAAAAAAAAAAAAAAAAGAAAATAATCGCACAACAGTAAATAAAAAAACAAAATATAAATTTTCACTGGAGCATGAAAACAATATATGAATATTTTTAATATTTTGGAATATTTCACATTATTTTAAACATATTCTAATATATTAAAAATATTGTAATTAATTCGTTCATGCATTTTTTTTTTCAATATAATATTTATGAGACATAACCTATATATTATCCCCGCAATGTAATAAAGAAATTCATTCTATATTTCGTTACAAATATATCCATATGACAATTTTAATCAATAACCTGTCCTTCAGAGTTTAAATACTCTGGAAAAAAAAAAACAAAATGCTTATTAATAATCTAAAAGAAACAAATCAATATAATTTCCAATTTTACGAGCGAATCATAATGGACAAAATATTAAATATAATATTAATTTTTACCGATTGTAGACATAGTGCTCATTCGTCCAACATTATTCGGGAGATATCGTAAAAAATCTATACACATATAAAAACCATTCTAAGTATCGAAAAAATAACGAGTGTCTAAAAAAAAAAAAAATTATAATATATATAAATATATATATATTTTTTATTTTTTGTTTTACACTCAAAATCAAGTCTCTACGTGCGGCAGATATTACCAGTCTCGATAGATTTATGTAATTATTATTTTGTTATTTATTTTTTTCCCCCGATTTTTCATTTTTTTTCACACAATCAACAGATATTTTTGGTCATACAGAACATACAATGGTGATAAAACACACCAAAGAAGTTCACTGATTTTTTTCTCAACAATGTGCGTCTAATATCATCTAATAATTTTGTTTTCGGTAATAATAATATTATGAAATCGAGATGTGGTCAATCTTCCTTGGGTTTAACATCAGACTCTTGTTGACTACCTTCATCTTCTTCATCGGAATAATTTGTTGGCACCTCACCTGGTTTCAATAACTTACCAACATAATCGTAACGTTCTGTAATATAAAAAAAAAATATATTTAATAATATAAATAAGATAACAAATATTATTACATAATAATAAATTTTATATTTAGAATTTTTATTATAATTATAATCATGATATTCAACATTACTATCTAAAATAAAATGTAGACATATGATTATCATTGGGACAGTTTAATTTTCGAATTCATTTTGAAAATATAATGACGATTGTTGCGTCGCATGGCTTTGACCTCATGATCTCATGAATAATTAATCATGATATACAGAAACGAAATGAACTCAAAAGATATTGCAGATAAAAATGTCTGTCATGCAAAAAAAAAAAAATATTCATTCAATGCTTCTATTAGTTAATAGATAGAATTTATAGAATAATAATTTTGCATAACATTATTGCAATGATTAAGTTACTATTATGTAATATTTTGTATTGTAATTAATAATCAACTATATAAAATGAGAAATCTGAAACATACATATCATTATTTCAAAATGACTCGACAAATTGTTTATCAATGACACAAACTAACAAGGATATTTCTTCGTGTAATATTTATTCCACATTGGGAAATGTTTATCATTTACCTTTGAATTGTTCTTCCCATTCTAAAATTGAATTCATTTCTGTGGTATTTAAATCGCTCAAATCATCATATTCATCTTTTCCTGGAACCACTGAAAATGTGGCTAATCCTCTGCTGGCATCGCGTCCACCAAACGCTGCATATGGTCCATCTAAAAATAATATAAATAAATAAATAACGTACATAATAGTAAACAAATAAATTGTTAGATACATTAATATGGCGGTAAGTGATACCATAACCTCAAAAAATTTTTTAAATTAATTTAAAATTATTCTTCACAAAGTTCTCCAAGGATTACCACACATTATCAGACGTTTATATTAGATATATAAAAGTTAAGATCAAGTGTGTGTACATTCACGATTAAATATAAAACTAATCATCACTTATATATGCTTGGCAAATATAAAAATAAAAAAAAAAGAATGATTAAAGAGTGTCTCGATTGCCTACAACTGTTACAATCCCCCGTTTGCCTACGTGATTATTTTTATGCTTCGGTGTGCGCAAAATGCTGATGATATCATCATCTACATAGCAATTGTGACTTGAGAGAATTAAATTATTCAAAAATGGCATAAAATTTCTAATTATATTAATGTAAATATCAAATTATCATGTTAAAAACGTATTTAATTTGTCCGATAACACGAATGTATAACACAATTTTTATCATAATTTCTTCAATTGATTTTACTGATCATCGATCGATCCATTCGCGAGGTCGCATTTAATGACGTAGATAATATAATGCATAAGTGATGTGCTCGATCGCATGACTGAACACGTTTCACATCGAATGAAAACACCTTTTCCGGTTTCGCGAGACAAATATTTCCAATTACATTTCTTCATTCGTTCCAACAATAAATTCCTTCATCCATCATACATCAAATTATTAATATAAAAAATAATATTATATAAACTTCAATTCTAATTAAAAAAACATTTCAAACTGTCCAAAGTACGTATATAAATAATAGTTGATAGATTTGAAATTATTGAACGTAGTTTTGTTTTTCTATTTATTTTTTTTCTCTATTTTTCTTTTTTTGCTTCAAATATAATTATCCTCAATGCAATTAAGTACATTATCATCTCAAGCACACAACGTGATAATAAATGGGTCAGGCCTATAGAAAATATGTATTCAGCTCTGTAATAAATGATGAAAAAATTATAAAAATTACAACTGCAGCCATATAAATGTTTATGAAATGGAAAAAAAAAAAATTTTTTTAATATAAAAATGAATGAATTAAATTATAAATAAAATTTGTTGATTTACTAACCAGGTCCATAAAATTTCCTGCCTCTAGTAGCATCATAGACACTACCATTAACTGCTATAAGAATTCGTCCATCTGGTCCCTTGCCATCATATTTTTTAAGATCTTCAATGGTAAAATCACGTCTGATCCTTGGTAATTGCTTGTATTCTTGAACCGGTGGTTCATTTTTCGTTTTACTACGGAATATCTTGTAAACTAGAAAAGCTATAACAGCAACAAGTAATAAATTTATAGGACTCTTGATTATTTCCGAAATAAAATTTGAAATAAGTGATTCTTCTTCTGGAATTGATGATGATGATGAAGAAGAGCCGGATGCCGGCGTGTCTATATTTTCAGCCATTTTGACCACTGAATTTCTCTCTTGTTAGTGTCGCACCTTACGTTTCTCTTGATAATCACACAGTGATGTATTTTGTATAAATATTAAAATAAAAGAAAAAATAATACAAGTTTGCAGTAAGCCTCCACGCACACAATTCAGACTCTTGCGACTAAACCTCACGAGAGAATGTAGAATAGTCGCAGCAACACATCACAAATACATATACATACATATTTTCTATTTAATAAAGCCATGAAGTAGCACACGACAGACAAGAAAGTTGTGTGAAAAAAATCGCCGTCTAGCGGAATAACGGGGAAAATGACGCAATAACGCGCGCGATTCTACTTGAAAGTCTGATGAACTTTACACTGGAGTTTTAAAGAAAGAAAGAATAATAAATAGTTAATTGTATTACCTAGAAATATTTTTTTTTGATATGTTGATTTACAAGCTTTTTATTCATGTACAATTATTAATATTATTTATTGTTAATTATGATGAAGATAAAAATAATATTGATTGTTATTTGATTTGTTTGTTAATCAGTTGTAAAAAATAATCACATTATATTTTAAGTATTAATTATAATTATCGTTTGTTTATAAGCCCACGATTGTTTTTCATTTAGTTACTGTGATTTGATGACAATTTTTATTCTGTTATGTGTAATAGAAAATTCTATAAAGTCAGATTTATAAATTATTTTATATTCATTTTTGTTTGGTTAGTTTTCATATTTGATATTTTAGTTATAGAATTCTTGGGGCTTTATACAATTGAGTATTAATAACGATATTTTATTTCTTGTACTTGTCGTGCATTGTACTGACATTGGACGGATTTTGAGAGAATAAAAAAAAAATTATTATACATATTTAATGTATAATATAAAATGTCTTAAGTGTATTTTGAAGAATCAATTGGCGTTTTTTTTTTCTTCTTCTTCTACATAATACATACTTTGGAGCAGTATCTGCAAAATATATACAAAATAAACTATACTAGAGTGACATAATTTTTGTGAGTATCATTACTGAAAATAAATATTTTTCAAGAGTGAAAAATGTTACTATAATTAAGGACGGATGGCATTGTTGAAACATATGCTTGAAATAACTCCTAAATATATGGAGCTAAATTTATCTTACTTATTTATCAGCTTCACTGTTATTATCTAAAAGATCAATATATGGACGGATATTGAGGTTATGATTTATCATATTTGAATCCACTTTTTCATTGCACATTGGACATGTTTCCTCAGTTTCAATAATTCTAATGAAAAAAAAAAGTTATGAATTAATATTAAATTACAGATAAAAATATAAAGTTATATAAATATTAACCTCAAAAACTCGCTCTTTATGGCTGGAAAATCACATTGAGGACACACAGTAAAATCATTTTCGACTATATGTCGGCCCTAAAATTTAAATAAAATAAATATACATATTCCCAATGCCATTAAAAATTAATTATTCATTACGTGAACTTAAGAATAAATAATATTTACCGTTGCTATACAAAATGGTATAGTATTTTTGCATTTATCACAAGTAATTTCTGTTTCTGGTATTCGATTCTTACAATACGGACACGGAGTTAATGGTTCATCTTCAATTTCATGATCTTTAGTTCTCGGTGGTTTACGAACAATGGCCTCAATCTTTTTACTATATTTAGCGTCAACTTGCATTCGATATTCCGGACGCATTAACATTGCTGCGAAATTAAATGCTGCATGCTTCAATCCAGCTCGATGACATTCAATCACAGTTGAAGTTAAAATTGGAACAATATCTGAAATTAAATATAATAATTAAAATAAATATGCGGATGATATATAAATATGCATAAATATAAATATTAATAGCGTACGTACGAGATGGGAATTTAGATATATTATTTGCAACTCTTATTAACATTCTTGCACCTCGCAAATGATCATTTCTTTTGACGTGCAATCGAACTAATATATAAGAATGTAAAAGTCGTAAATTATTTTTCATTTCTAATGGCGTTGTGATTTTGTTTCGTTTCAATTCCTGATACATAACAAATAAAACATCATGTGCGTTCCGATAATTTCCTGATAACAAAGAAAATAAAAAATTAATAATTAAAATAAATATTAAAATTTTTTTATATTATAAATAATATACCATTTATTTGTTCCTCATTGGCAATTATTATCGCTGTCTTTGCAGCCTCTCTGTACTGTTTTCGAGCCATATACAGACGAAATAAGTATTTGGGATCCTAGAATAAAGAATTAATTACTCTTTCAATATATCAGTTCATATTGGTAATTATTTGAGAATAAAACAATTAATTATTTATTACCTTCGGTAAACCATCGCTACCTAATAAGAAATCAATCATTTGATTTGCAAGTTTGTCGTCCTTTGAGGAAGCCACAGTGTCTATAGCTAATGACAGTGCTGCATCATCATCAGTAGACAATTGTGCGGCTTTTAATAAATGTCTTAAAGCTTTGTGATAATCTTTAGCGAAAAAATAATATTTTCCTGCTAATAAACTATTTTTTTGTGATTCAAAGTGTATGGCAAGACTTTTAAAATCCTCCTGTCTTACATTATCGTCATCTAAAGTATTAATTAATATATCACCGTACAATTCCATTTTACCATGTTGATTTGCTAATTGAAAAGCTTCATCATGGCAATTTGATAATATTAAAAATTTAATTGCCGAATTATAGTCATTTAATTTTTGGAAATATCTCGCAACCATTTTTGCTCCTTCAATACTTTTTGTTTGTTGTACAATTTCCACACTTCGTGCTGGATTATTTAAATGTTCTAAATTAATTCTGACAATATTATCATAATCTTTTGCAGCCTCAAAAGCATTTGATGCTTCCTCATATTTTCCCTCGGCCTCTTTAGCTTTTGCATATTGAATATTAATCTTTGGTGCTGATATTTGTGGCAATAATTGTCCTACTTTAGTCCAATTTTTTAATTTTATATACGCAGACGCTGCTTTTTCAAAATATTCAGCCTTTTCATAAAGAATTGCTGCTTCATTAAATTGTTTCATTATTTCTAATATTTCTGCGCATTCTCTTCGTAATAATCGCGAACTGTCATTATCCATTGCAATGCTAACACCTCGACGACTATCACCGCATCTTATTGAAGTTCGGGCAATTCCTGCCAAACATTGACTGCGATGATTTTGATTTTGCGTAGAAATAATCAAATCATTATTCTCAGATAAACCACGTTCATAATTCACAAGAGCTTTCGGATAATTTCCAATAAATTCTAATTGTTGAGCGTATTCCTTTGAAATAAATGGTATTTCATCGGGCTTTAATGTTTGAGCTAAACTTAAAGCTTGCTCCCATTGCATTAAATCCCTACGTAAATATAATGCCTCCACAGGTTGTGATGATTGAAGAAAAAATTTTTCCGCTTGATTGTAGTCCTCTAAAAATGTACAAATATGTCCGGATAATAATGCTAATTCCTCGACATTATCCAATTTTTGCAATGCCCATACCATTGATACATCTGCTATTTGTCGATAAACTCTTATTGCCATTGTAATATCTAAATTGGCTAATGCACTTTTTCCCAGTTGCATCCAATATTCTTTATCATTTAACATCATACATGTATTCCATGCTTGATTAAAACGTCGGCATTTTATTTGATTTTCCAATATTTCAATTATTTTTTTAGTTTCAACAATATTTCCAACTTCATCGTGTGAGGTTAACTTTATCTGTAGAAGTTTACCACCCGCCATACCTAGCGTTATTTCACCCCCGTACAATAACGCTGGAATTGTTTCTGATGGTAATTTTGTCGTGCCGACTTTTACAATTTTACTTCCCTCGATATGATACTTGATAAAAATATATGCTACAATAATAGATTTATTGTATATACCAAACAGCGATTTTTCATACATGCTTTGGTCCCAAATTATACCATCAACAACATCCAGACAATCTGGCACTTGAATAACATTTTCATTAATAGGATCGTAAATAAATACATCATTTTTACTATCAATGAAACACATTAACGTTCCATTTGTATCTAAATAAATTTCCTTTATTCCATTATTATGCGAATATTCAGTAGAATGATTGAATTCTTGAAGATAAAAATGAACAATTCGTCCCATATCAGTTCCATAAACTAAAAAATCAGATGACAATGCATGGCAGATTATTTTTCCATTTGATGAACTTGTATCGGAAAATATTTTCGAATCTTTTTCCTCTTTTATTAAATTCGGATCTGTTTTAAGAGTATGCAATTGAATTTTTCCGTCGAATAAAACTGAAGCATAAATTTCATTAAGTCTAATGCTATTTACACTTGCTAAATAATCTCTTTCAAAATGAATTGCTCTGTCTGTTTGACCAGCAGATAAATTCCAAAATAATGCACGATTATTTAATGCAACTGCTACGTGCATAGGACCAACAGCTAAAATTGCCGGTTCAATAATTGTATTAATTATTAATGGCTCGGATTTTTCTTCATCTAATGTATGAAGATGTACAATAACTTCTGTTAAACTCGTTAATAAAGCTATTCTATTACCACAAACACTCGTTAACTTTGGTATTTGAGCCAGATAAATTAACACATTACCACTGTGAGTAACCGCTGCGAGCATTGTACCGTCAGCTGACCATTCAACACTAGATACACCAGCTTCGCTACTTATAGCAATAACTTTTTCGGTTTCTTCCATATTTTGTAAACCATGAATTTTAATTGTATTATCACCGCATGTCGCAACTTTTCCCGCAATATTACTCAACGATATTCCATTAAGTGAATCACGATGATTTTTAATTTGCAATAATTCCTGACCAACTTCTTTGATATGTGTCGATATTGATATTAAATAACCAGCTTCAAATCCCAATAATATATAACCATCGCCATACCATTTATAAGTAACAATTGGACCATAACGTTTTTGAAATGCCAATTCAATTGGATTATCCGGATCTCGAATATTGTAAAGAAATAATGTTGTTTTTCCAACAATTAATGATACAGTATTTTCTCCATTAATACGATGATCCATTTTCATTTCACTAAATTGCATATCTTGTGGTTCACCTTGCAATTGAATTTCTCGTTTTGTATCACCGTCACTGCTACTAATAGTTAATATTTTATCATCACCAGCCAACGCTAAAAAACCCTCTGACGACCAAGCGCCACAAACAATTTTTTTCTTATGTTTACCTAAAATTGGAATTCGTCTGAAAAATAAATTACAAATACATATTTTAAATTGATATTTAATATAAAAATTATAAATTTAAACATTCATATATTATAATTTACCTGGCATTCAAGTGATCATAAATAGCAAGATTTCCCTTTTGTGTTCCAACTGCTAAAATACAACTGTGTTTTGCCCATATCATACAAGTTAAATTGTCTCTAACACCAGCATCAATTTGTGATTTTTTTCCAGTCGCTGCATCCCATAGTGTTATTGTCGATGATGAATTTGTAATTATTGCCAACACATCACCGTCTGAATCCCATCCAAATCCCGTACATACACCCATTATCTGGATTCTTTCTTGAATTTCACCTTGTCTATCATAAATAGATACCACACCATCGCAACCAGTTGTTGCAAGATGAGTGCTATTACCTGGTCGCCATGAAATAAAAACACTACCTGGTCCATGTGGATGATCCAATTTATACAAAACCTGAATTCAATAAAATACATTAATTAATAAATTTAAAAAACTATGCTATATTATTTAAAGAAAGTAATAGTTAATAATAAACAAATATAACCTACTTTGTCAGAAGACATTATCTTGTCTTTATTTTCTTCTCCACAATGTTATTCAGGAGATATTTTTTCACTCAACCCTGAGCGCCCGAAAAAAAAAAAATAACAAATTGAATTGGGGTCACATCATAGACACGATATGGAAACAAGAATTGCTCGTTGGTCCCAATATTGATTTATTGAACCGGCTCAAGTGACATAAAAGCATTTGTAATAACGTCCATGTTTGAAATGCATCAAACAACATTTCATTTTTGTATATATAAATTATCTATATGAATATATTCCTGGGCATAACCTCCAAAAAGTTTGAATTCACACTTACGAATGTAACCGTCAGTGGCGCTGTGTATTACAATTATTATCATATAGCAAAATTCCTACTGTACCAAGTTGGTACATTAAATTGATACAAACCTATATAAATATAAAAGCTAAAAAATAAAACGATCATTATTTCACAGTTATTATTAATAATAAATTTCCTCCAAATTATAAATGACAGAATATAATTAAATTATATATTGCAGTAATTTAACACAAAAAATCTATTATTTTATCACTGTACAATGGCGCTGCTGCTGTGGATATATACAAAACAATTAAATGTTTTTACTCAGTCGATATGTTTCATGCAGTGAAAATAAATATACATTTTTTTTTAATTCTTATTATTTTTTACTTGGTTATAGACTATATAAGGTGTATATCTATTTTATTATAGATATTATAGATTGGTGCATGCGCGTCATTATGCACAAACTCCCACTACCTTATTTTGCACCCTTATCTCATTGTTGTGTTAGGGTGAAATATAAGGTCTCTGGCATGTGACGCTTGCGGTAAACCTTAGTAGAGCAGAGCGCGCGTACCGCGATGCTTTGGAGTGTATTCATTGTCCTGTCCGTTTGCTTTAATATAATTATTCAACAATATTTAATTATATTGCCATTGAATTTTCATAAAGTACACTGTGCTTTACCACCTGGAGCTGGTTTGTAATCAAACTAATTTAATATACAAAATATATTTATTATTTAAGTTCCTTAAGTAATTAATATTTATATCAAATGAAAAAGTTAGAGTTCAATATTTTATCACGGGATTTTATTTTCTTATGAAGGGTCGATGGCGTGGAATATTTTATTTATCAAAGCCTCAAGTATTTATAGACATCCATGCACAATTGTTTTTCGTAGAAATTCAATTGATTTAAATAGAAAAATATTATTTGTTTATGTATCTAGTTTTTTTTTTTATTGAATGATTTAAAATGATTTTCTAATGTTAACGCTGGTCGTTGATGCAAACAGGTGGCGAAAAATTGTAGTTTATTTTGTTTTGGATTGAAGTTATTTAATTTTGTAGTGTATTTGTGTTTATTTAATTTTTTTTTTTTATTTAAAGTAGTGAATTATCAGATATTTAATTGAGGACTGATATTGATTGATTGATTGATTGATGGGATGTGTTGAAAATTAAATAGAGATAAATAGCGTAGAGTGTTTTTAAGCTTTTATGTGATTATGGAGAATGGGTGCGAGCAGGTGTGCCGGTAAATCGATATTATATTTTCTCTTTTGCTATGCATTCACATTAAAGTTGACACTAATAAAAAAAATGTTAGATACTTGATCCATGAGAAAATTAATTTAATAAATGATATTAATTTATCTATTTTTCATTTTTAAATCAATTTTTTTAGTATTCAAATTTTTTAATATTTATTTCTTTAGTTATAATTATTAATTCTTTATTGCAAAATTTCTCGTGATTAAAATCAACTACACCACGTGTTTTATATAATAATGATATATTAATTTAATTTTACGTCAGACAATTCTTGTTAATTAAATTGTAAACAAAAAAATGATTGAAACAAAAAAATAATGGCTTTGAAAATAAATTTATGTGATGGAATTAAATTAAACTTGAGGCATTCAAATTTACCATAGGAACTCGGTTTTCTATTGATTTAACAGTGCAATATCGCTCACTGCTAAAAATATCTACGGTGTGCTATTACTACAACTCATTTGCATATTCTCACTTAATAAAATATATGCAATAGTAAATAAAAAAATAAAAAAAATAGAATGAATAAATTTATTTTAATTTTCTATAATTTAAAAATGACTTTATTATAAATGAATTAAAATTTTTATTATTCCCGCGAATGTATTTATGTATTTATTTATCATTTCCTATACGTCATTTCACTATTCAAGGGACATGATGATGATGATGATGATGATGATGAATTTGTAGTTAGCTTGGCCGAAATAATGACAGCGATGAAACCTGCAATAATAACGCAGGTGGAACACTCGCACATGAGAGACTGTAACGCGGATATATCCGGACCGGAAACGCAAGCGAACCGTGATGGTCGCAGTGACCTCTGATGAAATTTTATTACGCACTTTTTTCCCATAATATATGCATTAAGGTGTTTTATTTTTAGGCGATATTTTTTTTTATTTGTTAACACTGAAAATCTGATAATTTATATAAAAAAAAATATTTTCGTTTGAAAAAAAATTCGATTTTTTATATAAATAACACGAGAAAATTTTTTTTTCGACTTCAACTCGATTTTTCGGTAAGTAAAATTTTTTTTTATACTATTACATTGTTGATTCAGCATTATAGCGTTTATTGTAAGATAATAATTAATTTTAAATCAATAAATTCCAGTTTAAAAAAAATTTTTTGTCAATTATAATCAATTTTCACCTTTCCAGCTCTACAACTCGAAAACTGTTGGTCGGAGAGCGTTTGCGGTGAAGAACTTTTTTGTAACAAATTTAATGCCCTACAAAAGCTGTGTATTCGATTTTTCCAAAAAAAATTTTTGACTATCAAAATATCGAGTTGAAGTCAAAAAAAAAAATTTTCTCATGTTATTTATATGAAAAATCGAATTTTTGAATTCGCTAAGCCTCTAATTAACTCAAAAATTTTTTTTTTGTATAAATTATCAGATTTTCAGTATATTTACAAACAAAAAAAAAATATCGCTTAAAAATGAAACACCACACATAATCCTAAATAATATATTACAAAAATAAAATAAAATTCTTCATAAAAAAATATTTTTTTAAATTCTTAATTTTACTTTCATCATTTTTAATTAATTCGATAATTCCAGGAGGTCATAGAACTTTACCTGGTCTATCATGTTCTTGTCCAATAATCAAATCAATTATTAACGTTCAATCAAAGATAAATAATTGGATCTCTGTAAATATTTCTTACTCGCATGCAATCGCTCATGAGATGATGAATTTATAATTCATGATTGCGTTTGATCAACGCAAAGTTCATTCACCAGTTGAATGAAAACGACATGAATTGCCACGTGAATCTTCCTCATAAATACATAATAAATCGATATGTTGACGACATTCTGTGCCAACTAGTACCATTCAACTGTTTATCCATTTACTTTTCTTATTCTTGTCTCAAAATTTATCCACCAAACTTCTTCATATAGATATATACGCAACTAAATATTTATATCCAACAGCCAATCGCGACTATTCCTATATAGTTTACGCAAAGCTCATCAACCTGGCAGGCAACGATATTTTATCACGAAATCGCGTGTGCATAAATAATTTTATACTAATATTAATATAATTTATTTTATTTTTATTTGGATTTTTAGAAGACGAAATTGTATTGATTGAACATTTACCGGGACGACGGGTTCATCTTCAAGATTTTTTTTGGACTGGTGCTGAGGATGCTCCATCATGGTTAGATCCAGATCAAGCACTCAATTTTTACGAAACTCGAACGGTTCATCATACAGCGACTGTTTATTTTACCAGTGAGGACAGTGGAAAAAATGGAGATTCACCTGGTGAAGGACATCAAGAGCCAGGTTGTATTTCATGTATAGAACCTACTCCAACTTTAGTTGATCCTGATCAAGACATTGGAGTACTAGTTGGAGATGATCCAGGTCCTAGGTGATGATTTTTTTTTTATTCTTCAAAATATTTTTTTTTTTATTTTTTTTTTTTGATACTGTAATTTTTGCGCAATCCAATGATGATTTGTTTTATGTTTAGATATTGGCTGTTGACTGTATTGAGAGCGGGTGAAAATGTTCCACCAAAAGTTGAATTGAGATTGGCTCGTTTGTATCGTGCAGCATTTGCCAGACAGCAGCAACGTCATCTAGGACTTTTATTAACTGATCCACGACTTCGTCGAGCTACTAAAAGACATGGTGCACTGGATGGACATAAATCATTAACTGGAATATCAAATAATAATGTAATATTAATCAAAGTTTTGTTTATATTTAAAATACTTTTAATTTTATTAAATATATTTAAATTTTCTAATTTTTTTTTTTAGGGCGTGAAAAATTTAATGAAAAGCTTATTAACTACTGACGCCACAATATCAATCAGTGAAATATCAACGACTAGTAATTTATTAAATGAAACTGGTGTGAGAAAACGTATGAGACAAGTGAAAATAATTGGTGATGAATTGATAAAAAGAAATAATATAAATATTGAAGAGAGTTCTAGTAATCAAATAATCGATGAGACAACTTCATTAAATAATTTTAATTTTACAAATGATGATAGAGATTCGATAGAAGAAGTGAGTTCAATAACGCCCATTGTTTCATTAAAATTTGATGACCCAGCATTGAATGAAACTTTAATAGAAAATGGAAAAATTGTGAAAGCCTTGAATTTATCTGGCAATAAAAATGTAATTGATCCTCAGCCATTACGTTCAAATCCAGGATTTTATCCAGATTTTACGATGGATGAATTTGAACAATCAAATTCCGTCAATACAACATCGTCAGATATTTTTATATACGATAAAAATTTTAATATAAATACTGTAAATATCAGTGACAATCACAGTGATGAATTTTTAAAGCAATATGGATTTAATAATTCAATTAATCAAAAAGAAATAAATTCATCAAAATTAAGAACAGCTGGTATTGGAATTGTTCAAGTACGAATGCAAAATACAACTGTACTTAATGATGGCTCAACACGATTAATATACTCTGTTCATCTTGGTGGTAAACCAGTGCCAGCAGAGACAGCTGCAAAGGACATGGCACTTCTTTCATCTCAAGAAGTTGCTTTAGAACTTGGTGCTCCAGTTATAATTCAAAGTGAACGTAAGTTATTTAATTTAGCAATTCAATTGAATTATTTTATTTTTTTATTTTTTTTGTATAAAATATGAATAAATATAAAAGTTTCATTTTTATTTTAAGCTTATTTGAAGGAGAGTCGTCCACTTGCACTTTCAAGAACTCGTGATGCTTGGTTACTTCTTGGTGCTGGTGGTGCTGGTTTAGCATTTTTGATTATAATTATCGCTGGTCTTGTCATCACTGCCAAAAAAAAAAGAGCTCACAGTGCAGTTTCCGTACCGCCTACTCAGAGTATTTTAAAAAAAGAACGTGGATATACATCGACTACGTCAGGATTGGATAATACTGGATATACATCCGAAACTGAAGGACGTGTAAGTTGATAAATATTTATTTATTAGAATATTACTTCATGTAATATAAAATATTCCATTTTTAATCATGGATTATTAAATGCAAAATTATTCAAAAAGTTTATGGACTTGATATTGTATAGTGAGTTTGCGTGCTTTAAAAGTTGCGTGATTCTTAAATTTAATATATGTATATTTTCAAATTTTACTTTCGCAATATTAAATGAAAAATATTTTGTATATATAAATTTTCTTTTATAATGTTTAAATTAAATTTATAAAAAATATTTGTATTAGGGTGTTTCATTTTTAGGCGATATTTTTTTTTGTTTGTGAACACTGACAATCTGATAATTCATACCGAAAAAATTATTCTGAGTTAATTAGAGGCTTAGCGAATTCAAAAATTCGATTTTTCGTATAAATAACATGAGAAAATTTTTTTTTTTGACTTCAACTCGATTTTTCGGTAATCAAAAATTTTTTTTTGGAAAAAATGATTGGACAGCTTTTGTAGGGCATTAAATTTGCTACAAAAAAGTTGCTCACCGCAAACGCTCTCCGACCAACAGTTTTCGAGTTGTAGAGCTGGAAAGGTGAAAGTTGATTATAATTGACAAAAAATTTTCTTTAAGCTTGAATTTATTGATTTGACATTAATTATTATCTTACAATAAACGCTATAATGCTGAATCAACAATGTAATAGCATAAAAAAAAATTTTGATTACCGAAAAATCGAGTTGAAGTCGAAAAAAAAAATTTTCTCGTGTTTATATGAAAAATCGAATTTTTGAATTCGCTAAGCCTCTGAATTTTTTTTCAAACGGGAATATATTTTTTTTTTTTATATAAATTATCAATAAATATTAAATATTTTATTATAATTAAATTATAAATATTATGAGGCAAATTATTGAGAATTGATTGCGCGTGCCTTGAATAAATTGCGCGTTTTACGATGAAAGAGAAAAATAAATTGAAAAAACTATATAAATGCACAATACACAAGTTGGTTTAATATCAACGACATGTATTGATCGAAAATGAATTGCATCCCCCTTATAGATATATTATACATTTATAAAGCAGTGAATATATATAAATGTGTTTATACAAAAATATACACAAGTGATATTGAGTATTTCACCACGTGGATGTTATTTGTTCGCAGACGGATGGTACCAGTCAACGACAGACGCCTGTAAGTGTATCACGTACTACTCCTATTACGTCTAATACACCAGCGACAATGGATGATGACATTCAAGAATTGTCAAGTGACAATGACGAGGAACAGACAAAGAAAAGTACTCAGGACACTTGGGACATTGAGGATTATCCAACAATGAGAGTGAAATCCAGGTGAGATATATATTTATATAGATAATAAATAAAAAGAAAAAGAAGAAAAAAAAAAGAATTTTTTTTATTATAATGAAAAAAATATTATTTTCGAAATGAATTTATTTTATTTTTATTCTAGAATGGAAAGAAGAAAAATAACGAGATCCGGTGCTATTGACACTCCAGGAAGTCCTGATTTAATGGATACAGTTGTGGAGTGTCATGAACAACGTGAAATAATTGATAATGGTTGTGTTCAAACTGTGGATGAAACTGCCTCACCCCATTCGTATTTATCAATGCCGTCGTGTAAGTTATTTCCAAGTATGAGAACTGTTGAGCCATTATCCAGGATATTGGAACCAGTTGTGGTAAATATATATAATTTCTTCTTCAACTATACATAGATTGAATTGAATGAGTTAATAAAGTTTTGAGTTCATTTAAATCCTTTAAATTATTAGATTCGACATTTGGATATGGAGTTTGAAACTCCGGAAATGTCAAGGCGAGATAATGGATTTGAACGGAGAAAATCATCGGGTGTTGAGCCATTGACAAGAACCAGAAGTGCATTGAAGGATCCTGGTGTGGTTGGACCAATTGTTTGGGATCTTCGGAAACACTGTGCTGTTGAAGGTTTTTATCTCTAAGAAAATTGTTGGCAAATTTATCAATAACTAACTTTTAATTGGATTTGGATTTTAATGATTTACCCTTCCAGATGTCTCTTTGATATTTATCAGTAAATTTTGCATTTAAATAGATAGATAGTTTATTATAATGTATTAGCAATAGCTATGGAACAATTTTACAATAAGACAATACAATACAATGATAAAAAAAATAAGAAATAAAAATATTCATGTTGAATCGCTATAATATTTCTTTGTTAAACAAATATTGTTGCAATTTTGACTTGAAGATATAGGTTAAGAAGACGAGTTAGTTAATTCAATTGGTAATTTGTGCCACAAGCGAATACTCGATATAAAAAAAAGAATTAGCATTTATAGAGGAAAGGATGCAAATTTGGAATACCACTTTTTAAAAAAATCGTATTAATCATGGGTTAAGAGATAAAAAAGTAAGAACCGAATTAAATGTTAGAGAAACTTATATTTTATTTAAATAAAAAAAAATGAACAGCCTCGGATTATTATAAATAGGATAAATTTTGGTTTAATCATAAAATTGCAGATTGACGTGGTTTAACCAATGTGAATATAATTTGGAATAGGGTATTCCAAATTACAATCACCTAAATAATCAACTTTAATTAACTATATAAATATCTTTAAACTTAAATCTCAACTATAAAATTTAAAAAATTCAACTTCAAGCTTATATCTAAATCAATTATATTTTTTGTAGTCTTTGCAGTAATCACAAACATAGCAACCTGAGCCATATTCCAAATTAGCAACATAACCATTTCTAACCTAAAATATTTTTATCATTTTGTGTTACGAATAATTTCTCAAATAAGCGCTGATTTCTACAACTGAGACACTTAACTATAGATTTGTACAAATATAAACATATAAATATAAGTTACACTCAAGATGCAAACAGATTTATTACTTTCTTTGAAAATTTTCTAGCTAGCACTTTCACTTCGATGCAATTTATCACGGCACTATCAATATGGCTGCTTCTAAGCGATGCTCAATTTATTTGTTAATACTCACACTACATAATACTGGTATTCGTTAATGGATTACGTTTTCCTATACTTTAATAACGCAATATTCCAAATTACCAGCAGTATTCTAAATTAGCATCCTTTCTTCTAATGAAGTTCGATGATGCGGTATAACAAACGTCTCATTGGCAATGCTTAATATCGTACGTCACTTTTCTTAATAAACATATCGCTAATATGTGCGGATTTATAAATAATCAAAGAGATATCTTGCAGTTGGGTGATTTAATGGTTCACTGGTGAAGATTGTGAGGTTGTTTCTTTGAAGATATTCATTATTCTTGCAGAAAGCCCAGACGTCGAGCGTCAATTACCGTCGTCGGGTCCCGTGGGACGAGCTCGAAGAAGACTTCACGAATTACTCGAGGATTCATTCAATCTATTCAGCGCGAGGGACGTCAAGACAAAGGAAAATGTAATATCTTCATCATTGCGTCCAAATTCGGCCGCGATTTCTTCAGATCGTGTTACGATGTTTTCCGAGTCCAAAGAAACTTCTGCCCACGTCAGGTGAAGACAAAAATAATTTAGCACAATTGTTTTACTATAATTAATTTAATTATAATTGATTATTGCTATTTAATTAATTTAATTTAAATTAATTTTGATTGATTGTAAAATTGATTAATATTTTTGATAAATCATTTATTTTAGCCCGAATTCCAGTCCAAAAGATTATCCAAAAATACGTCCAAGAACGTCACTGTCACGAAACGGATTGGAAGAAGTTATACCGGAAACCGGAAATACCGGGCCATCATCCAGAAGCGCATGGGGCACAAGACCAATGAGTGCCGGTCCATTTCATCGGCCAAATTTACCGGAAGTGAATGTCACACGAATCCTAACTGATTCTCATTTAACACCAGATGATCCAGCAGTGCCACTTATTGCAGCTATTAAAAAGGAATTAGATAAATTCACACCAGAAATTTCACGAACATAGAAAAATTAATTAATATTAATAAAGTAGAAATTAACTCGATCTAGTCGTAGAATAAATATCAAAAAATTTTTATACGAATTATCATCATTGAAGAGTGGAAGAAAAAAAAATAGTTCATCGCTATAATTTATACTTTTTTTCAATTTTATAATTAATCATAATTAAATTTAATTATTTATAGCAATTATTAGTGACAATTTCAAACAAAGACTTTATCATCGTTGTATATATATATCATTGGAAAATTTTTGTAGAGTGCAATAACAAATGATTTGAAAAAAAAAAAAATCATAAATTTTATTCATTGCAATTTTTTTTCTCCCTTAATTTTTTTTATTTTTTTGCCAGTGAAATTTGTATCTTTAGTATCGAAAATAATTTATGTACACTCGTAAACTGTGTGATGCTTTTACCGTTGCCCTCCTTTTTCCACTGACCATCTCTGTTCTACTCGTAAAGAGTAAAACATTACATGATGGGAGAGAAGCGCCGCGAGGTCGGCTCCGTTTTCAGATTGAAATTATTTTTGGAGCTGCTCGCGAGCTCATACTGTTCGCCTAAAATCGTATTAGCCAATCGTTGCCGTTTGTTTCACCGATCACGTGGTTACTAGTTGGTTAAAATGAAAAATTCGTGTGTGTGCGATGATTTTAGGGCCGTGAAAGAAAAAATATCATCAGTGCGAGCACAGTCATCTGCCCAACGTCCAGTTGGCAAGTCAACACACATTTTCCCAGGTAAGATTATTAATTTCATCGTGGTGACCGGATAAACTATTAATTGTGCAAATGAATAAATTTATTGTCTATAAAAAAATCCATGTATTTATTATTGATAATTTTATCAATATTTTCTTCGGTAAATATTGAAAAATATTAAAAGGTTTTAAAATAAAAACTTTTTAAAGTTGGAGTGTGGAAAATGTTGGTAGTTCGCGATTGGAAAATAAAAAAAAATAACGAGTGGTGTTTGATATATTAGTGATCATTAAATGCTTTGATATTATTATTAATGATTAGTGGAATTTTGTGATGAAAAAAAATATAAAAAAAAAAATTATGGTGGTGTACAATAAAAAATTATTGCTTCAATTTGGTCAAGAAAAATTGACGACTTAAATACTTGGCCAATGTATAAAAATTTATTATAAATAAATTCCAAGAGTTGCTCAATTTAGTAGCACATTTCCACGTTCTAATTTATATTATAAATAAATATTTATTTTTAAATTACAAAATTCGTGAGGTACTGGTATTTATATTTTTTTTTTATTCTTCTTTTATTTTTGACGTAAATTTACTCTGGTTTATACTATTCATTGTGTTGTCGTGAATTCATTCACATTAAATTCGCAATCTTCTTATGATTTTCATTCATAAGTTGTATATTTTCATAGCGTAGTATGTGGGTGTTGAATGAAACGATATTACGCACCTGTTTTACATTCTCTTTCCCTCATTGCTTTGCCCACGTTAAAAATAAAAACGCGAAAAATAAAAAAAAAATAGATTTGAAAAAAGTTTTTTTTATTTTATCCTTTGCAAAAAGTAATATTAAAAAATGCTGTAATCGCAATTTTTTTTTTATAGCAGTTTAATACCATTTAGATTTTTATGTCAAAAATTGTTAGAGAAAAAAAATTTCAAGGCAGTAATTTTTTTATAGTTTTCCATTACTTTTTATGCATACATTTTTACAGGATGTATTTATTTCGTTTAGTAATTGCTATTTATAAATAAAACGCCTAGTCTACATTTTTTTTATATACTCCATACTGAATGCTCCATGACGTGAGAGTTATTGCATAATTTCAACATTTAATTTTGGTTTATTCGAGGGCGTTGAGAGATTTTGATGATTTAAATTTGACGTAAAAAGTTATTGAGAAATTGTTAGTTTTGGCAGATAATTTTTAGATAAATTATATTATATTATAATTATTTATTTATTTATTTTTCTCATTATATCACATCGTTAAAAAATATCTGCCTTTAATTATGATCATTACCAACTGCATGATCAATTGATTAATTAATTGCAATTAGTGGTAGAAAATTCGATAGCAATTATTTTTGACTGTAAAATAATTGACAAAAAATAATTAATGATTCTATTTTGCAAATTAATTTTCGTTGTAGTTTTAATTTCATTCTCTAATTAATTATACCAAACCACAAGCTTTCTAAGATGAGACTTAAATTCCCGTTTAGAAATTGGATATTGAACTAAACTTTGGCAAAGTGGCAGAGGCCAAGAAACTTGATTCACATCTTCATTGAGTAAAGAATATATCAAAGTTTGTTAAGTCATGGCTTATCACAAGATCATTAATATCAACGTGTGGATTATACTTTCCCCTAGCATGGAATATTAATTAAAAATAAAAAAAGCTTCAAATTAAATATATTAAACAATAATATTGCAATAATTATGAAATGATAATTTTAGAGTTGGAAAAATTTTGGAATTAATTTTGTGAAAAAATATTTTTTACAGTGATGATAATGATGATGAGTAGTTTTTTATGGTGGTTGGTTGGATGAAAATCATCCTCCTGACTTGGTTAAAATGCTCAAGTAACCGTAATGATAAACGATAGAAAATGGAGATAAAGAATTAGAGGGAGAGAAATAGGGAACGACTGGGTCGTTGCAACCAAATTTGGATCGTGCTCGAAGCTCATGTATTTTATAGTGGGGGAAATCGCATCAGTACACTTTGTCTATTTTCGAACACCGGATATTCTATACTGTCCAACTATATGCGTTAAACGAACGCAATTATTTTATCGACAAACTAAATGCAACTTGTGTTTTTTTTTTATTCAAATAAAAAAATATTAAATGAAAAATTAAATATGATGGCAAAATTTATTTATTTTTCAGGCAGTTGAACGTAGCTCCAAGCATTAATCATGGCTGACGATGAGGTTTGGTATGTATTCTCATTAATGGAGAATGGAAAAAAAATTTTCATTTGTAATAAATAAATAAAAAATTTCATCAATTTATTTATCCAAGTTTTTTATTTTTATTTTTCATGTTATTCTCTATTTTTTTCATCCAACTTCATCATCGGTATGGACAACATAATTAAACAATTCTTCATCAACAACTGTTGCAGTATATAAATTAATTTTTAAAAGGTACATTTAATCTTGTTTTTTTATTTTCTTTTTATTTTATTTTTTTTTTTTTTCATTTTGTTTATTCGCGTTATTAAAGCGTAGAAAGAAGAGAGTTAATTACGGCTATTTTTCGTTTACACAGACTATAAATATAATAAATAATATAGATGAAAATATGTATAAATAATTGTTGTAAAGAATAAAGTTGTAATTAATTAACGAGATGGAAAATAATTCTCAGTGAGGGTATTTATTTTGCTTGGGCTTTGTCTTGTTAACTAGACAAATTTAGAACTCTTATTTTTTTTTCTTCTGTATCTTTAGAATTGTACAGACATCCCATACCATAGCAAATCACTATGATCAATGCATTCAGCTAAAGAATTTAATACCACAAGTTATAAAATCTCAACTGTTTAATAAAATCTTTTCATTTTAATTTTTATATTTAAATTTATTTTTAATATTAACTGGTAAAACAAATTTTATAGCTGCATGTTATGATAAAATATACAAACATACACCTATAAACTCACATAGGTACACGGTACATGGTACACAAGAGGAGGTACACTCGGGTAAAGTAAAAAATTTGATTGTACAGCACGTTCAGCAGAACAAATATGCTTTCACTCAATATTTATTTTAAAAAATTTTTTTTTATACATTTTTCAACTGCTTGAGTTCACTATAATGTTTAAATTTTCTTTGTAATATGATCAATTTACAAAATATATTATTTAATATACTCTCATATGTTTGATTAATGGTAATTTAATTTTTATTATGATAATTTTTGAAATTAAAATAATTAAAATTTTGCATTGCATGGTATCTCTTTTGTTTAATAGAAAACTTTTACAATTTCATTCAATATTCTTAATTATACAAGTTTAATTTGTATTACTTTATAAATACAAATGAATAAATAAATAAATAATTGAATAATAATAATAATGGAAACGTTGGATTATTAAATATAAATTTAATTTTATAAAGTCAATATTTTTTTTTTCAACTAAAATTAAAAAATGTCAGAGTGCAAATACTAATGGAGAATATATTTTCTTTTATTTTCAGAGAAAACGCATCGACGATGTACGTAAGAGAACAAATAATGGATCACACAAAGTAGTTTTCATTTGCTGTAAAAGAAAAAAAAATTTCATCATGTAGAAATTTTTTATAAATTTAAAAGATTTTTTTTTTTTTTTGTAAATAATTTTTTTTTTATTTTCACAAGTTACTTCAATTTCTTTTCAACGATAAGAAAAATATCTGTAATATATAATAGTGGTCTTGAGTGATCCAGTAGAGTTGGCTTTTGTCCGTCTTCGAACAGTGAAAAAAAAAAAAAAAATGCGAAGCGAAAGAGTTTAAAGTGTTTTTCACACTGGAAATATAGGAAAAGAAGAGGAAACAGGCAGAGACGGAACGAAAGAGGGCGGAGGTTCGTGCACGCCTTGAGGAGGCATCAAAGGCTAAAAAAGCCAAGAAGGGTTTCATGACCCCAGATAGAAAAAAAAAGCTCAGGGTAATTTTTCAATATTTTATATCAATATTAATCACATTTTAATATTATATAAAAATTTTATTTAATAATAATAACTGTGGAATTTTTTTTATTTTAAAGTTGTTGTTACGTAAAAAAGCTGCAGAGGAATTGAAAAAAGAACAGGAAAGAAAAGCTGCTGAAAGACGACGCATAATTGAAGAACGTTGTGGAACATGTAAAGATACTGAAAATTGCAGTGAAGGTAATGTAAAAAAATATTTTATAATATTTAAAAATTAATTCCAAAAAAAACATTCCATCCTTAATTTGAAATAACTAATTAGTCAAATTTAAAATTATACTTACACTCAATTATTAATATTAATTAATTTTATAATAAACCAAAGATAAATTTAACTGAGAAAAAAAATATACATTTTAAAAATTAAAATTAATTTCATCGAATTTTAATTTCGATAATTGAAAATAGTTTTAATAAAGAAAAATAAGAATATATTTAGGAACTAAGAATTATTCACACACACAGACGCCCTCAAGCGTGTGCTACGCGACTACCACAGTAGGATCTGCGCGTTGGAGGACCAAAAATTCGATATTGAATATATCGTAAAGCGAAAGGACTACGAGGTACTTTTTCGCTGTGAAAAAAAAAAGAATTTTTTTTTATTAATTTCTTTCTCTTATTTCATAAATTCGATTATGAAATATCGCAATCTTTAAATCTTCATGTGTGATATCAACATTCGAATGTTTTTTCCATTGATAAATAATTATACAAATAAATTATCGTGCTTTTTTTTTTTTAAATTACATTTATAAATATTTTAAAATATTTGAAAATAATTTTTCCATTATCTTCATATAAATTTTATTATTTACAATTATTTATAAATAACTATTTTAATTATTATATTCTATCTTTAACAATATAAATATTTTCGCTATCGTCTGTTTTTCTCTTCTCTTTCATTATGCTATTTTATTTGTCTTGTTGAATGTTCGAACGAATGCTCGAATATTAATTATTTTTCGCTATTTTATTGTGAAATTTCATCATCGCGCGCATTCAATATAAAGCTTCATAATTGTTTATTCAACTGTGGCCGCTCTTTGTCATTTAAATTAACGTATACAAAAATTTATTATATTTTTTATTCATATTATAATATTTTGTTTCATTCGTGAATCGAGGAATGTATTTTCTTATTTAAATATTTATGTTATTGTTTTATTATTTCGCTATGTCCGGCTATATGTTTATGTTCACATTCATACATATATATACATATATTTATATATTCACTAATATTTTTATTTTTAATATTAATTAAAAAATAATATAGGCGACGATTTTCTACAAATTTTTTTTCAAATAATTATTTTGTCACGTATATTTTTATTTATAGCCCGAATGATGAAGGTAAAGCGTTAATTATAAATTTTTAAATATGTCATTTATTTCATTTCACATTGTGAGTAAAGAAAAAAATTATTGGGAGTAGAAAAAAAAATTATATTTGATACAAAAAGTAAAATCATGAATTATTAAATTATTCTATTGGATTTCTATATATTTTTAATGATATTTATCAGTGGCATTGAAGTCGATTATCATCCAGTATCATAAGAAGATCGCGGCACTTGAAGAGGAAAAATACGATCTTGAGTTTGACGTGGACAATAAGGATTATGAGGTTTAAACAATTATAAAATTTTATAATGATATAATTGTATAGAAATAATAATTTTTCTTCGTCTTCTTTAATTTTTTATTTAACTTATTTTCAAATGATTTATTTATCTGACACATCAGGATGTATACGCGCTAAACAAATGTAAGCTATACAGTAAAATAATTTGGCGATTTTATTGGCAGTAGATTTGTTGTAATTATTAAACAAAAAATAAAATAAAATAAAATGTAGAAATTTGGATATTTAAAGTAGATTTGTTTTAGTTAAATGTTATTTTATTTTTACGTTATTTTAATCAAGGGAATTTTTATCAGTTATATTATTTTGATATTTTAATATTTATTTGTTAATTTAATGCAAATAATAATGTCGAGGAAAATTAGTTGATCGAAATACAAAAAATTTAATCGTCAATTGATATGGATTAAATTTATTCCATTTTCTTTTGTCAATTGTTATATTTTTTTAGCTGAGCTGCAGACCATTTGCACAGCCTATTGGCACAAATTATGCGCACTCGAGGGTGATAAATATGACCTCGAGAAGAAAAATTTAATGAAAGATTTTGAGGTAATTAGAGCGTCGATCTGCTGCAAATGTAGAGATAATTTTGTATTTTATTTAATTATATATTTTTTTTTTATTAAAACCAAAAAACTTTGATTAAATAGAAGAGAATTATTCGAAGAAACTTACAAAATTCAAAATGCACGGCTAAAAATCGCGTTGAATTGATCAAGTTTTCATAAAATCTATGTTTTTTATAGAGAAAACTTTAAACAAATAAAAATATGTTATGAATTTTCGTTACATTGCGATTTTTTATTTTATATTTTTTCATCTAGCTTCAGCAAAAATTCCATTTGCACAATTGACTATTATAAATACACACTCAATCTGGATTGAACGATATTATGCGACTGTCGTTTATTCCAAATTCAATTTATACCAATATTAATAACCCGTAGTACTACACCAACCCCCAATGATCCTCATAAATAAAAAAAAAAATGAATAAATAAACAAATAAACGAAAAAAAAAAAATCGCGAATTAAATAAAAATTTTAGAAAAAAATACAAAACAAAAAATAATAATACAAATATTCTACACTAATAAAATAAATGCACATGACAATAGTTCTCGTAATCAATGATGAAATTGCTCAAAAAAAAAATGGTAATTAATTTACAGATATTCAAAAAAGATTTTAACAATTAAAACAAACGTAAAAATGAAAAAAAAAAAAATTCTCATTCGCTATTTGGATAATTAAATTTATAATAAAAAGTCTTTGATCGACCTCCGTCTTCTTATAGAGGACTTGAAGGAGATTTGCCAAGAGTATTACGAACGCGTCTACGCGTGTGAGGGTCAGAAGTGGGATTTGGAGCGTGAAGTACGGAAAAGGGACTATGAGGTACAATATAAACCCATCATCGAAATATCCATTTGAGCGCAAAAAGCTCTCTAATAATATCCCTATACAGCAATGAATATGATTCATCATATCTCAAGATGGATATTAAACATTAAAATTTTACATCGCTATAAAAAATTTTCATGTTTTATATTCAATGATGAAATAAGAAAAAAAAAAAAATAAATTTCCCTTTTTGAGATAATGAAAAACCTATTTATTAAATAATTTATTTTTTATATATATAATAAATATTTTTCGCTCTCTTTCAACGTTCACTTTCGTGCAATATCAATTTTATATTGATATAATCCAATGATTTAAAAATATAAATTAAAAGAGTGGCGGAGATTATAAAATTTGTACAGATAAATCCACGAAATGCGATAAAAATTTGATTTTTTTTGTTTTTTATTTTTTTTTAAAGGAAAATATAATTCAGTGTGGTCGATGTGTCTGTTGTGAGTGCGGTGCAAAATCATTTAATTGTTTATCCACCAATTTACATCGTGTTATATATTCCTGATGTTCAAATTGTCAATTAAAAAAAAAATTAAAAAAAAAAAAACCAATTCCTTCTGTTCGAGTTTCCTTTAATTTCCGTTTTGAATAAAATGTCGAGCTATTAAAAAAAAAAAAATCTTGAATAGCTAACACAACGCATGGCTAAATTTATTTCATCATTCTTTTCATGCTTTTAATTATTTCAATTCTTTAATGTGTAAATTTGTACGATGTGAGATAAAATAATATTTTATATACTCTATATTAAGTTTTGGATAAAGAATTTATATGGTTGCTATTTTTATTTGTGGATTAAGTGTGTAATTAAAATTTATTTAACAATTACAGTTTTCTATTTAAATATATTAAATTATAAAAATACTTCGTATGTATAAATATTTTTTTTATTTATTTATTTTTTTTTTTTCCATGTTCCAATTGAGTATTATTTATTTAACTTGAGTTTTTTGTATTTTCCAATGTTCTCATGCGACCGAAAAGCCCCTTTTTACGTACTTGCGCACCTCGCGATATCCTACTGTCCTAAATTAAGGCTCTCACAAAACACGAACGCGTTGACAAATTTCCTCCTGAGAAAGAAAGAGCGATCGAGTGGATGTTTGTGGTTGTAAAAAATGAAAAAACAAAAAAAACTAAGAAAAGAAAAAGAATGTGATACCATGATATACCGTTGTTATTCGTTGATTACCAGTAATTTAATAATTTTAATCCGTATGTTTGTAATCCATATAATTTATATAAAATATTTATATAAAAAATCCTTTAAATGTACTTGCATTTTTTTTTTTTATTTTTTTTTTTTATAAATTCGTGATAATCCTTTTATCCAATACTCTTAGAAGATTTTGCACCGACCCACACATCAACAACCAACAAATTGCGACTTAGTATTATAGTAATAAATCTGTAATATTCATTGTTAATTAATTTTTGATATGAAATAAAAATTAAAAAATTGGAAAATAATTAAAAAAAATAATTAGCAATGAATTTTAGAAATTTATTTAGTCAATTTCGTGATGTTTTTTAGTGTTTTTTTTTTCTCTCCCATGTAACTGTCGAATGTACATTAGTATACGCATGTACATAAATTCCTTAAAATATTTAATAATCATGAAAATAAAACGTTATTGTAATCGGTAATGTTATAAAAAAATTGTGTTAGGTTTAGTGAGATTAAATTTATCGGCTGATTATGACTGGCCTTATTTTATTTATTGAGAAAAATTAATTTTCCTAGTGGGAAATTAATTTTTATCCAACAATCCTTCAATTCAAAGGAATATAATATTGCGAATTCTGCTGTTACAACTGTAATATTTATAAATTACGAGGTTTAGTAGAAATGTGACAAAATAAATTTATGGTTGATAAAAAAAGCATCAGAATTTAATTGAAAATATTTTTTTTTTTATCATTAATCAAAATCATTCGCTTAATTAAAAATAATTAATTTTTTTTTTGTGAATATTTTGCAAGTTTTTTTTTTTGCTTTTGTTGCATTTTTTTATGCTTTCTGTTGATAATTGTATAGTTTATTGTTGTAAAATATTTACCAAACACAGCATTAAATTTTATTTTTTTATTTATTTTTTTTTATATTGAAAATATAATAATTAATTATACACCTGTGTATTAATTAAATTTTAATAATCACCTACAGATTTCCGAACTCAACAGTCAAGTAAATGATCTCAGAGGTAAATTGTAAGTACACAAATAATTGCAATTTATATATTTATTACATTGCGATTTTAAATATTATAATTTTTAAAATTTAAAAATTTAATTTTTGATGTATTCAGCATGAAACCTACATTGAAAAAGGTTTCGAAATATGAAAACAAATTTGCCAAGCTGCAAAAGAAAGCGGCGGAATTCAATTTCAGAAATCAATTGAAGCAAGTTAAGAAGAAAGAATTTACCCTTGAAGAAGAGGACAAGGAGGTAAATAAATAAATTAATTATAAATTATAATTAAATAAATGATCATAACACAAATCTGTATACACCATAAAAAAAATTTAACAACTCAAAATTATCATCAAAATATTTAAATAAATATTCAATATTTTATATTGAATATTATTAAAATTTTGAATTATCAAAATAAATTTCATGGGAACAGGTAAAATTAATTCGATTAATTTTTCTGCATATAATATAAGAGTTTGTAATGATAATTAAAAAATTAAAAAAATAACAATTAAATATTTAGATTAATTAAATAAATACTAAAAAAAAAATTTAAAAAAAAATTTATTTAATTCAATTCAAATTGCATAAAATTATTTAGAATTATTTTTAAATTAAAATTTACGATACAAAATACTTACTAAACGAACTGATTAATAGAACTTAATTTATTAATTGTTTATAATTAACTTTATTTAATTAATTGACAGTTAATGAATTTTCTTTTTTACACATCAATTTTTATTTATTGGAGATTTTTCTATTTAATTTTTTTTTAAACTAGTAATATTATTATTTATTTCAATTGCAGGTTTTTATTTGTTGTTTACTGTCACATTTTATTTTTACCCAAAAATCTTCCCAGCATTCTCTGCTTTTGTTTTTTGAATCCTTATTATATTGATTTATATATTTAATTGTAAATATATAAATAATTATTGTAAACACTAAAAAATTAAACATTATTCATTCACATTACGTGTTTAAAGTACGCACTAAATGACAATTTAATTAACACTGGTGTAGTATAAACAAACATAGAAACAAAGAAAAAAAAAAACAAATTAGTAATTCAATGTTATACAATTATGAATTTAAACAAACAAAAATTGAACCTTGACTGAATGCAGATGTTCAAAGGTGAGGATAGATTGCAAACATGCATTCTCATGTATATAATACACAAATTGATTCTCATATTTACAGCGCTTTTACTTACATCAAATACAAACACGTACATCAGCGTACAAAAAAAAAACAAATTTTTTTTTTCAACTAAATAAATTAAAAACAACTATTGTAATCCTTTTCAGTTTTTCAGAGATTCTGCTGTGAAGCTTTTAAGATTGTCTTTATGTGTAGCTATGTCGTCCTATCAAACGCTCAATTGATTACAAAAATAATTAATTGATTCAATTAAATTCTTTGATTTTATAATCAATTTTAAATATTAAAATTTATTTTATCAATTAATATAAGGAGCATTCCATGCCAACTCATCCTACCAATGAACTTTGCATCTCCGATTTCGCTGAAACTTGGGCATTTTTTTCTAC
>JAQQBS010000001.1:1410507-1434271 GCA_030347275.1 Microctonus aethiopoides
TTTTTTGTAGATCACTTGATTTCCTATAAGAATATGTATTGACTTTTACAACATAAGAATTTGCTATAACGCAAAAAAATTAAAAAAAAAAAAAATAAAAAATTCCCATGTTATTTAAATGGGAAATCAAAAATCACGCAGCGTCACCTTTTAATATTAAAATTAAAAGCTCCTCTTTTCACACGCTCATTTTTTGGTCACCTTGAACAGTATTTTCATTATAATAAAAGAAAAAAAAAATTCAAAGTTTCATTTGGCCCACCCTAATACTTATATATTACAGTCATGAAATTCCACTTGTTTCACAAACTCTGACAGACTTATTATTTCAACATCAATAATTAATCGATAATAACAATTTCAAACTTCAATAAAAATAAAATCAAATTTATAAAACGTTTATTCATATGAAAAATCTTAGCATTGAACAATGTATAAATAATTTTAATCGCAGTAAAAAATATATTTAAGCATCATTTATCTTCCCTTGTATATAACTTTAATATTGACGAATATGCGCGATATATTCGTGATAACTACGCATAAAAATATCAGGGACTTACAATGTCTAGACATTTGCCGTGTCCTAATTGCCGGTTGTGTATTTTAAATCACGAGAGTCTGCACGCAGTGATCCACTGTTGGTGGGCGTATAATGACACGTAATTCTCTCCTCGCCGATTGCCGATTACATTCTCGTCTCCGGATGCTTCACCAGGCAAAGCACAACCAAAGGAAAAAATACATTGCCCATCGTAAATATGCAAATTCGTTACAAATATCGTGATCACTGACGTATTATTTTTTTTATTTCTTTCATTTCTTAATATCAAACTCTTCATCTCCTCCGGCTATTATTTTATATTTTCATTTTTATCAATTGCAGTGAAATCAAACAAAAAAATTCGCAATATAAACGGAATGCTCATGATCGTGCTTGATAATAATACACAGGATAATATTTATATTTTCAATACATAAAAACGTTGGAAAATTTCTCGTGTAATCAAGGTGGAATTTGTGTGTGTTATTTTATTAAAATAAAATAAAATAAAATAAAATAAAATAAAATAGTGAAACACAATCTCTCAAAAGAATTTTTTAATAATAATATATGAATATTAAATAAATTAAAGAAACTACTAGAGGCTGCAGCACCCCCAACGCCTGAAGTAGCTCCACCAACCCCCTCACCCGAGCCATCATCAACTGAACCATCTACCGTGACATCAACCCCAGCTGTAACGCCAGCTCCATCACCATTGCCTCCAACGGAAGCGCCTCCTGCTGCGCCATCGCCAGCTGAAGTTGCGCCTTCACCAATACCACCTGCAGAGGACGGAGCTCCCCCACCAGGTATATAATAAATATTACGCCCTGTCATCTCGCTCATTCTTCTTCATCACAATTCAATAAATCAATATTCCGAAAGATAAAAATCCAAAATTGAATTTCTTTTTCAATGAATTTTAATTTTATATTGAAGATGCACCACCAGCGGATGGTGCAACACCTACACCCGCTGAAGGTGCGCCACCTCCAGCAGATGGAGCACCTCCAACAGATGGAGCACCTCCAGCTGAAGGAGCACCACCACCAGCAGAAGGAGCACCAACAGGGGAAGGAGCACCACCACCACCAGCGGAAGGAGCGCCTCCAGCAGAAGGAGCACCAGCAACAGAAGGTGCTCCACCACCACCAGCAGCAGAAGGAGCGCCACCAGCTGAAGGTACTTTAATAATAAAATCATAACTATGATTTTTTTTCTTTTTATTAAATTTGACACTTTGAAGCTTTGATTCACTATGTCTGCTTGTAACAAAGGTGCCCCGGCTGCTGCGCCAGCAGATGGAGCTCCTCCAGCTCCACCAGCCGAGGGTGCTCCCCCTGCACCTCCTGCAGAGGGTGTTACACCCGCAGCCCCTCCTGCTGAAACACCCGCTGCTCCTCCTGCTGAAACTCCTGTTCCTGCACCGCCTGCCGAAGCACCACCAGCACCCGCAGAACGTAATTTTGCTTGTTCCAATTTTTTAATTCATTGAAGAATTTTTATCTTTTTTTTTTTTTTTTTTTTTTTTTTTTTTTTTTTTTTCATTACTTTTAATTCAATTAATTTTTTTTAATTTCCAGCAGCGGCATCGTAATTCCCTTCGTAATCAGTATAATCCTACAGAGATTAATCTCTTATTATCTGTACGTCCAAAATACCACTTTCACAATCCATTCATCGTAATAGGCGCAGAGGATTCAACATATGCGACAGTACACAGTGTATATGTGTATATTAATCTATATTGATATATACATGTTGCATGTGTGTCGAATTAAATTCCATTTGGAAAATATATGAAGCTGATTATGATTAAATCTTTATTAGAAATTCCTGTCATTATAAATCCTTAACCAATATCATTATCATCATTATCATCATCATCATCATCAACATCATCTTCATCATCATCTTCATCACTGTTGACGTCGAGTCGTTGTCGTCGTCGTCGTCGCTGTCATATTAATGTCAGACAGCTGATGTTGACCCGATTGTACATATGAATACATATTCAAGTGTCAAAATGCGTCTATAAAATTTCTACACGTACAAGTCCTCTGGGGAAGTAAATGCGACAGCTCAACACCTATATTGCTACATGAGAGACATATTAATTTATCATTATTCATCTTATAAAATGTTGTACACGCATTATTTCAAATAAACAACACAAATGTTTATTTCATTTTTTCGATATAGTCGTTAATTTATTTTCCATCCAGGATTTTTCCTATTTTTTTTTCCCTTTCCCTGCTTTATAATTTTTATTTCCAAATTGTGCGGTTTATATATGTACGGGGCATTCCATGCCAACTCATCCTACCAATGAACTTTGCATCTCCGATTTCGCTGAAACTTGGGCATTTTTTTCTACCCATCGAAATAGGGTTCTGTGATTTTTTTCAAATTTTTTTATCGAGCCGTTCAAAAGATATAAATTTTTGAAAATTTTGGGGTTTTTAATGTTCAAATGGCCATAACTTGGCCACGAATTGTCCGATTTGAGTCTTTTTTTTTTCAAAATTTTTGTTTTTTAATGAACTTTCTGGAAAATTTATGCAAAAAATTATCAATGATGAATTTGATTTTTATTTTAATTTTAAAGTTAAAATGTGGATTTTGAGACTGTTTGTATCTTTCCATTTTTCTCAAAAAATTCTCAAAAATACTACTCCCTAAAATACAAATTTTGAGCCTAGTTTCGTAATGGCATAATGATGGGTTATAACTTTTTTTGAATTTTTAAAATTAATTATTTTCGTTTTTTTTTTCGATTTTATTATTTTTTCTTAATTTATAAAGTATTCTATTTATTGTATACATGTATACGATAAATAAATTTAAAAAAAATAATGAAATTATTTCCCAAAGTTCATTGGTAAGATGAGTTGGCATGGAATGCCCCGTATATATTAAGAGTGTTTTATTTTTGAGCAATATTTTTTCAATATTCCCGTTTGAAAATAAATTCTGAGTTAATTAGAAGCTTAGCGAATTCAAAAATTCGATTTTCCATATAAATAACACGAGAAAATTTTTTTTTCGACTTCAACTCGTTTATTGTAAGATAATAATTAATGTCTAATTAATTTTTTTTTTTTTCAAACAGGAATATTTTTTTTTTTATAAATTATCAGATTTTCAGTGTTCACAAACAAAAAAAAATATCACCTAAAAATGAATCACCCTAGTATACATATATATAAGAGGTAGTGCTATACATTTGGTGAAATTTAATGAGTAACCGTTATACCATCATTAAATAAATTGGATGGGATGGAATGTCATTGGACGCTGATGCATTATATACTTCTTTTTATTTTTTCTTTAATTTAATTTTTAATTTTTGTTGTCTTCGTGTAATTTCATATGATGATATGTTGAATTGTCCAACTGAATAACATACGATACATGAATGATTGCACAAAGCAAAAGTTTTATATGTGTGGTGAAGACCATAGAATATTTAACTATGGTAGGTAAAATTTGTATGGCGAATAAGAGCAACGATGGAGCTAGAGGATGGTTCGCTTTCAGTATTGAACAATAGGTTACCGGTCCATCACTCTCCGACGATGTATAAACGTATGGCTAACTGAAAGAATAAAAAAATTGTTCAAATGTCCATACAAGACTTGAAGCTCGTTACTATCGCACGCAACCATGCACCAGACCATTTCTCTTTTATATTTTTATTCCACCGAGATAAAATGCGAATAAAAAAACTCTTTTACAGTTACTTTTTGTTTTTAAAATACTGCACAATATATATACATATACAGTACTTTTTATTCAAAGAAACTACTACATAAACGTTATTTTTATTCCAACAAAATAATAAAGCAAAAAAAAAAAAAAATTCTGTTAAATAATCACAAATTTTTCATTACATAGACAATTTTAAATACTTATAAATTATCAAAGTCAAATTTAATAAATCAAATTACGTGAATTTATGTAGAATAGTACTCTTCAGGAATTTGAAATTTTGAAGTGATATTGTTGAAGGGGGATGTTATTGGGTAAGACAATGAGTTAAGAACTCTACTTATATCTTACTCTTCACATTATCCCATTCATAAACTTCAGACTATCTGTTGAAAATGATATTCATATCAATTATATTCTTCACCCACTAGAAAACTTTAATAATACTCTAACAATAACATAAAAATTTACTAAATATAATTTTCATTTAATTAAGTTTTTTATTTATTATTATTTTTATTATATATATATTCATCCGTAAGATAACAATAACAATAACAACAACAGCAATAATAATAATAATAATAAACAAATAACAACAACAACAACAACAACAACAACAACAACAACAACAACAACAACAACAACAACAACAATAATAATAATAATAATAATAATAATAATAATAATAATAATAATAATAATAATAATAATAATAATAATAATAATAATAATAATAATCATAGTGACAAAAACAACAACAACAACAACAACAACAACAACAACAACAACAACAACAACAACAACAACAACAACAACAACAACAACAACAACAACAACAATAATAATAATAATAATAATAATAATAATAATAATAATAATAATAATAATAATAATAATAATAATAATAATAATAAAAGGTATATTATATTTTGGATATAAATAAATATATAAAAAAAAAAACATAATTAATACATAATACTAAATTAAGAAAAAATTTTTTCACATAAAATATAACATTCTCATGAGCAATTTAAATAATTTAAATATATTCTTATTAGTTATATATATACCCCGACAATAATAATGACGTCTTATATTTTTATAGTAAAAAAAAAAAAAAAAAATACGTGCTTGATCCTTTGAAAATTGGATAATTGATAGTTATATACACATACAAATGTCGTAGGCGGTTCACGTTAGCATTTGACGAGAAGAAACAAACAGGTATATAAATTCCCTATATGCTTTCCTACTCCTTCAGTTACGTGCTACGACGTGACTTTACCACCCGTAACAGTAGTTACTAAATATCTATAGGTATAATTTTTATATAGGTACTATATACAAGTATACATGTATATATTGTTGACGCGCGCGCGTTTCTTCGTATATACCGGCTCTAACAACGTAAGCAGCGTCTCGGCATGGAACCAGCGGACTTCAGTCTCGCTCCGGCACTCGTCACGCTCGGTATTATTGTGTAACATCACGTATTATTCATCACTCGATCATTAATCACGTGACAAATCTACGCACACTTTGCAATACGTAATATATTTGTTAATCTGCATTTATTCCCGGTTGAAGTATTAATTATTTAATAATAATTAATAAGATCTGTATATTTAAATTAATGGAAAAAAAAATATTTTTACGAATTATTTTGTTGCAATGTTTTATATTTGAAAGCAATTTTTTATTTTAGTAAACAATTGTTGTGTTATTGTGTTGATACACGCGTATGTTAATTAGATAAACAATATTGTGTCCATGACTTATTATTTATTTACAAATTTTATTTGAACGTCAATTGAAGTGATAATTAAATCGACACATGTTGATATTTTTTTTTTTTTATATCAAACTATTTTGTGATAGAATTATTAAATGGGTGTATTAAATTTGTGTTTATTTATATGATAACTTTATAGTGATGAAATTTAATTTTTAGTAATTATTATTGAATAAAAAATAGGCGGATTGACGTGTTTAAATTTATCAGGTGAGTTTTATATAAATTATATATTTATTTATATAATATTATATACATAATTATTTCTCATATATATTTATCAATGAGAAATTTATATTCTCGTAATATTTATTTGTTGTGATTGCAGCTGTAGATTTTTTTTTCTCTTATCTCGTATTTTTTATTCTTCTATTTTTTTTTTTTTTCTCGTTTTATATTTTTCTCTTTCCTGATCTCGCTTACCTACTTCTCCTTTTTACAATGCGATGTTTTCCGGCATTTTCTCATCCGGTCACACCGGTTCGATGCCTCGACGAACGTTCAATGCAGTAAGAAATAAAAAAAATAAAAAAATTGCAAGAAAACAGATCTCGTGCACGTTTACACACGTTTATGTATATGTGCGCCAGTTTTATAGAGATGACACCGTGCTCTCATTTCGCTCACGTCTATCATCTAATATATATATGTATGTATATGTATATCTCATCGTGATTTCCTATTCACAAGATTTTATTTGTTCTGCCATTATTTATTATTGCCCTTTTTTTTATTATTTTTTACAGCGTCGTGAAAAGTATCTTAAATGAAAGAATTTTTTTCTCTCGCCCTTTCAGCTATTTACATACATGCTTTTATACACTGCAGCTATTTTATGTTCAAACGCGTGTCTCAGTGAATAACAAAGAATAAAATTAAATGGCGATAATGTTCGCGGTGAATTATGATGATTTATTAATTTATGAAATAAGAGTAGACGCAAAAAAAAAAAAAAAAAATAGTAATGAAAGAAAGAAAAAAATTCTTGCACAAGAGAGTCTTGTTATATAAATTCTTTATGTATTTTAGTATATACCTATGTTGACGAACGAGTGGCGGCAGTGAAATGCTGCTCAAAGCATGTAAACACACTGAGAGATCTTTCGTAAAGTTTACCTGAATGGTTTTTGAAGTTTGTGTGCTCAAATCAGAAAGTTTTTCTGGCGAATTTTATTGTCATTCGCTTTAATCCTCACTTAAAAAAAATAATAATAATTACAATATACCAGTTAAATTTTAACATATTTTAAATTTACAAAATAATCATTTTATTTTTTTTATTTTATTTATTTATTTATTTTTTTATTTATTATTCTTTTTTCACTGATGACATAATTTTTTTTACTAATCCACAAGTCGAATTATCAAAGTAGTGTATAAGAAAAAAAAAATAAATTCAATCTTACAATGAAAAAAAAAAATAAATAAATCAAAATATTTTACTTCATGTCATAAATTTATCGGGAATATTTTTTTTATTTTGCGGAGTTATCAGAATTTATATTCTGTTATGACATAGAGAAGTATATATATACATATATATATGTATTAGACGAATAAGATTAGCAAAATTGTGTGCTACTATTCATCACAAGGTTAGACCTCGTATTCAAAATATATTTTTGCCACATGAATAGTGTGAAGAATATATATTTTCATTCCTAGAAATATCACATATAACTACATTTTATCTCACCAACAAAAATAAATTGCAATACGCATACACATTACATAACTAACATTTGTGCATTGTCCTATAAATTATATAAATAAAAGTAAAATAAATATTCTATTTTCATGGTAGACAGAATATTCTATTCAAAATTCTCATTATGCAAAGTATGTGCTAAAGACGAGGAGAGTAGAAAAAATTAACCAACCCTCAAGAGAATTTTTGTACGCCAAGGGATAGATAGCAACTTGCAAGTTACAAGATAGAATGACATCACAAACTAACCTATATACTGAAACGACATTGAACTTTTTAATGAAAACATTAAAACTTAAAAAAAAAAAATAAAAAAAGCCACAATACAAATTTAATTTTTTCTTGCCTGTATAATTATATATATTTAATGTAACGATTTTTATTCATTAAATTTACGCTTCATGCCCGAATAAATTGTTAGTCTTCAAAAGGTTCAAAGACTTGAATAATATATAATTATAAACCTTTGATGTGATGTACAGGAGAAAGAACAAAATTAATAATATAAGCGTAATAAAGTGAAGCAAAATAAAAAATAATTGAAAAAAAAAAAAATCTAAAAAAATTTTTATAATATACAAAATTTACCAAAAAAATTCTTAACATAAATATACAATATCGACGTATATTTTATCTTATACCCACCATAATAAAATGCTAATTCAAACCAACAATAAATAAATATCTAAATAAGAAAAAAAAAATAAAAATAAAAATAATACTATTATAAAAATAGTAAAATTTATAAATAAATCTACAATTCATATATACATTTACAAATTTATCGTGCATATCACTTAATTATTATGTGTATAATATTTATTTATATACCTATATAAATCTGGGTACATACATAAATAAATTAGTACCTATATGTAATGCAGAAGAGATGAACAACGAAGTATATTATATGGAGGTGAGCTTTACTATCTATCCACTCATTGCAAACTCAACTGTGTCTCGGCCACAATGTATGTATGGTACAGAATGAGCTTTGTGGTTCGACATGCCACGAACGGTACATGTCAGTCAACGCAATAACCCGTGAACATGACGTACGATTACTCGACAAGGCTACTAGACCGCAGAATATATATATATAATATACAAACATATGTATAATATATTATATATAAGTTTTATTACTTCTAATACACACAATAATTGGAAATTGATAATAAATTATTTTCAATTTGTAACTATTATTGAATTTATTGTTATCGAAAATGTTTTTAGAGTTTGATAATAAATATAAAAAATAAACAAAAAAATTGGGAGAATTATTGATGTTCAATTGAGTGAATATTGTGCAGTGGTGATCGATGATATAAAATTGGTTTGAGGATTTGTGTTTGACAAGAGTAAATATTTTAAAATGATTCGTGAGAAGTTTTAAATCCAGATCGTTTTGTCAAAATTTCAACTTGATTGAAATGCTCAAGTATATAAATATATGAAAATAAAAATATATAGAGTGTGAAGAAGAGAAATAGTGTAGTGTTGATAAAGCTTTTTTTTTTTTTTTTTTATTGGCAATATATAAATGCGAAGATTGTGTGAATGTTTTTGTAAATGTCAAGAACAAAAATTCATTTCTATTGTCTCGTCATCTGTGTCAGCGTAATATAAGCATTTGTTATTATTTATTTTTTTTTTTTTTTCATTTGTATGAAAACAAGTGGAGAAATTGTGGGCGGAAAGGAAATAATAAAGTCGTAACAATGAGATGTGGGTAAAAAAAAAAGTAGCAAAATAAACAATGAAACGACATATGAGCTTGCAGATGTGGAATAGAAAAAAAAAATCGTGAACATTCACAGAAGACTTTTCGTCGAGATTTTTCCAAGCATGTTGGCAATTTTCAGGAAACTCTTGGGTAGTCGTAGCATTACGTGACACGAAAACGAAATGAAATTGAACGTAAAATGAAGTAGGTATTACATAGTATCCATGTATAGTATATTTATTTTTATCGTATTCGAGCTTAAATCTTTTATCATAAAAAATTGAAGCTGACAAAAAGAAAGAGATTATTTCAGTATGTATTAAAATAGTAAATCTGTAAATTTCCCAAAAATACACCACAAAGAAAAAGAAGAAGAAAAAAAATAAAATAAAAGGTAAAAATAAATCTTTATTTATTTGACAATGGTCAAATTGTACTATCAAGATCTTATTGATGTGATCCGGTTTTAATGTTACATAAAAATCCCTTTGAACTTACCCACAATTTGCTTGAACAGTGAATAGGGTCGACCGTCAATGGAAACATCGTAGCCTTGACCTTTTTACATCCAAAAACTGTCAGAGAGTTCCCATAAACTCGTTCGCAATAAAAGAATATAACACAATAAATATCACCACTCAAAATAACAAAAAGAAAGAAACAAAAAAAAAAAAACGACATCACGAATTCAACGGAAAAATATAAAATTAAAATTCTGTATAAAAATATATAAACTTATATTGCTAATACAAAGAGTTTGTTTTGAAACATCAGAAGCATTTGTACACAATAACAAAGGATCAATTAAATATAACATCCAAATATACAAATGCATCGAATGTGTGTGTTTGCTGTCACTATTTGATATACAAACTCATGAGACTTGTGTTATTCTGATCAGAAGTTTCGATATATTGACTTTGCAGTTGGCGTTGAAGCCGCGCGTTCGTGCATATTGCTACCATTGATAAAATAAAAATAAAAATTGTATGCTTTACATTACATATATATACATGTATACAAGCATGAATCCTCTTCTTGTGTCTTGTCCTGCATGCATGTCCTTGCCGTAAAAGGAACATTTCTCGGAAGAGAGAAATACACTTTGGTTGAATGCAAATTTATGGCATAAATAAACCGACGCGCCACCGCCAATTAAAAGTCGCCTTATCGAGGATGCGAATGTGCGCAGTTGGTAAAGAGAGATATATGTATAATAAGAATATATATGGTCAGTTGGATAATAGTATAGTAGAATAGTATAAGAAGTATTAGAAAGAAAATATACCATTGACCTATTTGTATAATCAGAGATAAAAAAATTCTTGTATTTTTTTATTGTGTAAAATTGAATTTAAATAGGAAAAAAAAATTATGTTTTACTTGATGAATATTTTCATCGTAATAATAATAATTTTTTTCACTTTATATAGTATATTTACTATAATTTTAAATTATACATAAACCAATAGTTGACAAATTGACAAAATGATAATTTTATTTATATAAAAATTTTTAAAATTTCTTTTGAAATATTTTTATATTTATTTTATTTCACGTAAATTAATTTAAATTACAATTAATTACTCGTAATAAAAAATTGTACGTTGTTAAATTTTCATTGTTACAAATATAATTGTGGAATAATATAAAAATATATATTATTTAATTATTTTATTACATTAAGCTCGTTTTTATACAATGAGTAAGAAGATTATTTATTTTGTTAATTTTATCTATCGTGTTAAAAATAAATATAAAAAAAAAAAAATAAACAATTGCATTCAAAGTGGAGGATAGTGGAGATGAAATAAAAAAATGAAATAAAAATAAATAAAAATACTTTTTGTGGTCGTAGGTGGGTTTTAACAATGGAATACTATTATCATGTATATTGCTAAAGCTTATCCTCGGTACTGTGACAATTAGCGTGCTGATAGTCATGAGCCATTTGCTACTGGAGCCACATTGGGCTAATACAAGTGCCCATTCGTTGATTGTAGAAAGAGACGTCGTCGTTTTAGTCAATACATATACATGTAAATGCCGAGATAGATTTGTGTTCATGTGCACGCAGTTTGTGAGGATTAGCTTGAATATAGGACAAAGCTGAATGTGAGAGGATTAATCCATCCATTTTAGATAAAAAAAAAATATATATCAAAGTTAAAAGGAAAAAAAAATAAAATAACTAAAAATAATATTTTAATTTCCCATAAATCACTCATTCAATTAATAAAATAATCACTTTTTTCATAGCCAATTTATTTATATAATAGTGATGTGTATAGTATCATAGTTATATCAAATAAATATTTAATATAAATAAATTATAATTAATAAAAAAATAATTACTAGCAGAGCGTGGTTTCGATCCACGGACCTCTGGGTTATGGGCCCAGCACGCTTCCACTGCGCCACTCTGCTTTTTTTTATTTCAATTTTTACAAATGAATTGCACCCTGAAATACATATTTTATACATATAATTTAATATTTAAATATAAACTAAACTTAACAAAGAAAATAAATTGACAAAAAAATAACAGGAAATATTTCAACTACAAGTAAAAAATTTTTAAATACAAATATAAAAGTGCATTATTATTAACTTCACTGCAACAAAGTTATGTATGTTAATAACTTTGTTTATACATATAGAATATAAATAAAGCAGCAATATACATATATACATACCGACAGTGTGAATACACTGAGCAACGTTGTAATAGATACGTTAGCATAAATCCAGACTCCCATTCTATCTGCTCGTTGAATAGTAAGTGTTACCTCGACAAGTCACACAATATGTATCGCATTATGTACGTCAGATTGGTTAGGTGTATATTATATACATATACATATGTATATACATGAATCTGTAGTACCTCGATGTCGTCAGCTTCCATTGCCCGCTATAACAGAACTAAACATTAATCAGTGAGCTTTGTACGGAAGTGTTCATAGCAGACATCGAGTATCGTATGTCCTACAATTGTTTAAAATTAAACCAATGGATTGATATTATTTTAAACTATATATGATATATACTAGTTAAATAATTATCATTAATTTATTTAAAATTGTTATATACCGAGCTGAACCGCGCATTTAATATATTTGAATACGAATTTTTATTTTTATGAAATATCAAATGAAAATGTTGGAAAAGTTATGTTAGAAGATTATATTGAGAGTATTGAAATATTTTATATAATCCTTATGGTTTTTATGAAGGGAATTCGTTTTATGAATATAATGGCTTAATTCCGCTATTCATATAGAGATGAATTTATGCATACTGATATTGGATATGGAATGTATTAATGGGAAACTAGCTATCAAAGCTAGTGACCATATCAAAAGGATGATTTTTATACATATTGGCTTTGGATTATTACGAATATTCCGGTGCAATTAAGCTTTAGATCCAATAGATTTCAAAGAGAAATGTATGACATATGTGAATAGAGAAATGTAAGTTTATATAAAAATATTTATATTTAAGAAATTTTAATTTAAGGATATAAATTAAGTCATTTTATTTCCGAGTCGAAATTTTTGTGCTTTTCTAAGTCTTCTAGTAGTCGATTAAACTGTTTAATTTAAACATTCTATGGCACTCGTTGGCTTATCAATTCTACTTTGAATCTGGGGAACCTTTAAACATTTAGGATTGAACCTAGTTTGATGCTTTTTACACTCAATACAACATTCTAATATTCCAAGTCTAAATTTTTGTGCTTTTCTAAGTCTTCTAGCAGTCGATTAAACATTCCAAAGCACTTGTTGGCTTATCAATTCTACTTTGAATCTGGGGAACCTCTAAAAATCTTAGATTGAACCTAGTTTGAGGTTTTTTACACTTTACAGTCGAAATTTTTGTGCTTTTCTAAGTCTTCTAGTAGTCGATTAAACATTCTAAAGCACTTGTCGGCTTATTAATTCTACTTTGAATCTGGGGAACCTCTAAAAATCTAGGATTGAACCTAGTTTGATGCTTTTTACACCCAACACAACATTGTAATATTTTATTTCATAATAAACTTAGACGCAAATTCCTCCTTTGCGCCTTAGAACGGAAAATTTGTCAATATTTCACTACTTCGAGGTGTTGTATTTTCTATTAAAAGATTTCTAAACAACCTTCCTTGCTCCTGAAGAACCTCACTAAGTCCCAATAATGAGGTTTAAAGTAGCATATAAATTCCAACTTGGGATTCCTTTTATATACTTCTGATTTAATTTTTTAAATGTCATTTATTTCGATATGAATTTAATTTAAAATGTATTTTTCATTCGGATAATTATTGCATGACTGAAAAATCTTTTTTCTCACGTACAACTGCACGGACATTTGTATTTAGATACAGTGCGAGAGGACAAGTCTAAAGTATTATACCTGACAAGAAACATTTTATGGAAGATTGTAAGACAACCCCCCCTGGTCAGCGGTTCATTATTTTCATTTACTAGGAAAAGCGGTCTGTATATCGTGTTCACTGCACCTGCGTCAGGTAGAAGATATCCATCTTTTAAAAGCACTATACATAACTACATCATGTAAGAATGCAGTGAAATTAAATACTTCTTCAACGTCAAAGTATAGATATTGCTAAAAATAAAGTAAATTACATTCTTCGTGTATAAATTCTAAAGTTCAATCGTTTCTAATTTAAACGGTAAATGCGAATATATTTTTAGATTGAATTAATTTTTATTAAAATTGTAATTTTTCTTATAAGTTATTAAAGTTTTACAGAAAGAAAAAAAAAGCTACGTAATTTCTGTTTCCATTAATATTAAAAGTTAATTTTACTAAGAGAAGCATAAAATATTTTTTCTTTTCTCTCATATATATTTTACAAATTTTTGTTTTCTTCTCCATTTCTCAGCTCAATTTTCTCTCGACTAAGACAGTTATCAATTGTCATCTTTCATTCTTATTATATATATACATAAAGTTTGCATTCTTTTTCTTAAAATATATCATATCAAATACATCCATCAAATTTTTCCTTAGAAACTAATCACAATCGATAAATAACTAAAATTCATTTTAAATTTTCTCACTAAAATTCTACAATCCTCGTCAGTTTCTCTCTCTCTACCTCTTCTTACTCTGAGACTTTCACCCACTTCAGACTGTATTTTAAATGCTTAAGTCTAAGGGTAGAAGCTGTCAACCTTCACAAGAGCTGTTTCCTGAAGCAGTCTATGAAACTTTTCTTCGAATATATACACTGCAGTGGATGTAAAATACTTCAGACATTAATTTCCAAATCGAGGATTAATGAAAAATAATAATCTCAAGTCATTCTCACACATCCTACAATTATACATCAAAATATATGTTGCACACATAATCATCTATAAACTAATTAAATTAATTCATAATTACAAATTAAACACATGCAATATATTCACGTATACATTCAGCTCTTGGAGAACAAGAGGTTAGTAAACGTCAAGTGCAACACACCATCATTATAATTGCGTTGATTGATAATACTGGCGCGTAACCGGCGTTTGCAACACACGTGGCAAGAATTGATTAGCTTGCGACCTCGTTAGTTGAATGTTTTCCTTATCACCATTAACTAAGCGAAATATATATCCGATTCTAATTATTACCTCGCACTCGCATTAATTTCAATCAGTATAAAATTTTCTCATCATTCCAACACTTATCTAAATTAAATTATTATAATACATTATTAATTAAATTTTTTTCTTTAAATATACCTAACAGAAAATCCAAAATTATCACAGCAGAATTATGCACAAATAAATATTTAAATTTGTCTTTGATTACTAGCAAATTAATAACAATTTTATCGATACTAATTATAGTAGTACAATTAATTATACTATATTTTTTATTTTATTTAAAAATTATTTTTCACGCTCACGATCAGTTATAGATATTTATATACACATTGGGGTGTTTCATTTTTAGGCGATATTTTTTTTTGTCTGTTATATACCTGAAAATTTGTCTTTGGAATTCTAAGAGAAAGTGATAATAACAAAAAGGCATTTGTTTTTTTATTATTTATTTATTTTATACCGAGTTACAAATTTTGAAAAATTTAATTAAATTAATTTAGGCATATCTCCAAATGAACAAGGCGTGATTAGATGGTTTTTTTTATTGAACACTTGTTATAATCAATAATTACAGCGTCACTGTGGTGAAAAATATAAGTAGAAAAATTTTTAAAAATCAAATATGCGTGAAAATTTTCATTTTAATTCATTAGTATTTTGATTTCGTAGTAATTATTGATTAAGACTTATATTAATTTCTTAAATATGAACAGTAGTTCCTGAAATTAGTGAAATAATAGCTTTATTGCGTTTATTGTAATATAATAATCAATGTTAGATTAATAAATTTTAGTTAAAAAAAAAATTGATTTCAATTATAATCAACTTTCATCTTTCCAGCTCTACAACTCGAAAACTGCTGGTCGGAGAGAGTTCTCTCTAAGGAACTTTTTTGTAGCAAATTTAATGCCCTACAAAAGCTGTCCATCAATTTTTTCCAAAAAAAATTTTTGACTACCGAAAAATCGAGTTGAAGTCAAAAAAAAAATTTTCTCGTTTTATTCATACAAAAAATCAAATTTTTTATCAAGCGGAAATATTTATTTATTTTTTCATAAATTATTACATTTTCATGTATATATGACAGCTAAAAAAACATATTCCTGTAAGTATTTAAATTTCATCACCCAGATAAAAATAAAAACATAAAACAAAAAAATAAAAATGAGAATTGAAAAAAAAAGTCACAATTGAGATAAAAGAAGAAATAAATAAAAGCTGTTGCAAAGGTTTTATATTTAGGAATATTTTTATATACATCCCGACGTAATCTCTCTCGTTTTCCATCGTATCTTTTGTGAATGCAACGTATGTTGCTCGAGGCGTTGCGTCGAAAGTGGCGCGGCTTCGTTAGTCTCACTCACGCATACATTAAATCCTAATTACCCTCTTTACGATGCATGTGCGCGCGCGCTTGTACAATTTTGCTCATGGACGAAGATCGCAGTGAATCGAGATCGCTGCATATACGGTCGGTTCGACGATACACGTCGTAAAGTTTAAGTGAACATACACTAACACCATGTAAAATAATACATATAATGTACACATACACATTTATATTCCATGTGATATCTCGAATCTTATATAGTGGAGCTTATGTCCCACCCTTTCACATGTATATAAATCGACCGTTCTTCTTGATCGTTGTCAGTTAAATATATACATGTACATATATACGCGCGAGAATGATAAGTGTATGCATATAAAAGAAAAAAATCTTGCAAGTGATTCAATCGCAATTTATAATCGATTTTCACGAGATGACCAAACACCAAAGTCCAATCGCATCGTTTAAATTATACATTAAAAATAATATTTTATATACAAAATATTTATGTGACCCATACATGAATATTTATACATCCATTTATCAAATTTATGACAGTTCAATCAATTTGCCAGAGGCATCAAAATATATATTACACTTTTATAAAAATTTTTTATTTTTTATTTTTCATCAATAATTCTATGAATAAATATTTTCAAAGTTCAACATAAAGTATATAAATTCGTTTCCATTTTTTCCTCTTGATCTTCTTTCTCCTCTCAATTTTTATTTCAAATTGTATTTAATATTATATGTGCATAATAGGGTGGGCTAAATGAAGCTTTGAATTTTTTTTTCTTTTACTATAGTGAAAATACTGTTCAAGGTGACCAAAAAATGAGCGTGTGAAAAGAGGAGCTCTTAATTTTAATATTAAGAGGTGACGATGCGTGATTTTCGATTTCCCATTTAAATAACATGGGAATTTTTTTTTTGGATTTTTTTTGCGTCGTAGCGAATTCTTATGTTGTAAAAATCAATACATATCCTTATAGGAAATCGAATGATCTACAAAAAAGGTCCTATATGATTTTTCGCTAAGTCAACTCGTTGAAAAGTTATTCGAGGTTAAAGTTCAACCTCAAATGACATATGATCACTTTCACAATTTTTTACACGTTATCACAAAATAATGGCTCAACAACATAAAATATCATATTATTTGCGAGGTTCATTGAGTATTCTCTACTAAAACATTAACATTTTTACGAAATAAAAATTTTACGATTATTGATCAATAATTTCATTAAAATTATTTTTCAATGCTTTTTATTTGAAACGTGCAGAATAATATGAGTTTTTTTCTACAAATTTGTAGAATAAAAATGAAAAAAGTCACGGAAAATACAATACTTAATGTTGTTGGACCAATATTTTGTGATAACGTGTAAAAAATTGTGAAAGTGATCATATGTAATTTGAGGTTGAACTTTAACCTCGAATAACTTTTCAACGAGTTGACTTAGCGAAAAATCATATAGGACCTTTTTTGTAGATCACTTGATTTCCTATAAGAATATGTATTGACTTTTACAACATAAGAATTCGCTATAACGCATAAAAATTCCAAAAAAAAACAATTCCCGTGTTATTTAAATAAGAAATCGAAAATCACGCATCGTCACCTCTTAATATTAAAATTAAGAGCTCCTCTTTTCACACGCTCATTTTTTGGTCACCTTGAACAGTATTTTCATTATAATAAAAGAAAAAAAAAATTCAAAGTTTCATTTGGCCCACCCTAATGCATAAGCTATCGGTGAATTATTTGAACACTGCGTTCTGTAAGCATAAATGCGTACAGAGAGTACCTATGTATACTATATTTATAACTATACAAACTTCCTTTGGTTAATAGTCGCGCGTGGAAAGTTCCCGTTAAAGGCTATCGCATGTAACCATCGTCGATTGTGTTTCGCCCATCGACATGTATATTTTTTTTTGCCCCTTTTAATGTAGTGAAAAAAAAAAATATGTATACTTTCATAGTGTATTATGTTCCCTTGTATTCATTGAACGTTTACTTCCGCCTACAAGATGTGATTATATACTGTAGAGTTCTAAATGTATATATCCATGTAACAATAATGTAAAACGTGCATTTATATTATATATAAACAACGAAATATATATACAAAGAGGTAGGTAAAATATATAAAATACATTTGTGTAGTTGGATGTGTGTTTAAAGCATGACTTGGTTTTTCTTGATGTGTTTAATGTTTGCCTTGTTGTGAAGTTGAAAAAATAAAAGAGAAAAGTATAAAGGGATATCAAGATTGGGTGTAAATGTATGACAGTAAACGAGACGAAACGTGATAAAAAAAAAGGGGAAAATAAAGAAAAAGGAAAAAGAAGAAAATGGTTTAAAGTGAATGGAAGCAAAAGAGTTTATAGTGAATAAGAAATAAAATAAGTAATGTAGGAAAAAAAAGTCGACGCTGTTGATATTTAACTTTATGTCATGAATTGACTGGTAAGTAATGTGTAACATTTATCGTTAGTCGCTCGCTTGTTCTTTTAATCTACTTCGTGTTTCCCATTACAGATAAATTTGTGTCTATTATAATGTAATACAAGTAAATTCTTTAAACGTCGATTGAATCGTGGTCCATTTATATAATTAAATTTATCAGAAAAGAAAAATAGTAAATAAATTAATAAAATAATAAAAATAAATATAAAAAAAAAACGAATAAACAAATGATATTAGATTGTTAAGGACGTTCGTGAGTTACGCTAGAGTCAAATGAGTACTAACCTTTTATAAAATTTATTCTAGGCTTGAAAAAAGTTGTAAAATATATTAATAATTTTACAATGATTTATAATTTTTTTTATATGTACCAATTATTTTTAAGGTATTTATTTTAAAAAATCAGTTGATCCACATTAATAATTGATTTGACTCCATTTATCAAAATTTACCAAAACAGTTTTAATTATCTTTATTAAAATAATTAATATTTAATTTAAACATTCGTCAACACCTGTTTTTTTGTGGAGTTATATAAACTACATATTTCAAAGAATATTTTTAAACATTATTTATTATTGTATCTACTCTTACAATATACTTTTTGTGATTTTAAATACATAAAATGCTAATTCTCCATAAGGCTCTATGCTCAAAATTTGATTTTTGATCTTTAATAACTTTCTTAAATTACCGATAAGGCGTCTTGAATTTTCAAGAGTAGATAGCTACATGATTTAACTTATCAAAACTAAAAAAAAAAAATTTTATCTACTAAAAAGTTTCACTAACTAACGTCCTTAATTGTTATTTTAATTTACAAAGACATGAGATTGATGTGTAAAAAAAGGGTCGTGTGTTTGTCATGAGTGGTGTACCACACATGAGAACGTGTATTTTGACATTATCAGAGTGAGCGAGAGCTGGATAAAATAAAGAGAGTAAAAGAAGGTGAGGGAATAACCGACAGATTTCAATTTACTATACCAAAGTGTGTCGTCCATGCTGAGAAAATTGACTGTTTGAACGCAGAAACATCACGGCCATTTATATATAAATTGGCTATAAATATCTACACAATATACAACGCATTTTCCTATCAAAATCTGTATTCTCCCCTTATTTCTCTCCCCTATATCTTCATATATATTATCATCTATGTGGATATCAACTTTGTTGTTAATATTATATACGGATAGATTTTAATTTGCTTCATTGATGATGATACAAAGTGTATACAAATTATATATTGTCTGATGAATTTTCCACTTAATGGAAAATTATATTAGCCTTTGTATTTTCATTAACAAATAAAATTAAACTTTTAATTATCCATATATTCATTCATTAATTTTCTCAATCGATCTAATAAAATAAATAAAATTACAAAGTGCAATGAACTGGAAAAATATTTTATCTCATCATTTTTTTTCAACTACACCTTCTTCTTCTTCTTCTTCTTCTTCTGTGTTATCATCAACAAATAATCAAGTTAAATATATACATAAAAATATCTAAAAGTGTAATAAAATATTTTTATCTTTCTAAAAATAAATAAATATAAAATAGAAAATTATTGATAATATTTTTTTTTATATATTTATATATAATTTCTATATATAAAAATTAAATATATATATATGTAATAATATATTATATATAAATAATATTCGTATTAAAAGTAAATAAATCATAAATCATAAAAAATGATATAAATTTATTTGAGAAATAGTTTTATGATTACGTTGAAATGTCAATTCTATTATAACACAGTAAGTTTTAACTGGGAATTGCGTTCACAGGTGAACATAACGATTTCATCCCTTGTGGATAGAGTGATTTTGGCGAGACTAAACTATATCAATTGGAGGATGTGCCAGGGGGATGAGTGTGGTTGACCCCCGTGAAACAACTGCCAAGTCGTTTATCTGATTTACGATTCATATGGGAGAGTGCACGTGAAAGAGAAAGAGACAAAGAGTTACGTACATGTATATATACATATATACATACATTTATATATAGATATATATATATATGTCAAAGTGGAAAAGAGAAGGAAATATATAGAAGCTGTAAATGTAGAGTGAATTTGATTTGTCCATGTCGGTTTCAATTCTGTCACGATCGACAATATACACTGTGTGACGTAATGCAGCTTGAATTCGTGTGCTAGTTATACTTGTGATGAACAGCAGCCACGAAGATGAAAATGAAGGGATAACGATATAGTTTCATCAATGCACACTATTGTAACTATTTACATGAATTTTCAGGATATTATTCGTTAGGAATTTTCGTTAGAGAATATACATCACTGCCATTCTGTAAATTGACGATAAATTGTTGAAATTCTTTGTGATATGATATTCAATGAATATAAATGTATTTCATGAATTATTCATGAGTGATATATAATTGTTAATAAATTATTAATCCGAGATGTAAATATAATCTTTTAAATATTTAAATGTATCAAACGTTTCAAATAAATTTTGAGATAAATTATATTGTTATATAATTAAATTGATTGACATGATTAAATTATTAAATATATCATCAGTATATCATCATCACATTGTAGTTGTATAATTATCTGTATAACTATTCACGTATAGTAAAATATGTATATTTATATATATTCTACTCATTCGTCTCTTGTTAACGTAATCGGGTCAAGCGTATATAAGTTAGTGTTGCCACCGCTGCACAAGAGGATAATTACATATACAAGTCACGTGAGACAGAGTGCACGGCCTCTTTATCAGTTAATTGGAATAATTGACGCGTTGTTAACGCTTTCAGATCTTATACTTAAATAATAATAAATATAAATTATATTTCGCACATCCAATTGCACGCTTGAATTATATAAGGTCATTTATTAACAGCGGAAGTGTCAATTTTCATTGACAAATCACAGCCGTGTATATTTATATAATATATCTCCATGATATTTAATTAAATCTTCAGTGCCAAGCATAACCATTTAAAATCAATCAAAGACCCGAGGCGAAATTTATATGCTAGTTTAAATCTCATTATTGGGATTTAGTGAGGTTTTTCAGGAGCAAGGATGGCTGTTTAGGAAGGTTTTAAAAGAAAATACAACACCTTGAAGTAGTGACGTATTGCCAAATGTTTTATACTAAGGCGCAAAGGAGGAAATCGCGTCTAAGTTTATTATGAAATAAAATATTATAATGTTGTGTTGGATGTAAAAAGCATCAAACTAGGTTCAATTTAGGATTTTTAGAGGTTTCCCAGATTCAAAGTAGAATTGATAGGCCAACAAGTGCTTTAGAATGTTTAATCGACTGCTAGAAGACTTAGAAAAGCTCAAAAATTTCGACTTGGGATATTGCAATGTTGTATTGAGTGTAAAAAACATCTAATTATAGGTTCAATCTGAGATTTTTAGAGGTTTCCCAGATTCAAAGTAGAATTGATAGACCAACGAATGCCATAGGATGTTTAATCGGCTAATAAAGACTTAGAGAAGCTCAAAAATTTCGACTTGGGATATTACAATATTGTATTGAGTGTAAAAAGCATCAAACTAGGTTCAATCCTAGATTTTCAAGGGTTCCCCAGATTCAAAGTAGAATTGATAGGCCAACGAGTGCCTTAGAATGTTTAATCGACTACTAGAAGACTTAGAAAAGCTCAAAAATTTCGACTTGGGATATTAGAATGTTGTGTTGATTGTAAAAAGCATCAAACTAGGTTCAATCCTAGATTTTTAGAGGTTCCCCAGATTCAAAGTAGATTTAATAGGTTAACAAGTGCTTTGGAATGTTTAATCGACTACTAGAAGACTTAGAAAAGCTCAAAAAATTCGACTTGGGATATTAGAATGTTGTGTTGATTGTAAAAAGCATCAAACTAGGTTCAATCCTAGATTTTTAGAGGTTCCCCAGATTCAAAGTAGAATTAATAAACTAACAAGTGCTTTGGAATGTTTAATCGACTACTAGAAGACTTAGAAAAGCACAAAAATTTCGACTCAGGCTCAAATTAAAATATATAATCACCCCTAAAAATATACCAAAGTGTTTGAAAGAAAATTTTTCGTTATATTATTTATATATATTCCATATATAAAAATAAATATACAAACCTGAATACACGATGGTTTATTTCATATTTCGCAAAGACGTGACAGTGAAAATAGAGTTATATATCTCACGTGTGGATCCCCGATATAAAGTGTATACTGTGACGATATAAATATATTTTATATAAAATATATCTATACATATATACATATATCCACATGTATATATAAAGTTAGACCCAATCGTATATTCCCGTGGGATCCTACACGTCACGGTTGTTCGGGTGCTCGCACTTGAAGAGTATAAAGACGTTGGCGTTGATGCCTTCGACGCGTATAACGTCTTTTCTTATCTTCTTTTATTTTCTTTTCATGCCATATATATATATATATATATATCTATACGACATTTTCTGGTGCTAGACCTCATATATACCTACGTGCGGTATACATACAATATATCCGCAGTGTACTTTAGTTTGGGGGTTTGTGTGTCGTGTACGTACCCCGTGCACTTTTTCATTTTATTCCCGCGACAGAACGAATTGAAACTTTATAGACGAGCACTTTTGCTCAATGTCGTGGGCACGACCGGGTATATAAGGGACAATATATATATGTGTAATGTATAAGAGAGTGTGGAGAAAAACTTTTTCCACGTCCATTCGTCTCAACATTTTAGCTCTGTACATCAGGGGAAACTTTTAATGTTTTATATGCGCGTAAAAAGCCAAAGTGGTACTTTTTATTTTAGCTAACAAAATTTTTAATTCATATTACATAATGTTTTTTTTTTTTTTTTTTT
>JAQQBS010000001.1:1465142-1488162 GCA_030347275.1 Microctonus aethiopoides
CATTTCGTCAAGAGTAAAATTATTAAAATTATTAAAATTAACGAAATTATTTAGTAGACGAAAACCGCCTGTTTCAATTTTTACAACAAAATATTTTTTTAAAAATTATTCTTAATTTTTATTACTATTACTATTACTATTACTATTAATATTACTATTGCTATTACTGCTATTATTATTATTATTATTAAAAATTAATTTATGTATCTTCATAACAAGATATTTTTTAAAAATTTATTCTTAATTTTTATTACTATTACTATTACTATTACTATTACTGCTATTATTATTATTATTATTAAAAATTAATTTATGTATTTTTACAACAAAATATTTTTTTAAAAATTATTCTTAATTTTTATTACTATTACTATTACTATTACTATTGCTATTGCTATTACTGCTATTATTATTATTATTAAAAATTGATTTATGTATTTTCATAACAAGATATTTTTTAAAAATTTATTCTTAATTTTTATTACTATTACTATTACTATTACTATTACTATTACTGCTATTATTATCATTATTAAAAATTAATTTATGTATTTTCATAACAAGATAATTTTTTCTAAATTTATTCTTAACTTTTTCATTCATTTATTGATTGATTTATTTATTAATTCATTCATTCGTCAATAATAATAATAATAATAATAATAATAATGAGTTAATTATCATAATTAATTTTTTTCTTGAATTTATTCTTAATTTTTATTACTATTACTATTACTATTAATATTACTAATACTGCTATTATTATTATCATTATTACATGAATGACATATTATTTTTTACAATTTTTTTTCCTCTTTATTTTCACAGGATTTACAGGTTACACTAAACTAGAAAAAAAAATATAGTTCTAACAATTAAACCTTAACAAATCACTACACTTGTTTCTCTCAACAATAACTACTATTCCCTAATAATAATAATTTAATCCTAATAAATAAATAAAAATGCATATTCAAAAGCCCAGAAAATTTATCATTTTCATTATATTAAATGAATAATATTGTCATAATTTTTTGTACAAAAAATTCTCTACATCTTATGATATTAAATTCACATTACATATTTCATCAACGTACTCTAAACAATATCTAATTGATGTATTTTATATTCTGCAAACGTGTGTGTCTATATATATGTATGTACATAGTAGAAAAGGGTCCGTTTGTCAGTTGCTGATAGAGTATACGCGCGTATATGTACATATGTATATTCTCTAACATTTATATACACTAGTGGTCAATGTTTGCACGAAATAACGAAAATTGTCCAAGCGAAATCTCGGGTATTCGCCAAATAGAGATTCGTAAATACATATACAGCAGTATTCGTATATTCTCTGTCACGATGACGTTGCATTGAATGTTTAATGTTGTATATTTTGGTCCGGCTACTCAGCATACAAACACAAATAAATAAATAAATACACGTGTGCTGATGATATCGTCATGGTGCATAAACGTGTCGTGCGCGGGTGGAGATGGTCCCACATCAACTCATTATATTCTATTGCTATTTAACCGTACATACATATATACATACATATACATATATACTTTATCTGCTATTTAAAAATGAATATACACTCGTGCGTGGGATTGATAAATTGTGTAGGTGTATACATAATTCCAAAGAAAATATACACAATCGCTTTTATTATTTTTTTTTATCTCTTTTTTTTTTTTTTGCATTTTATTTTTTATTTTTATTCTATTTTTATTCTGCATTTTATTAATTCTTTTCATAATAATATTTATAATATACTAATCTGATTTAATAAAACGAAAATAATGCGTTTATAAATGAGAAGAATTTATGTTTTAATCAATAAAATCCAAATAAACTCTGAGAAATAAATATAGTTGTGAATAACTATTTAATTCAAATATTTAAATATATTTCTTTGAGCAAAATGCTACTATTAATTTTTCTCTAATACTGGAAATTAAATATAGTTATGAACAACTATTAAATTCAACTATTTAAAACTATTTTTTTAAGCACGATGTTACTATGAATTTTCATCTCATACTGGAAATTAAATATAGTTATAAATAACTATTAAATTCAATTATTAAAAATTATTTTTTCATACACAATGTAACTATGAATTTTTATCTAATATTGGGAATTAAATATAGTTATGCATAACTATTTAATTCAAATATTTGAAACTATTTCTTTAAGCACAATGCTATACTATTAATATATTTCTCTAATACTGGAAATTGAACATAGTTATGAATAACTATTTATTTCAAATATTTAAAACTATTTTTTTAAGCATAATGCTACTACTAATATTTCTCTAATACTGGAAATTGAACATAGTTATGAATAACTATTTAATTCAAATATTTAAAACTATTTCTTCAACTATAATGTAATTATAAATTTTTATCTAATATTGGAAATTAAATATAGTTATGAATAACTCTTTAATTCAAATATTTAAAGCTATTTCTTCAAGCACAATATTACTATGATTTTTCACCTTATACTGGAAATTAAATATAGTTATCAATAACTATTAAATTCAATTATTAAAAATTATTTCTTTACACACAATGTAACTATAAATTTTTATCTAATATCAGGAATTAAATATAGTTATGCATAACTATTTAATTCAAATATTCAAAACTATTTCTTCAAACATAAAGTAACTATAAATTTTTACCTAATACAAAAAAGTATCATTATAATTATTTATATAATTTAATCATCAACTAACTTTACAATAAATCCGTCAATTACCCAAACAATAAATAAATATATTTTTCAATTCATATAAACATACTTAATAGTAAAACATAAATAAAAAAATTCATTCACTATTTTGCCACTTTCAAAACTATTTCAACTAATCAACCATAATAAAATTAAAATCAACTATAATACACTAATCCCATCATTATTAAAATTATAACCTAATTTTCAACATGAAAAATTGATAATTACATCAATTCCATAAATGAAAAATTCACTACAAAAATTACATTACTTTAATAATAAAAAACGTATAACCATAACTAAAAATTTTCTCTTCCAACCAAATTCAAATAATTATAAAATAAATAAAAAAAAAAAAATTAAAACATAACAAATAATGACATTTAAATCAATTTACTTGATATTATTATTCACTATTGAAATGAATTAAATTCAAATATGGTTATGTATTTGCTTACACATATCACAAGAGAATTCAAATAGTATAATTTATATACAGACATGAAGTTGAGCAGCCAATTTCATGCTGCCACAGAAATTTAATTCACCATTGTATTTACCATTTATACATACACATATATATATATCTACAATCTACATATACATATGTATATCTATCTATACATAACTATTATATATATATCTCTAGGTGAAATAAATTTATTTCATTACATCTATCCACTACTGTTTCTCACAAACCAATCTCCATGTATCCTATCTGTATTCATCGTTTCACTTATATATTACATAAACATATGCACATATAAATACATACAATACATACATATATATATATATTATATATACATAAATATGCTTAAAACATAGAACTAATTCTTCCTTTCTATAAATTTAATTTTTTTTTTTTTCCATTATTGCTGTCTGTGTCGCAGCGTAAGTCTTTGTATTAACTATGTACATCGTTGTCGTGTACTCTTACATTATGTACCCTTGTACTTGCTTCAAAATTCTCCATTCAACTACAATATATATACATAAATACTCGGAAGCACGGACGGAAGTAAAGATGTTGTGTACACAAGCATAGGTGTCTACATGTACACTGGATAAAATAAATAAGAGATAGAACAACGAGAAATAAACATAACAAAAAATAAATAAATAAAAAAAAAAAAACAAATATAAGAATGAGTTGATTCAGACATATCCTTTGTAAAAAAAAATTTGTATTCACAAGATACAATCTACATTTTAATAAACCACATGGCTGAGTTGTTTCAACATGAATATTTTCACTTCAAACATTTATCTTTTATATACATACATATATATGCAAACAATACAAATATATATGTATAAATATATTAACATGATGCATTGGTATAAATATAAATGTAATGAGAAAAATTCGAAAGATATCGCGAGAAAATGTTTTGCTCATGGGAGCACTAAAAAAAAAATTATTGTTGTATTTAAATATATATATGTATAGTATATATGTATGTATATGTATATACTACATGTATATAGATATATATTTAGATAGCACGACGACCCTTTGAAATTACTTTGAATAATGCGTCGATTAATCCGCAGTCACAACTTGAACTTGGTGAAATTTAGACGGGCTGCAGACAACGAGAAACTTTATTCATGTATATAGTTAAATATATATTCAAAAGCCGTTTAGAGTTATATATATGTGTGTATATGTATATAAATATAAGAAACTATATAAGAACGAGGGCGGTGTTATGGAAATAATTTTTTTTCCCTTATTTTTCTTCTGTATATTATTCATTTATTTTTGTATTATTTCGGCAATCACCGCATGGTTATTTATGTTTTTTTATTTTTCTCCTCGTACTATATATCATATTTCAACGGCAATTATCGAGATAATAAATATAATAATATGATTGAATATATATGTAAATAATATTTTTTTATGAAGAAAAATTTGTCGAGTGAAATATAAAGAATATAAAATATAATACAAGGGATAGATATTTATATTTATATTTATATATGTATAAACGGGTTTGAGTTTGGAATTTGAGTGTCCCTCAGGTATATATAATATGTATGTATAACGCCCACTGATGAAATATGAAAAAGAAAAAAAAATAAATAAAATAAACCGTAAGCTAGATTCTTTATACACCCGCACACACGGCTTGTCTTTCACTCATCTACCTTTAGTATATATTCTGACATATACTCGGCCACATTCTCGGTCCATTCTGCTCGTATATATATATAAACAGAGAGGCAGAGGCTTATATGTAAAAAAATATATGTATGTGTATTAAAGTGCCTCGTTGAATGAAGTTCTCACACATAAAATCGAGTGTTGTATTAAAATTTTTATAATTTCTCAATTTTTTTCTATCGTTTGCTTATATTTTTAATTTTTTATTTATTTTTACATTTATTGATGTTTATGAGAATTCCTCGAGTGAGTAAAAAACACATTAAAAAAAAAAGTGAAAGAAAAACATTAAATAAAAAAAAAAAACAAGTTATACGTTTATATTTATGCGCTTCACGGTCACTGGCCCGTGGCCCTTTTACTTCGTTAAATTTTATATCTCTTGCGGCACGCGCGTAGAATTGTAATAAACTTGCCAGCAATCGTTGGTGTTTCCTCATCAACAAGATAAAAAAATAAAAAAATAAAAAAAAAGAAAGGAAAATATTAAAAAACCAACAAACTATAAAATAAAATTATCACGAATTTTACTAATTTAACAACAAAACGATAATTAAAATTCTTCATCTATCTTATCTTCTGATAATATCATTGTAATTATATTCTAATCTAATTAAATAATTAATATAGTCCGAAAATTATGTTTCAGCTATCCGGCTTGGTTGTTGGTGGAATTGGAATATGGACAGTAATTGCAAAACACAGTTACATTTCACTAATGGCAACGTCAACATATCCAATATTGGCTTATGCTCTCATTGCTGCTGGTTCATTGGCAGTAATTGGAAGTTGGTTGGGCTGTGGTGGTGTGTCCTCTGAGAATCGTTGTGTTCTTCTAGTGGTTAGTTTATTAATTTAAATTATTTTTCAATACAATTGATAACCTTGTGTTCTATTCCACATAATATTTTATATTGAATTTTTTATTATATGCCGAGTCAAAATTTTTATGCTACTTTAAACCTTATTATTGGGACTTAGTGAGGTTCTTCAGGAGCAAGGAAGGTTGTTTGGAAATATTTTTATAGAAAATACAACACCTCGAAGTAGTGACATATTGCCAAATTTTTTATTCTAAGGCACAAAGGAGGAATTCGCGTTTGAGTTTATTATGAAATAAAATATTACAATGTTGTGTTGGGTGTAAAAAGTATTAAACTAGGTTTAATCCTAGACTTTTAGAGGTTCTCTAGATTCAAAGTAGAATTGATAGGCCAACGAGTGCCATAGGATGTTTAATCGACTGCTAAAGACTTAAAAAAGCTCAAAAATTTTGAATCGGGATATTACAATGTTGTATTGAGTGTAAAAAGCATCAAACTAGGTTCAATTCTAGATTTTTAAAAGTTCCCTAGATTTAAGGTAGAATTGATAGGCCAACGAGTGTCATAGAGTGTTTAAGTTAAACAGTTTAATCGACTACTAGAAGACTTAGAGAAATACTAAAATTTCGACTCGGAATATTACAATGTTATATTAAGTGTAAAAAGTCTTAAACTAAGTTAAATTCTAGATTTTTAAAAGTTCCCCAGATTCAAAATAAAATTGATAGGCCAACGAGTGCCATAGGATGATCAAATTAAACAGTTTAATCGACTACTAGAAGACTTAGAAAAGTACTAAAATTTCGATTCGGGATATTAAAATATTGTGCTAGGTGTAAAAAGTATCAAACTAGGTTCCATCCTAGATTTTTAGGGGCTCCCGAGATTCAGAGTAGAATTGATAGGCCAATGAGTACCGTAGGATTTTTAATCGATTACTAGAGACTTACAATTAGAAAAGCACAAAAATATCGACTTGGGATATTACAATGTTGTATCGAGTTTAAAAAGCATCAAACTAGCTTCAATCCTAGATTTTTAGAGATTTCACAGATTCAAAGTAGAATTAATAGGCCGACGAGTGCCATAGAATATTCAAATTAAACAATTTAATCGACTACTAGAAGACTTAGAAAAGCACAAAAATTTCAACTCGGGATATTAAAATGCTGTGTCGAATGTAAAAAGCATCAAACTAGGTTCAATCCTAGATTCTTATTGGTTTCCCAGATTCAAAGTAGCATTGATAGGCCAACGAGTGCCATAGGATTTTTGAATCAAACAGTTTAATCGACTACTAGAAGACTTAGAAAAGCACTAAAATTTCGACTCGGGATATTTTTCAATTATAAACTAAACCTATTCAATACACATTTTCATCATTAACGTCATAACTATCACACATATCCCCTCGTAAAATGCAAATATATATCTAAACATGTGCACGTATACATACATACGAATTCTGTCATCATTCGCCCTTGTTAATCTGGTGCATTGTGCGCACCTGCAACCTTTATACTTAAAATTACAATCCATACACACACATATACTAAAGCGTGTATTGTATCTGGCTTTTATGACAATATCAAGCGTATATATTGCATCTTGAATTCTCATATAATAGTGCAATTTTGAGTTTGTATATATTCATGCGCACACGAGTATGTAAACCTCGTTAAAGCAACCGATTGTTCGGAATTACCATAATCACACGTTTATAATAACACTGAAACCCACTGCTGTCTATGTTCAAAACTAGTCATTGCACAGTTTGTACGTTAATTCGACCAATCAATTAATATACAATTCCCCCTCATAATCATTATTGCAAATATCACGTGCTTTAATTATTTTCCATTTCAATATAAAATACATTTTTATTATATAATCAAAAATATTGTAAATTCATTTACAACTTCGACAAATCCTTTTTTTTTTATTTTCATTTTTACTTTTAAATTAATTTAAATTATTCCTTTGTTACCATAGAAATTTTTTACACACACAACAAATTAATCTATGTTCATAACTTCAATATAAACTAATACATGTATAAATTATCGTTAAAATATTCAGTAAAGATTTTCAATCAGAAAAGCGTTCGAGTATAATTTCTGATGAGATTCTTCCATACAAGATCATACTTGCAAATTAATTCGTTTTCACTTGCATTACATAGCAAGAGCAGAATGTAAATTATAATGCTGGCACACACGCGTTTATTTCATGATTTCTTTCTTGGCAAAATCTGTCGAAGCAATTTCTTTTTATTTTCCCCAACTTCCTCTATTGGAATATATTTATTCCAGTTGAAAAATTCAGATCGCTATTCCCATTACTTCATTTTCTTATATGTATAACTACTATTTTTTCGCACATACTTCCAATTCCATTCACCCAAAATAAAATAAATATATGTATACAAATACATTTCCTAATTTTTTTTCTCCCCACACAACTATTTATCACTTCATATATGTGTATATAAATAAATAAATAAATAAATAAATGAAAAAAAGTACTAGTGGATATTATATGTTGACGATAAATAGTATAAAGAAAATTGCTGTCGAGTGCAGAAGGAAGTAATTGCTTAACCGCGCTTTTCCTCTTTTATTTTATTTATTTATTTTTTTCTTTGCAACTTTATACGTTTCTCTCTTCTTACCACTTTCGCCATTCTTTCAATTCTCCTCTCAGGGACACTCAAATTTTCTTTTGATAGAAAAAGAACCTACAGAAAAGATAGATAAAACGAATAAGCACCAACTTCCTCTTTGGTCCAAGCAAGAGACACTGCTACTGCCGCAAGCCACACACTGGTAATAAAATCCGAGAGACAAACGCGTCGTGGCTTGCCATGAAAGCCCACTATACCATCTTCAACTTTATATACAATATTTTTTTTGTTTATTCTTTTATTTCACTTAAAGTCATGCAGCATCCATATAAAATTTTCTCTTGCTTAATGTACACACTCAAATATTACGTGTGCCAATAATGAATGAGTATATATTAGCAAATAATAAGTAATTATATCCTGCAGTTGCATCAGAATGTTAAAATGATAAAAGCTAGCTAGCTTTTATTTATGTTACTGATGATGAATAGAAATGAATGAAATATTTTAATTATCAAAATTAATAAACGAAGAAAGCTCCAGAGACATTTATAATGTTCAAAGATAGATAGACAAAATGAAAGAGAACTATGGAAAAGGACTTGCTGAGATAGTTTGTAGAAATATACTATTAAACTTTAGGTCAAAGTTACATGTGTCAAAGGGAATTGATAAAAGATTTTTTTTTAAAAACTCCTTCAGTAAAAGCTTTCAGATATCATTACTATATTCTATTTGTTTTACTCTCCTATATATATTTAAATGTCTTATATATAGATATCAGAATTTCATACAGTAAATAATATAAATAATAATCCTCCCCAAAGTTAAATTCTCCTTTCAATTATTTTTCTTCTATCAATATTTATTTTATTTTAAAAATGAAACATATTAAAAGACTCTAAGAGTAAATAAAAATTTATTGTCATTTTTTTAATAAGACAAAAATTACATTTCTGGTAAATATAGCAATGTGTGAAAGGAAGTAGAGCAGGAAGTATATAGTTGGACGTCTATAGAATCCAACAGTTCATTCTTCAACGAAAGCAACTTGCAATCTTCTTATATATTATCTGTAGATTTTATATATATATATGTATGTGTTCTTTGACTGTCTGGATTATATCCCCCCATAGCTAGGAATATTACTCTGGCGTCAGAGAATATATATACACAACGTTTGTCCATAGTTCGACGCAATGAAAAACTGAGTTTCAGCAACTTTTCACCGCAAGTGCTTCATGAGAATTTGATAGAAATTGATGAAGCTTGTGGTAAGACCATGGATATAACCCAAACAACCTCGATATTGCATTTTCGATAGAGATACAATTGGAAATATAGGTATATAAAGGTTTATGTATAGATTGGTTATGGAAACAGACGAAGCTGAATCGACTCGTGAACATTTTGTTGAGTAGATCCATTCTCACGTTTTTACAATTGAAAAAATCCGTGAAAAATAATTTTCACTAGCAAGTGTAGTTGAGATTGAAAAATGAGAGAATACAGAAAAATATTTCACGTCATTTATTTTCAACGGAAATAATATCAAATTATTTTTTATTTATCGATTTATTTTTATTTCATTTTTTATTAAACTAAATCTCATTTTTATTATTGATAATCAATTGAATAGAACAAACTCATATTTATATTAATTCAATATTAATTAAACCCACTGATAATTCTTGTGTCACAGTGTTTGACAGATTTTTATGAAATTTTTTGTGTATATTCGGTAAGTCTGAGAATAGGTCGTAAACTATTTTTTATACCCCTAAGTGATAAGGGTGATACACCCCAAAAATTTAATTTTTATTTTTTAAGTAAAATTTAATTTTTAAAATTTTTTTTATGATTTGGCATTAAAAATACATATAACCCTTAATTTTCCCATTTCTACCACCAACCCCCATTTTTCAATAACGATATTAGCCCTATAATAATTCCTTTTATTTTTTTTTATCTACTAAATATTTGTAAATTTTTTTTTTCACAATAATTTATACATATATAATAATAATTTAACTATCAAAATATTCACTAGAAATAATTTATACAGCAAAACAACGTTTACCGGGTCAGCTAGTTCTAAATAAAAAAAATTTTCCCATCAACAAAAAAAAATATCCATTTAGCAGAAATTAAATATTTTAATCAACATCAAATAATTTTATAATTATTTTCATCACATCAATATTCCATTTGATAAATATATCCACGAGTAATAAAATAATTTTATTCACACATAGATAATTCCCCTACATGTATATGAATATATATCGCGAGAGAGAGTTGTAATAGAAGAAGAAAAAATTAAAAAGAAAAATTATTCATTTAGATTTAAAAGCCACTGCGCGGTAAATCGTCCTTGACAACACGATAATATATAATCGATAAATAGCTATATAGCAAGCGGTAAACTATACTACGGAAACAAAATTATCTTTTCAAGCGCAAATGGCCTTGGCTGCAATGATGGAAGAACATAATACTTATCCCCTTATAGCATATATGTACGTAGATGTATATACTTACACATGTCACATAGCTTCTATCCTACATTTGCAACGGAATATCATTTTTATCTTACACATAAGTGTATAATGTTCACGACGTTTTGACATTACATGTGCTCCCACTATATATATGTATAATATCTGCGTATATATATATGTGTATATTTATTTATGTATATCTGAGTATTCCAACAAATTATCCGAGAAATATAAACAGCTTAATGCTTTCTCTTATGATAATCCCGCATAAAGTTTATTTAGTTACACACTATTACTATATAGTATTATTTAACGACTTCATTATAAACATTATGATAAATGTACATGTATGTGTGTGGGTATATGTATACATTTTACATATTTATTTTTTAACATTAGGCACAATTATTCTGAGTAAAAGACCAAACTCATAATTATACGAAATAATTTTATGTTAATTTAATGCACATTGAGAGAGACATTTTAATTCGGTTGTTAGGCAAAATCTGTTGAATTTTAAGTTTATGTGTACTGATGAACAAATTTGAAAATGTAAATGATATTAATGGAAATTTGTTACCAATTTAAAAAGCCAAAAAAATAAATAAATAAATTAACGAAGAAATTTTTTTTTAATTCCTAATTAAAAAATTAATTTTTTTTTTTTTCATCAAAAAAGTAGGCTGAAAACTTACTAGACGGTGAAAAAAAAAGAAGCCTGTTCAGAGTGGAGCTTTTAATTTTAATATTTAGAAGTTTTTCATTGTAATTTTCGTTTTTCCATTTAAATAACATGAGAAAAAAATTTTTTTTTTTTTTTTGGATTTTTGTAGCTTGACTTTTGCGCATCATAGAAATAAGCTCATAGCATATTCTTGTAGGGAATCGAACGCTCTACAAAAAAGGTCTCTTACACTTTTTTCATAAAGACAGCCATTCTAAAGATATTCAAACCCAAAGTTCCAAATGTATGAAATTTTGACTTTTTTGTTATTAAATCGATACTAATCACTTTATTATTCTCTCAAAAATTATTTCTATTCAGGAAACTGGTTTAGTCTGCTAATATTTTCATAAAGCTAAAAAAAAAAAATTCTCACATGTCAGATTTTTTTTCTCTATTTTATTTACTATAAAAAAATTTATTTATAACTCATATCAAATGAATTTTATTATTAAAATTGATCCTGCACAAAGAACAAAATTCATCTGTTTCACTATCAGCTTTTTTTAATGAAAAAAAAAAAAAAAAAAAAGTTGCCTAAAAATGGCACACCCTAATACATGTATATCAATCAATTTTCATACGCCCAATAAATCAACTCTTTAATCGCAAGATAGCACAACCACGTGGTAATAAAATACCTCAACACTTTTATATTTATACACACATATACATAGAGATATTTATAAAATATATATAAAATATATCGTACCCTTTTATTTGCGCTCACATTGCCGTCTTTTCGAGTACAGTACCCACAAGGATTATCTTTAATTCCTCCCCAACGCTAAATAATAGTTAATCGTTCTCGTAACAAGCGTCACTAACATATGCGATACACTTTATATATCTATACATAAATATTTATAACATATAAACAAGCGCACAGCACGCCCGAACACGTCTGCGTCCATCGTGTCTTAATTACATCTCTGTCTATATACCCAATCCCATTTATCTTGTCTAAAATGCAGTAGCAACTAATTTCTTCTTCATTTTCCATCCCCATACAAAATAATCTACATCCAATAAATTAAACAATAAACAAACCTTAATAATAAAATAAATTAACAAATTTTTAATACTTGTAAGATTCTAAATTACATTATAAAGTTCATTACATGGCTTTAAATAGCCATAGGATGTTTAATCGACTACTAGAAGACTTAGAAAAGCGCAAAAATTTCGACTCCCTCGAGTCGAAATTTTGTTCCTATACTTTAGACCTGCATTTAATTCATTTTTTAGGAATTGAAAGTGTTTTTAAGGACGAGCTCTTTAATTTTAGTCCTTTTTAAGACCTTAGAAATGGCAGATATTTCCATTTCTTCCACTTTAAGCCATAAAAAATTCCTGTACCTTCTTGTATCTACATGGAAATGATGATAGAAATATTAAAAAAGGAACAAGTTAGGAAAAACTAAGGATTTATTAAGATTCAAATAAATACAAAGTAAATGATAGATATTGGAAAGTCACTATTTAGAACTCACGAGGTACAATTGAGATACAGTAAGGAGAATAAAGGTCTAATGTAGAAACAAAATTTCGACTCTCAAAGTTAAAATTCGTTATACCTTTTTTATGCCTTAAAATTTTAAAAATCGAAATATTTGCTAATTCCAAGATCTTAAAAAGGACTAAAATTAAATAGCTCGTCTTTAATAACACCTTCATTTCCTACAAAATGAGTTACATGCAGGTCTAAAGTAGGAACAAAATTTCGATTCTCGAAGTTAAAATTCGTTATTCCTTAAAATATAAGAAATGGAAATATCTGCTATTGCTAAGGTCTTAAAAATGACTAAAATTCAATAGCTCATCCTTAATAACTCCTTAATTTCCTACAAAACGACTTATATACAGGTCTAAAATAGAAACAAAATTTCGACTTTCGAAGTTAAAAATCGTTATTCCTTAAAATATAAGAAATGGAAATATCTGCTATTTCTAAGATCTTAAAAAGGACTAAAATTAAATAGCACGTCCTTAATAACACCTTAATTTCCTACAAAACGAGTTATATACAGATCTAAAGTATGAACAAAATTTCGACTCGGGTAATATCACGTTGAAAACCATCCGGAATTGACGTAAATTTACGGTTTCAATGCTGTCACAGCTGTCAATTTCCACGAGAATAGGGCAATATATCTCGATAAACCAATGGCCAACGCCTTGGACGGGTTTCAAACCAGTTTCCCCACACACATCTCGGACCCTTCAAGGCTCCAAGTGCTATGGGCAAATGCCGCATTACTCCCTAAGTACCCTGGTCACAGTACTTAACGCCAATTTATGCTTGTGAGCCATATAGAGTATTCTACTCGCTCCCTATATCATACAACATATATCCTCAACCTCATTTTCTCTTAGATATACATATGTACACACATCTATACATGCATTTATATATTATAATACATAGAAGTTCTGTATAAATATACGTATTTAATATATAATCAATAATTGCTAAGAGATTGACGTTGTAAAATTTAGTGGAGATAAATTATCATGTGCAATCACACGCCGGAAGACTAATGATAATTTAAAAAACGCTCTAGCCGATATCTCTTTTGTATTTAGTGAGGAATTTATATTAATGGAACTGCACTAGAATATTCATTGCTCATCTAATCTATTTTATATGGATATATTCAGTTGGTTTATATAATTCATGATGCATCCTCGCACTAACCACGAGCTTTACTTTACTTATTTTCTAATAATAATTATATGTACATTGAATATTGTAATAAATCATAAATGACATGAGTAATGGGCAACATGTTGTCTATCGTATAATTGATATTTCAATCACGTTTAATTGATTGTTGTCACTGGAACTTTATTTGTATGAATTAAAAAAAAAATGAAATTATATGTGATAGATATTATTTGACATTTATATATTCTATAGTTGATTAAACTATTTATAAATATATAAAAATATTTTTATTATATATATTTGTATATATATTTCTTTTTTATTTATGTATTTGATATTTTTATTTATTATTTCATTCCTGTATTTTTGACACTATCAGTCAGAATTTTTATTTATGAAAATTCAATATGTTGTTTGGATGAAAAATACATTAACTTCCTTTTTTTTTTTTTTTTCTTGTGAAATATATATAAAGAAATACGTTATATACTATATGTAGATGAATAAAAGTAAAAAAAAATATATGTAGTGCTATATAGAAAATATAAAAAAAAAAAAATACTCGGCGCAATGTCCTCGTTTTACGGTTTGATGGAGACTTCAAAGTGCCCCCTACCCTGTTATACATATACATACATATATCTGAAATGAATATTTGTTTTTCAACACTCTGTGAAGAATTCGAAACGCCTCGTTTCAGTTAAAATAGCAAAAAAAAAAAAAAATAGAAAAGAAAATAATAAAACACAAAATGTGTTCAAAGCATAGAATATGAATGTATGTATACATCTACATTTTGGATTTATATTATGAATGAATGAATGAAAAGTTTCAGTTACAATAAAAAACAAAACGTAAAAAGCAAAACGTCAGATGATTTATTAAATAAAGTCATGCAAAAATTAAAACATGAACAAAACTTGAAATCTTTTTTGAATTTTTAGACACAATTTATAATTTATTTCAAAGTTTTAAAAATCCAATTAATATATGTATGTATGTATAATAAAGTAATATATATGCTATAGCATTTACATGATCCATACGCACAAACCCATTACCGCATTTTTCTTTGGATAAATGTCTTTATAATTGCACGACGATTATTTAGCTTGCCAGTAACATTTATGCATTTATGTGTGGTTATATACACGTTATCCTCATGCGTTCACATCTCAACCGGGTCTTTTGAGTTGTATGGAAGAAAATTAACAGAGCGCAAGGAGAAAGAAAAAAAAATAAACAAAAAGCAATAAATATATACATATTTATTTTACTGTAGAGTAAAACAATTTTATTTAATTTTCCACTTCACTCTTCTCTAACGTTTTCATTTTCTTTTAGCTTTATATTTTTTCCTTCTTTCTCTCAACTCTCACATTATATTTATGTATATATATATATATATATGTATGTATGTACAAATATAAAATAGAAGATAAGTAAAATATAAATGTTAATAAAAACAAAAATAATTGCGTGAAAAAATTCTAATGAATTTTTTCATTTTAATATAAAAATAAAAATCAAATGTGCTTTTTGATTTTTGTTTCTATGTTTCAACTCAAACTCCACTTTGATCGAAATGCCAGACTATACAGGGATATATCTACTTGAATTTATTTTTAGCATTGACATGAGAAAAAAAATATTTTTTAGTTTCACTAAAACGCTTGTTGCAATTTGATATTTAATTAATATACCAAAATATTTATTTTATTTTAAATATTGATTAGATAATATATTATCAAATAGATACATACATATAAATATAAATTATTTGATTGAATGAATTCGTTAAATATTTAATCAAATAAATTTATATGATTTTGGCAAATGTTTTTTCTCAGTTGATTTTATTTCAGTAGAGTTAGCAGTGATTTTACGTTTATAAATGTTTTTGAATGAAAGTAGTGGAGCATACAAGATAGTGATTGACGAGCAGTAAAAGAAAAAAAAATCACAATTTACGAGTGAACATTATATACATATAAAGAAATAAATAACTAAATAAATAAATAAATAAATAAATAAATACACACATACAATATATTCTCAAAGATATTTTTCTTACTGATAGTGGGCGGAATCGAACAGAAAGACGCAGAAAATAACGATCACTCGCACATGGTAATCCTGACCATACATACATACATACATATATATAGGTAACACGATGATTTTCGTGTTGCTTTCTCGCTACTTCCTCTTTCTCTCCATTGTGTTACTTCATTTCCTTATATACCTATACATTATATACATTATACGTACATGCTAAAGATACCTACGCGAAAGGTAAACCATATGACATTACATACAGACTTGAAACCCAAACGAATCGCCTCATTAGTCCACACCGTATATGGAAATCAATTAACATTTAATTTTTTATTTTTCATGTTTCTTCTTATTTTCTTTTTTGCTTTTTTTACATCGAGTATTGTATAGGTAGTTTCGGATCATTAGAATGAACGATGAAATATTGTAATATTAAATATCAGCTGGCCAAATAGTAACAACGAAAAAAAAAAAATGAATTTCATTATTTTATCTCATTATAATTAGAATTCAATTAATTCATATGTTCTCATAACAAGATATTTAAAAAAAAATCATTTTTAAGGTTTTTATTCATTCATTCATTCATTATTATTATCATTAATAATAATAATAATAATAATAATAATAATAATAATAATAATAATTTTCGTAATTATTTTTTTTCTTGAATTTATTTTGGATTTATCATCATTATTATTATCATTATTGTTGTTATTGTTGTTGTTAATGATGATAATAATAACAACAGTAATAATATTAATAATAATAATAATAATAATAATAATAATAATAATAATAATAATAATAATAATAATAATAATTTTCGTAATTATTTTTTTTCTTGAATTTATTTTGGATTTATCACCATTATTATTATCATTATTGTTGATATTGTTGTTGTTAATGATGATAATAATAACAACAGTAATAATATTAATAATAATAATAATAATAATAATTTTCGTAATTATTTTTTTTCTTGAATTTATTTTGGATTTATCATCATCATCATCATCATTATTATTATTATCATTCTTGCTGTTGTTATTTTTGTTGTTAATGATGATAATAATAACAACAGTAATAATAATAATAATAATAATAATAATAATAATAATAATAATAATAATAATAATAATAATTTTCATAATTAATTTTTTTCTCGAATTTATTTTTGATTTATCATCATCATTATTATTATTATTATCATTATTGTTGTTGTTGTTAATATTATAATGGTATATATGAAATATGCTATTTATTAATTATTATTTTTTCTTTTTTTCTTTTTTTCTTCATTTTATCTTTTAATAAAATTTTCAATTATTTATTATTTATAATTCATTATTTATCATTATTATTTATCTTATCTTATTCATACACGAGTAATATAGAGTCTACTGCAGTTATGTATTATTACAATTGGTGTATGAGAAAATTTAACGAGCCACAAGCGAGTGATCGTGCGGGTCGTGTAATCTCATACTTGCAATTCTCCAAGGTACATCTTATATACCGACAAAATATATATCTATATATGTAATCTACACCACAATAGTGTGACTTCAGTCTCGCCAACAATATTACAAACAACATATTCGAGCCAATCTAGATAAATAACATAAATAATAAATAACTATTTTTAATTCGTACTTTAAATTTATGCAATTTATGTACATAAAATACACAAATGTTTTAAATTCATTTAAATCAAAAGGATCTATAGCCCTTTGTGCATATACACCTAATTCAATTATCGTATTCATGTATACGTCTATCACTGAATGGCATCAATAGACAATGTCATTGGCTTTCAATCATCAAATTGAGTTTCGTCTAACTATTGAAATACCCTTTGACATCAATTGAATTTACCATCGCATTATTCCCCAATGCATTCTACACAATTACCGAGTTTTCAAATTTACAAAATTCATACAACTCTTGATATTATAATTCACATTAAACTTATCATCCAACAAGATTAAACATGTTCATATTAATAAAAAAAATATATAAATACATACATATAATAAAAATTGAAAAAATAATTAGAAAAAAAATAAATAGAATTGTTAATATACAACAACAACAACAACAACAACAACAACAACAACAACAACAACAACAACAACAACAACAACAACAACAACAACAACAACAACAACAACAACAACAACAACAACAACAACAACAACAACAACAACAACAACAACAACAACAACAACAACAATAATAATAATAATAATAATAATAATAATAATAATAATAATAATAATAATAATAATAATAATAAATTCAAGAAAAAATAATTATGAAAATAAACTTCATTATAAAAAAATATTATTATTATTGTTGTTGTTGTTGTTGTTGTTGTTGTTGTTGTTGATAATGATGATAAATACAAAATGTTACAAACATTACTTAATTTTTTTTTATTCTATTTTTTCAGAAAATTTTCAATTATTTTATCTCATTAAAATCAAAATTAAATTAATATAAATATTTTCATAATAAGATATTTTTTTTAAATTTATTGTTAACATTTTATTCAATCACTCATTAATAATAATAATAATAATAATAATAATAATAATAATAATAATAATAATAATAATAACAAAGAATAAATTCAAGAAAAAATGATTATGAAAATAAACTTCATTATAAAAATTATTGTTATTGTTATTATTATCATTATTATTATTGTTGTTGTTGTTGTTGTTGTTGATGATAATGATAATAAATATAAAATGTCATAAACATTACTTAATTTTTTTTTTCATTTTATTTTTTCAGAAAATTTTCGAATATTTTATCTCATTAAAATCAAAATTAAATTAATTTAGATATTTTCATAATAAGATATTTTTTTAAATTTATTCTTAACATTTTTATTCAATCACTCATTATTATTATTATTATTATTATTATTATTATTATTATTATTATTATTATTATTATTATTATTATTATTATTATTATTATTATTATTATTATTATTAATATAAACATAAAATATAATAATAATTAATTATTATTTTTTTTTTTTCGTCATTTTATCTTTTCATTTTTAATTATTTATTGTTAATAATTTATTACATTAGACTATTTATTATATATATATGTATATATTAACAAATCTATTTGATTTTTTTCTATTTATTTTCTTTTTTTTTCCATCAATTTTTATTCCATCAAATATATAATTATTTTTCGACGACAACCAGTCATAAAATATTTTTTTCACATTCACAACTACATCACAAAATTGAAATTTATGCATATGAATATATACATATATATACACCTCACATATATTCAAACTATTGACTGGCAATGACCACAGCTGCATTCTCGAATGCCAATGGACATCCTGATTCACGCATTCATCCTCACCTGTCATACAAACTAACGCACAGCATATATTCTCCACCACCCTAACCTGTCAATTACTCACGAATACATATATATCTACATGTATAAATAAATATACAGACAGTATATATCACTATGCAATTCTCAATGAACAACACACACCTATGTCTATCAGCATATACATATCTATGACCTAATTTATCGTTCATCATCTCAATAATACCTTTTACCCCTGGCCATTTAGTTTTCCAATCCTCCACTAAAGATTAAATTTCCCTCTTTTTTATTTTTTTTTATTTCATCACGTTCACTTACAATTAGTGATGCTCTCTGATAACACAATTCAATTCATCAATGTCAAATTAATTCCTCATACATTAAAAAATAATGTCAAATATATTCACAAAATTATTCTACCTATTAAAAATCTTTTTTAAATTTAATTTTCAATTAAATTACGCTTATGTTAATTATACTAATAAATTTCGTAAGATTTATACCATGCTCGCGTATATAAATTAACGATTATTTGACAGGAACACACACACACATATCCATCAGGTAAGTTTACCTACTCTGCTTGCACTAATGCAAAGTGTACATTGTTCGGATACACGTGTTTATACTCTGATGTTCCCAAAGGCCAATTACAAACCGACACAAATCCATAACAGAATTTATTTAAATACATAGAACCTAATTTATATATACATATATAAATGTAATACGTGTTTACGTATATACATTGGTAGATACTTGGCATAAAATCCCAATGAGCATCTACATATACATTGTTTTGTTTGGCGACAACGCGTATAGGTATTTGCCGGCAACATTTCCTAAAGTGGTAAAATGTCTGCAGTCGCCCTCTACACTCGACCAACCATGTACTACAAATATATATATACCTATATATGTATATGTACAATATATATATATATATATTTAAACGTGTGCGAGAACGCGAGTTTCTCATTACCCCATGCAAATAAACGCGCCCCAGATATGCTAAGCTCTTCTCATCCTCTTTTGGCGTCGGTTTTTTTTAACGCGACTATAAATTAAAAATAAAATAAATCCCAAAACGAATGAAGAAAATAATAAAAATGGTATATTATAATATAATTTTGAAAATAATAAATGAATAAATGATTACGTATAAAAAAATAAAATATTGAACCAGAAAAATTGAAAAAAAGTTAATATAAAATTTCAATTTATATTGTGAGTTATACGATGAAGTAAAACAAAAAAAAAATGTAGATTTAAAATATCGATGCATCTGGTTTTATTTATTTTCAAACACACACACACGCGCACGCATACACACGTATACATATGGCGTTTATGAAATGTTTGATGTTCAGATGAGCAGCCGGTAACGCGTGTGTTTACCTTTTTATTTATTTTCTTTTTTCGTTCGCAATATTTGATTCTACACTGTTGTTTTATATCGAATGTTCGCTTACAGTATATATTTTTTTTATTTATTACTATACACAATAAATATATACGTGAAATTAACAATTCGTCCAGAACAATATTATATCCATAGGCTAATTTTTTATAATTAATATATACTTTCAATTCAATTAACTCATTGTACACAAAACAAATTATTATTTTGAAGAGAAATAAAAAAAAAAATCAGAGCCTACACATATTTCAATATTTTACCATAAAATCTACAGTTCAATGAATTTATTAAAAACTCTGAAACCATTGTAACATTTTTCCCAGCTGTTAATAATTCGAATTTTTTATTTCGTTTATAAATATTATATATTTTTAAATCGCAATTTTATTCAGTGTAAAATTGAACAATTCAAAAATTTATCGATGCAATTCACGTTATTTTCGCACCAATTATTTATTTCTAAGCACAATAAACGTTATGTATTTTTTTCACTTACGTTTTTATATACCCTAATACATTGTACATATTAATATAAATAATATATTCCCCTAATTAACATTATTTAAACTTTTATCACATCACATATTATATAATAATGAAAAATATTATTATTCACCACATCATTATTACATATAAATATTTATTTTTCATGTCTCATTACTTATTCTCGTTTCTACTACATATATCTAGTGAATATAGATATAGGTTACACAGTTCAAGTATCCATATACATACATACCACTGTTTAAACACGTACATCATTCTAATTCTCTCTTTCGTATACATATAATATATAAATATGCAGAGCTTAAATAGTTCTCGCTGAGTTGACTGTTTCTATGGAATATTATGTATAGAATCTTGTCTTGACGTGCAATATAAACATTGGATATATTTTAGAAAATTATCCTCTTGAGATTTATTTTTTTATCATGAAAAAAATGAGAAAGAGAAAAAAAAAAAAATTTCTGTTTACTTATAAAAGACAATTTATTTTTCAATTAAACTATACTAATAATTTTCAATTTTCTAAAGTATTGTAAAATTAATTATTATATTAAATAATTCCAAAGAAAAGAAAATTCATTTTTAAATTAATAAATTGTGATTGAATAAAAAACAAAAAATAATAATAAATCTATCAAGAACATGTATTATTTTTTTTTTTCTTTCTACGCTGTAATATTGCAAGGCCATTTATGTATTTATTTATTATACGTATGTGTGCAGACTCATAAATAGGATTTTACAACGCCATTTTCTTCTAGACTTAACGCTCGGGGATACAATATTTCTCTTATATATTTCAAATTACCTCCTGTATGTATGTATATATATATTTGTTTAACAATATATTATTTGTCTGATAATGCCACTGATCCATACTGGAATATAGACTTGAATGTTTTCAAAAATAACCAGTCAGTAATTCTATCAAACTATTGATTTTTATTATTTTTTATTTTACTTTTATATCTCAATACTCTTTTGTCGAATTTATAACGCTTGAAATCCCACATCAACTCACATTACAAAAATATCCAATCACATACAATGTGTATGTACAATAAATATATACGTACAATATAATTTTTCATTCATATGCTTACACCATTATTTCACCAATCACAATAAACGCATGGTTATTTTCTCAACGATGCATTTATTGCTGCAGTTATATTGGCATTATTGCAATTGTCCAACAGTCAACAGCACATAACAATGATGATGGGTCATTTGTAAAATGCTATACAAACATATGTAAATATATGATTGTGTAAAATTATCACGTATGTATTATTTAAAAAAATAAAACTCAACGAAACATAATAAATAAAACGAATAAATAAATGTAGACCAAATAAATAATTTTGAAATATATTTCTGTAATTGCACTTAA
>JAQQBS010000001.1:1490424-1504315 GCA_030347275.1 Microctonus aethiopoides
GAGCATTTCATGACTATTATAAAAAAAAAAAAAAAGCTATGGTATACTGACGACTATTTTTCAATTTGAAAAATGTGACCACAATCGGGAATGAAATTGTTTGGACCATTCATTTTCTTTTGATTATTGACAACTGCAATTGTTATAGAATTCGGTTTTTCACCTATTCCAAGGCAAAAGAACAATGAGAAAGTTGATTCGACTTTCACACAGATTATAATTAATTTATAGAAGAATTTTCTATTGTCATAGTTTTTTACTTCATCTTTTTTACATCGGATTCTTTCGATTACTTTTATTTTTTCATTGTCTTTATGTGTTTTATTCTATATATATATATATTTCTTCTTCCTTTCTTCTCCATCGCATGTTTCTTCAGCAGCATTCTTGCTTTCGGAAGAATCCTCTTTTCCTTTTTTTTTTTTTCTTCTACTTTTTTTCACCAGCACCAAACTTCTTTCTGCTGCTTTTATCCTATATAGATAGCTAGGAAGAAACTCTGTGATGTCGGGAACAGGAAAGTCGTCGGGCGCCACGCAAGTTTTGGTGCCACTCACCCATTTCTTTCGGGATAAATTGCTCACAATTCTCTCTCCTTTTTTTTTTTTTTTTTCATTTTCTTATCTCTATATTCGCTCTTCTTGTGTGTGCTTTCACCCATTTCTAGTTTAGTTGTGTCACACGATGGCTGAGGGGGTGTCGTTTCTCGCTTTTCTCCAAGTGTCTTCGTCACTTTTACCGACTTGGTTGCGGCAAAACTCGTCAACGTCCACACAATCTACAGAAGACTTGACTGCCTTCACCTCCTAGCTCATTTTCTTACTCCTTATTCCCAGACTATCGCGTCTTATCCATAAACTTGACTAAAAGTAAAGAAAATTCTTCATTTTTCTTTTTCAACATCATGTCAAATTGAAATTAACGCGAAACCTCTTTTGTATAATTAATTTTACAACGAAAAACTGAACAACTCTAGAAAATAAAAAAACATAACGAAATTCGTGAAAATGGAACAATATTAATACTGCGTAAATTCATGCCAAGAATTTTCATCTTCTCTAATTTCAAGTTTCTATTTACAGGATCAGTTGGTTTTCTCAAGTTGAAAAAGAAGTATTATATATAGTATGAGTTTCATATGAGTATATGTAGAAGAATGCTAAGGGGGTAATAGGAGACAAAGCTTTGAAATCAGAATACAATGTCTCATCCATCGAATGCCAATATAGAAAATCTCTTTGAAATCACTAGCATTCATTTTAAAAAAAACATTCAATACCACATTCATACTACAATTCTCGATATATATTCCTAAACAAACTGCAGATAAGTACTGCACTTAATATTTACTAACCCTTCAAGCATATACCAACTTGTTCGAAACACATTTCAAATAATTAAATAAATTTATCTATAACAAAATAAATTTTTTGAAAAATCTACAGTTATCCAATTTAGTTTCAATATTGAATTACAATGTAGAAAAGCTATTTGCATGCTTTAGGAATTTGAGATTCACTGGTAAGCGTCAAAGCATCCCTGAGGCGTACAAGATATTCTCTTGGTTTCTGTTCGGTAGTCTTTATAGAAAGGAATAGCAGTGGTAGTAAGCTAGTTATCAAAGACACGGCGGCGCCAGAGGATGTTGCAAATTTAATGCTGGATAGATGGAGATCTCCATTAATGAGAAAACGAACGAGAGAATATACATAGGTACTCATAGAACGGATGCATGACAAGAGCAGCCCCCCCAAAGGCGTACAACTAAACATTCTTTATACAAAGTAACAAATCCAACAAAAGATAAAATGAGTTGTCTAGTAAAATTTAATTACAAGGTGGAGTCCTGTTGTGTCAAACAAAATGACAATAACAGAACATAGTAACACCCAGAGTTTTGAGATTAAGTTTATTAAGAGTAGCGTACTGTTAACATTGTACAAACCTTCGTGTCCAATATAGATTCAAATTACAAACTACATAAATTATTGTTCAGGTAAAATTGGATAACTATATGCAAGTTAATTATTTGTTTGATACATATTTTTACTCATTTTCTTTATCATTAAGTTGTATTTGACATAGTCATTCTCTGTAATTCTCATCTGTTTGAAAAAATCCTTCACAAAGAGTTGCAACAGTTTAAAATCGCAAATGAAAGGGGATATTAAATTCTAAAAGTTTTTAACTTAGAGTGAAAGTATAGTCAGTGTGCAATTTCAAGTCTCACTATACCACTATATATACGTGAACAACCCTCGTATAAAAAAGTCTTGTCCGTTTTCAATTTACCGAATATACCCCTATAGTTTCTAAACTTACTAGAACGTTTTATCTTTAGGAGAAAAATAAGTGAGAAAAAGAAACAAAAATACAAAGATATCTAGAAAGAATAGTATATATTATACAATGTAAGTTCAATGGATATAATGTATAATTCAAAATGGTGGCCGCACGTTTGAGATCCAATTTGTCGGACATTAAAAAGTAATCAGAAACGCTTTTATTATGTGCAAAGAATTTGGATTCGAATATCGGATGATGAAATTAATAGTTGTTATTGATTTTCAAGTAATCAAATTAAGAATGGATGAAGAATTCTTGTATAATCCTTATTTAATTATAGAGAAACAATTATAAGACTGTCAATCGCTTCACTGCAGACGCCACGTTTTTTTTCCCCCATTTTATTCAAGAATTCTAATATACATTTATGAATAAAAGGAATAAAAGATATAAAGACCATGAACGAATAATGAAATATGTATAAACTTGACGTCAAACTTGAAATCTCAAACAAAATGTCTAATCCTAACTTTTTAGCTTCCTTAAACTATGAAATTAAACTTAAAATCTCCGATTGCTGCTAGCATTTATCATATCTGCTTTCAACAAATAAATATTTCCTAATTGGACTCAATCACTTGATTCACCAATTTTTCTTATATTCCTAAAGTCTTTTTTACATGTACATATTATTTTTCTTTTCGTATTCTCGTCGTTTCTAACGTGTACCAGAAGTAGGTACTTCTCAAGACGACCTTATTATCTTCGAAAATTTACGTTGGAAGTTATGAAAACTTATTCAGTCATCCATTTTTCTTTCTTGCCGTCTTTATATTCAAATTCTTTGACTTCCATCACGTAAATTCTATAGCTCATTATACAGGTAGAATAAATAAATAAATAAATAAAAATAAAATAGTAAATGGATATTGGAATAAAAAAGTCTATTTTGATTTTTTATCTGCACTCGTTATCTCTGTTCAAGATAATTGAAGAGCGAAAGGAAGACGAAGATTCTAATGTGCAAGTAAGAAATTAAATACGTATATATGTAGAACTATGTATGGAAAGGAAGATACATAAACTGAGACAATAAAGAACAGAAGACAGACGGGTGCAAGGGAAAGCGAGAAAAGGAAAATGAAATAGTGAGATTGAGCTTTAGAGTGTCCAAGATAAAGTGTCACAGTCAGATGCATCGTTGCATATATATTCTCATACAATCAAGTCGGATTATGTGAATATAGTTCGCGGTGTCTCTTGTGGATCCAACCGAGTCATTTATATTGAATAAGCTTTGAATTGAAGTCAGATAAATATGAAAGTAAATTTTTAAATCGACAGACTTTGATAATATTTTCTTAGCTTGAAATTGACGCTTAAGATATAATCTAATAAATATTTATTAGTCTATAATTATTATTACTATTGATAAACAGATGAATGAAAGGGAAGAGAATAAAAATGTATATGATATTTTTAATTTTGTTTGTGAACACTGAAAATCTGATAATTTATACAAAAAAAAAATATTCATGTTTGAAAAAAAATTCAGAGTTAATTAGAGGCTTAGCGAATTCAAAAATTCGATTTTTCATATGAATAACACGAGAAAATTTTTTTTTCGACTTCAACTCGATTTTTCGGTAATCAAAAATTTTTTTTTGATGCTATTACATTGTTGATTCAGCATTATAGCGTTTATTGTAAGATAATAATTAATGTCAAATCAATAAAATTCAGTTTGAAGAAAATTTTTTGTCAATTATAATCAACTTTCACCTTTCCAGCTCTACAACTCGAAAACTGCTGGTCGGAGAGCGTTTGCGATGAGCAACTTTTTTGTAGCAAATTTAATGCTCTATAAAAGCTGTACATTCATTTTTTTTCAAAAAAAATTTTTGATTATCGAAAAATCAAGTTAAAGTCGAAAAAAAAATTTTTGAATTCGCTAAATTAACTCAGATTTTTTTTCAAACAGGAACATTTTTTTTTTTTTTATAAATTATCAGATTTTCACTGATCACAGACAAAAAAAAACATCACCTAAAAATGAAACACTCTAATATTTATAAATAAATAAATAAATAAATAAATAACTTATATCTGTATAATTTGACATGCCTGATATTTGATAGTGACTGACGGGAGTAAAGCAAGAATATTTATTTGAAGAAATAATACATACACATTATACACAACTAGACATAGACAACGTGCGGTCGAGGTGATTGACGTTAAAAAAAAAAAACTATAACGTCTATCTCATAAATTTTATGCGGTATAATAGCATCCACATGTGTAAGTACATGTGAATATTAAATGGAAGATGATCGAGATCAAGGTTTGAATGACGCTATTCGCAATCCATCGTTCAAGAAATAAAATTATATACGATACAAATATCATATAAAATAAAAAATATAACACAAAATTCTTATCTATCATAAATCATGTAATATTTTTATATTTTATTCTGTTATTTATACGTGTATATTAAGGATCAAATATACAATGGAATAAACTCGAAATACATTTTCTACTTTCCAGCGCATTGAAATCTTTGAATTGATATACTTGCAGATATACATCTTCTATATAAATTTACGTATGGAATACATTTTTTTTTTAATGTGATGGGACTATTTTTTTTTTTTTTCATGAGAATTTTATAAGGATATCATTGGATTTCTTGTCATGTTAACACAGTTTATTTTATTATAATGTAATGGCACTTTTCTCATGCCACTCACGTGCCACGGATAAGGTGGTATAGTCGCGGAAATACATTTATATGTATATATGTATACTTATATACGCCATCTGAACTATGTAGCATCATCAACGGGGGCGCAGAGAAGCTCTATCTTTATTTCTCGTTTTCCGTATCTTTTTTATTTTTCTCACCACGCCTTTTCCCCCTATTAACCCACTTCCACTAATAACTCTCATATACTTTTTATTTGTCATCCACCTTTGTTACTTTTTTTTTTTTTTTTTTTTTATCTATCACAATAACAATACTATGAATTTAATCTTTTATTGTGCCAGCAATGAAGCTACTTTACAGCATTTTAATTCCATTATATAACAAAACAATTGTCACGAGTACAATAATAAGACAAAAATAATAAAAAATTCTCAAATAATTGCAATTCTCAATATTTTTCTTTATCTATAGTCATTTATCCATCACATTAATTATGATTTAATAAAAACTCAATTGTAATCAAGAATAACATTGAAAGAATTTAAACCCGAATTAGGTTTTTGTGCTTTTCTAAGTCTTCTAGTAGTCGATTAAACATTCTATGGCAATTGTTGGCCTATCAATTCTACTTTGAATCTGGGAAATTTCTAAAAATCTTAGATTGAACCTAGTTTGTTGCTTTTTACACTCAAAACAACATTGTAATATCCCAATTCAAAATTTTTGAGCTTTTCTAAGTCTTCTAGTAGTCGATTAAACATTCTATGGCACTTGTTGGCCTATCAATTCTACTTTGAATCTGGGAAATTTCTAAAAATCTTAAATTAAACCTAGTTTGATGCTTTTTACACCCAACACAACATTGTAATATCCCAATTCAAAATTTTTGAGCTTTTCTAAGTCTTCTAGTAGTCGATTAAACATCCTATGGCACTCGTTGGCCTATCAATTCTACTTTGAATCTAGAGAACCTCTAAAAATCTTGTATTAAACCTAGTTTAATACTTTTTACACCCAACACAACATTGTAATATTTTATTTCATAATAAACTCAGACGCAAATTCCTCCTTTGCGCCTTAGAATGGAACATTTGGCAATACGTCACTACTTCAAGGTGTTGTATTTCCTATTAAAATATTTCTAAACAACCTTCCCTCCTCCTGAAGAACCTCACTAAATCCCAATATAATGAGCTTCAAAAAGTAGCATAAAAATTTCAACTCGGAAAGTATACATTACTATATTATTATTGCCATAATGAATATTACACAAGGCTCATATAAAAAGTATCAACCTTTGATCTGCTATTATATTGCTTTTATATAAAAGATGGTCGCGAACGATAACCGATCAAGAGCCACACGCGAGCCAATTTTCTCTATGAGCTTATCTGGTAAAATATTTTCCGACAGCTAAAATGAGAGAGTATAGACAAAGAAAAAGAAAAAAACGACAGATTCATCCTATATACCAATATATGTATATATATAGCGCTTTCACTTCTCCCCCCCCCCCAACTTCCATTTCATCCCCCTCGAGCCATCAACTTTTTCCCGAAAGAGCATCGCAGAATCACGCTATTCACCTACATACATACATACACATATGTATATTAGATACCTACATTATCTATTTATACACATATATAAGTATATATGTATATCTATGTACGTTATATCCTATCATGGCGTGTTTTTTTTTTTTTTTTTTTTTTTTTTTTTTGCTTTGGATATATCTGCATTACGTCGTGCCGCGCAATCGAGATTCGAGGGCAAAGTATCAGCAGATGTTGCCCGTATATATTCTATGCTGCTCGATATCGACCTTATCGCACGGCTGATTTCTCTCGCACGACGAGGCCATCTGCACAAATGAGATCCTCTCTTCCGTCTCTACCTCATCACTCACTTCTCTTCATGTTCGCCCTGAGACTATTTCACCCGTTAACCATTTTTATTTCGTCCCAGACATCCACAGAGAGGATATACAAAATTGTGAAAAGAGTATTTTATGTATCTAAATATATATTGAAAGCAAGAAAAAAAAAATATTGCTGTAGGTTTTATAATATTTAAACGACATGGTTATTGATAATAAAATTTAGAAGTTTGTAAAGTGAAGAAAAAATATATGTTTGTGATTTTAAAAAATTTTTGGTAAACTTTTAAGGAAAATTATTTAAATTGTATATATGAATTATAAATTCTTTTATCAGAGTAAAATTGCATGAATTCGCTCATAATTTGAATAAATATAAACAATTATCTCTGAAAAATTAAGAAATAAAAATTATAAATAAATTTCTATTTTAGAAAATTTTTCAAATTTTTAAAATAAAAATTTTATTTAATTTTTTTAATTTATATTTTTTTCTACCACATTTGTATCATAAAAAAATATCTAAAAATTGATAGTCTCTTCACATTATACTCCCATTCATTAAATATACAATCCTGCATGGACTTGCAACATTTGAGACGAAAAATACAAATTGAAATAGATAAAAAAAAAAAAAATACAAATACCAATATGTATATTACATATCCTTTCGTTTCATATGCATGAACAACGAATGTCCTGATATAAATCTATACACACATGTACAATGTAAACTTTCATATTGCGAGAAAGATGATATGCTGACATTTCTGATCGAAATGCAGCTTCAAGAGTTTGTGTGGAAGCGCGCGTGCCGATACCATAACACAATGTCATATAATACCTATATAAAATAGGTATATCGAGGTCGAGAGTTTGCTACAGATGAAACATTGGCATAGCATTGAACGTGTGTGCATGATCTTTCTTTTCTTCATTTTTCCATGCCATTTATTTTCTCCTTATTCGTCTTTTCATACACATACTCGTATATAAATATGCGTTTCGTATAGTACATGTATAAATCAATCCAATCTCAGTTGTATCTTTCATCTCTTAACCTTGCTAGTAGTCATTGCCACACATATCATCGTAATATATATGCATGATATGATGTATGTATGGAAATATATATTTGACCATGAAAGAGCTATACAGTTACACACTGATATTGTTGATTATATCCAACAGTTGGAAGAGCGAATAAATTCATTTAGTTCATCCAGAGTCGAAATTTTTGTACTTCTCTAAGTTTTCAATTAGTTGATTAAACTGTTTAATTCAAACATCTTATAGCACTCGTTGGCTTATTAATTCTACTTTGAATCTGGGGAACCTCTAAAAATCTAGGATTGAAGCTAGTTTGATGCTTTTTACACCGAACACAATATTTTAATATCCCGAGTCGAAATTTTTGTGCTTTTCTGTCTTCTAGCAGTCGATTAAATTGTTTAATTTAGTTTAATTTAATCATCCTGTGGCACTTATTGGCCTATCAATTCTACTGTGAATTTGGAGAACCTCTAAAAATTTAGGATTGAAACTAGTTTGATGCTTTTTACACTCAACGCAACATTGTAAAATCCCGAGTCGAAATTTTTGGGTTTCTCTAAGTCTTCTAGTAGTCGATTAAACTGTTTGATTCAAACATTCCTATGGCACTCGTTGGCCTATTAATTCTACTTTGAATCTGGAAAATTTCTAAAAATCTAGGATTGAACCTAGTTTGATGCTTTTTACACTCAACACAACACTGTAATATCCCGAGTCGATTTTTTTGTGCTTTTCTAAGTCTCTAGTAATCGATTAAAAATCCTACGGTACTTCTTGGCCTATCAATTCTACTCTGAATCTCGGGAGCCCCTAAAAATCTAGGATGGAACCTAGTTTGATACTTTTTACACCGAGCACAATATTTTAATATCCTGAATCGGAATTTTAGTGCTTTTCTAAGTCTTCTCGTAGTCGATTAAACTGTTTATAATTTAATCATCCTATGGCACTCGTTGGCCTATCAATTTTACTTTGAATCTGGGAAACCTCTAAAAATCTAGTATTGAACCTAGTTTGATGTAACACAACATTGTAATATTTTATTTAATAATAAACTCAGACGCAAGTTCCTCCTTTGTGCCTTAAAATAGAAAATTTGGCAATATGTCACTACTTCGAAATATTGTATTTTCTATTAAAATATTTCTAAACAACATTCCTTGCTCCTGAAAAACCTCACTAAATGCCAATAATAACATTTAAAGCAGCATAAAAACTTCAACTCGCAATCTGCAATATTATTACAAAGAAAATAAAAAGCAGGAAGAACAAAAAAGTGTTGACATATCAATGTCAAAATTTGATAAATTACTTTCACTAAATTTCATTTCACATTTTCAATACTTTAAACCTTTTTTTTTCTTCTTCTTCTTTCATTTTTCTGTCTTTATATAATAATATCGACGCCACGAAAGCTCAATGAGGTGTGTCACAGTCGTTGAACGCGACTTATACTTCAAGAGGGCTGACATAAAAAACAAATGAGTATTGAAAAATATATTATATTATACGAGCAACAGCTATACACGAGCAAGTCATGAAGCAGTACCGTAATTTCCAACACCACGTGCGATAGTAGTTTATATCATATATACTAAAAATGTTGTTGTATATAGAAAAGTTTTCGCTCTTTCTTAAGACGCCGGAGGGCTTCGTTCACGTCTTTCTGTACTACACTTATTCTGACACACTCGACATTGAGGCAAAAAGCGAGAGAATAAGCCAATAGCAATAACATCACGTACCCAGTCACGTATACATATTGCCGGGTGAAAGATTGATGTCCATGACTATGAGAGTTCGTATATTACAGCTCAAAGAGACCTTTTTTATTTTTTTTTTTTTTTTTCAACTTGCCGCCATTTCCTCTCACCCGGTCCTCAGAGTTGTATTCTATAGATGCTCTCACTTCCGCTTTTATACCCTACGTTTATATCTACATAAGTAAATAAGCACTAGAATAAAATTGAATAAAAAAAATCAGTAAAAAAAAAAAATTTAATCTAATTTTTAACTATATGAATTAATATATTTATCATGCTAATTATTATTGTGTTAATTAATATCTTGCTGTGTTAAGTAATAAATTGATTATTACAAATTATCATTAATTAAACAAATATGCTATTTATATTTAAATATATAAATAGAAGTATGTATATTTTATATATTTATTATGTATATAATTTGCTAAATTAAATGAGGTTAATTAAACTCTTTGGTCTCGATATAATCTCTATTTATATATGCGTCGACGTCGACTAATTTGCCATTAATAATATACCTCATTTATATTATTTATAGATGATTAAAATATTCAATTTTATTTTTTTATTTCATTTTAAATTTTTAATTTACGATTTGTTATTTTTTTTTGGTATTTATCAAAATAACTTGAAAATTTGCCGAATGAGTAGCTCGCATGTCCGACGAATTAATCTGTTCCGCTCTCTTGCGGGCGCAACTCTCGTAAATTATCGAGCTGAGGCGGTGCGAGATCGCTCGAAAATGGCGCGCGCGTTCGAATGACCATCGAGATAAATTGGTCCGACGTTAACTCTGATGCCGTCCCTATGGGAACTGCACGTTGATGGAGTCCGAAGGTTTTTTTTCCCCTGCAATTCGTACTCCATCGAATGACAAACTAATTCCGAATGTGTGAATATTTACCTTCACTATATTTGAATATTCACTCATTATATAATTATATTAATTCCCGAAGCGTAAATTTTTGTGCTTATTTTCTAAGTTTTCTAGTAGTCGATTAAACATCCTATGGCACTCGTTGGCTTATCAATTCTACTTTAAATCTAGGGAACATCTAAAAATCTAAAATTGAACCTAAAACATAACAATATTTGATAGAAAATTATACACATTTAAAATTATTTTTTAATATAAATTTAAAATAAATATTACGCGAATTAAGAATATATTTTACTCCGCTACAGGGTAATTTTTCTATCAAATATTGTTATGTCCCAGGCTATTACTATAGATTACAGGTAATATATTTACTATATATAAAATTCTCTCAGTGTACATATAAATATTTATTTACCTAAACATTAATAAATTACAAATTTCTCAATGATATATTTATATTCAATACTTTATTTTTCTTCACTCTGATGAGCTCTCTAATTTATTTATCTTATCCATCACTAAATTTGTATCAACGAATGTGATTCGTGCCGACAAGCACGCTCGCATGCGGTTCTATATAACATTATAAGAAACAAAAATAAAAAATACACAGACCGCTCAATTTATTGGTGAAACACACGCAGAATGAGAAGAATCCCAACATCTAAAGACATCGCGCGCGTTCTCTGAGACCAAACAGCAAAATTACTCGCCTCTGAGTTTTCGTTATCCGGGTCACGATTATTCCAGCAAATCACTATATCTCTACTATATACTAAAGACTATATACATACATACATACATACTCTACACGTCTCTTTTCTCCCTTATTCCCCATAATTTTATCCTTGTCGTTTTCCACCACTCTCATTCACTCCGTCTCATTCTCATTTCGTTCTATTGTAACTATTTCTTTCCACGGCACATCCATGCCACAACTTCGAGTTACCAGCACTCAGTCACCCCCAAGCATCACCCATACATATATACATATATTTATATAAATATATATAAATATATATTGTTGTGCTCTATACTAGCTCGTTCGATTTACCTCATGTTAAACGTGACTACACGATTTATATATACACATACAAAAGAGAAAAAAAAAAAAATATTTGAGTCAAATTGAAATAAATCATATAACAAAAAAAAATATATGTATTATTATTATTATTATTATTATAAATTTATATACACTATATGTAGATAACTATTATACATATATCATCATTAAGATCTCATTAAAAATGTCCTGTCACCGTGATCGTGTGGTTTCCAAGCGTGTTAAAAACAGACGTGTGAGGACACGATGATCAAGGTGTGGAGGACAAGATTTTAAATATAAAAAAAAAAATGGAGAGAAATAAAAAAAAAATAAACCACATTTGCGAGTGTATATAATACACGGAGTTGCGGAGTGGTGCAATCGAGTGTGTCGGATGTCGTGGGTAGAACAGTTGGACAAAGCAAAAATATCTACATGAATGTGTATATATAAATGTAGTTATGTATATGTATGTATGTATATTTATTTGAATGGATGAGAGAGTGTGTTAAATGGAGAGAGAAGAGCTGGAGGCAGTTGAGAATAGGAAGATTAAAGAGAAAAAGAGATAAGAGAGTGGGAAAAGGACTCGCGTGGCTCACGTGCGTGCACGCGCACTCGCGCGTGTCTGATTCATATGTACTATACATATGTGCATATATATATATATATATATATATATATATACATTAGATATATATTATATATGTAAAGAGGTAAGGAACAAACACCTGTAAATATACGCACGCAATATTATGTTTGATATTTATAAGTACATGCGTATAATATACCTACATAAAAGCTTTAACTCGTCAATGTTAAGTTGCGCACCGGTGCTTGGATAAATAAGCGCACAGTGTACAGAGACTGTGGGCGGCTAATTTAAAAAAATAAATAAATAAATAAAAGAAATAAAATATTATATAGAGGAAATTTTTTTTTTTTTTTTTTTATATTAACAAGATTTATCGAGTGGTACAAGTAGAAGAGGAATGCCTGAAATAATTGTTTTTTTTTATATTAATTTGTTAAATTGTGTTCCAACATGATGAATAAAATTTATTTAATCAAAAAAATTTGTAATGAAATATTATTTTATATTTTATAAATTTATATTTAATGATATTATTATGTGAAATGTATGTGGAGTGTAGTTATTATATTGATGTGATTCTTGTTATACGCAGGAACCAGCTAATAATAAGTGCGGGCGTATGTGTAAGAGTGACTGGCAAGGTTAATACGATTGGATGATTGGTCTCATCAGTAAAATTAACTGTATATAAACGACGTATATGTATGTATATGTAATAGGGACATTGGAACAAATGAGGATATGCCCTGAGAGCTGGGAACATTCTCGTATCACGCTGTTGTAAATTGTCGGACAATGTAGGGGATCACGTTGCTCATTGTGCAATATATAAGTAAATGTAAACGTTGAAGTTAAGTGTAGATGAATTCAACGAGAAATTATTATCAAACGTGATATGAATTTATGTATGTATGAATTTTTTTTTTTTGTGTTATTTGTTGAGGCGGAATTTTTATGCTACTTTGAACCTTATTATTGGTATTTAGTGAGGTTTTTCAGGAGCAAGGAAGGCTGTTTAGAAGGGTTTTAATAGAAAATACAACACCTTGAATAGTAGTGATATAATGGAAAACGTTCCATGCTAAGACGCAAAGGAGGAACTTGCGTCTGAGTTTATTATGAAATAAAATATTACAATGTTGTGTTGGGTGTGAAAAGCATCAAACTAGGTTCAATCCTAGATACTTAGAGGTTCCCCAGATTCAAAATAGAGTTGAAAGGCCAACAAGTGTCATAGAATATTTAATCGACTACTAGAAGACTTAGAAAAGCTCGAAAATTTTGACTCGGGATATTACAATGTTGTTTTGAGTGTAAAAAGCATCAAACTAGATTCAATTCTAGATTTTTAGAGGTTCCTCAGATTCAAAGTAGAATTGATAGGCCAACAAGTACCATAGGATGTTTAATCAACTACTAGAAGACTTAGAAAAGCTCGAAAATTTTGACTCGGGATATTACAATGTTGTTTTGAGTGTAAAAAGCATCAAACTAGATTTAATTCTAAATTTTTAGAGGTTTCTCAGATTCAAAGTAGAATTGATAGGCCAACGAGTGCCATAGGATGTTTAAATTAAACAGTAAGGACGTTCATTCGCTACGCTAGAGTCAAATGAGTACTAACTTTTTATAAAATTTATTCTAGGCTTGAAAAAAGTTGTAAAATATATTAAT
>JAQQBS010000001.1:1504415-1554981 GCA_030347275.1 Microctonus aethiopoides
ATCATTATCCCATTACGAGACTAGGCTTAAAATTTGTATTTTAGGGAGTAGTATTTTTGAGAATTTTTTGAGAAAAATGGGAAGATACAAACAGTCTCAAAATCCACATTTTAACTTTAAAATTAAAAAAAAAATCAAATTCGTCATTGATAATTTTTTGCATAAATTTTCCAGAAAGTTCATTAAAAAACAAAAATTTTGAAAGAAAAAAAACTCAAATCGGACCATTCGTGGCCAAGTTATGGCCATTTGAACATTAAAAACCCCAAAAATTTTCAAAAATTTATCTTTTGAACGGCTCGATAAAAAAATTTGAAAAAAATCACCTCACCCTATTTCGATGGGTAGAAAAAAATGCCCAAGTTTCAGCGAAATCATAGATGCAAAGTTCATTGGTAGGATGAGTTGGCGTGGAATGCCCCATATATTTATTAAATAATTATTAGACTTTGATTTTTATTTTGTAATTATTTTATAATTATTAAATTTCAGTTCAGATGCTGTGGCGCGAGACGATTTGAGGATTGGTTGGCAAGTGAATGGTTCAAGGACGAACAAGTTCAACGTGATGGCAGTTTAGTTCCTGATAGTTGTTGTAAAACACCAACATTATTATGTGGCAGACGAGATCATCCATCAAATATTCAGTATACAGTACGTAAATTAAATAATATTTAAAGAAAAGAAATAAAAAAATTATAATTGCAAATAAAATAATTATTTTTATTGAATTTAATTTTTAATATTATTTATTCAGAATATTTAATTGTGAATTTTTTTTTTATGTTAAACAGGGATGTATTTATAAATTTTTGGAAACGACTAAAGAGCATTTGATAATATTGGGTGCTGTTGGACTTGGTCTTTCTGTTCTTGAAGTTTTTGGAATTATTCTTGGATCCTGTTTGTATATTAAACTACGCCATGACTTCGATGACTGAGAGTTACTTTATCAAGAGGACAATAACAATGGCCAAACTTGGTGCAGATATGCACAAAATAATGTATGACAAGAGGCCATTGCGTGACGAGAAGATTTGAATAATGAGAATGAAAAATAGAATGCCAAATAAATAAAAGGGAATAATTAAATAAAACAGAGTAATTATTATTCCTTAAATAAAATTTCTATTTTGAATTCTCTCAAGTCAATGTGGGAATAAAATTAATAAATCATCTCTATTTCACTCGTTACGCAACGAAAAATAAAAATAAATCACTAAATAAAAAAGGCAAATTTGAAAGAGACATTTGTGATGATGCTCAATTATTTTGCAATGAACAATTTGGGTATTTGTATAATTGAATTATGTGCAGATGTATAAAAAGGTGCTTTAATATGTGCCCAATGAAGAAAAACACAAGATCAAATTAAATAAAAGGACACTCGATGTGTGTTTAAAATAGTAAAAAATTTTAATGAAACAATGGAGTTAATTTTATGAGAATTATCTTTAGAATCTCATCAGTTGCACGAGCACGTTTATCTAATTTTATTATCGTAACGCAGGCGTTTCGAGGACTTGCAATTTTTCAATTATACCTCTACACTCTGACTGTATAAATTCATAGAATAATGTTCTATTTATAAAAAAAAAAAAATGAAATTACTTTGTCAGAAGAAAAATCAGAGAAGATATGAATAGTTAATATGTAAAATTAACTTTGAAGTATTAGAATGAAGAAAAGAAGAAAACAAAATTAAATTTAAAATTAATAAAGAAGAAAGATTAAAATTATTTGGTCAAAGCATTTTCACTTTGTCGTCATCAGCCAAATTTATAAGATTAAATTCGAAATATTATAAGAAAGACAAATTGAGCAGTGTAATATAAAAAATTATATTCGTCGTAAAATCATTTGTGCTTGTAAATTGCAAAACGAAATTTCTTATTATTTTTATTTTTGTTTCGATGTATATTTAATTGATATGTAACTCTGTGTGGCTTTTATATACTGCCAAATATGTGAATAAATTTATAATTTCCGTCGAATTAAATACAAACGGATTTGCGGGGATAAATTATATAAATACAATTCTAAAATCTATGAAATTAATTAACACATTTAATTAACAAGTAACTAAGATTTGATTACATTAAAATGCGCACTCGAAATAAAATAAAAATATAAATAAGTAAATAATAAAAATTATTCTCTCGGAATTTGTGTGTACTCTAATGAAAATTTCATTGTACGAAATGTAAATAGAGTGCATAGAATTATTTGAAAACAATGTAAATTTATCGTTGGATTTTTTACTGCTTTGAAAAAATAATATTTAAATGGAGGATTGTAAGAATATTATCTAAACAAAAAGTGTTCTTTACACTCTCTAAACATTGAAATAATTTGTAAACTATATAAAAATAATAGACACGAGTAAAAAAAATGTATAGAAAATATCACAGTGCCTTAATAAATAAATAAGTGAAAATTATTTGAGGCTGAAATAAACTCAACAATGTAGACAATTCTTCATTTGCAAAATGCTTTTTATGTCCAGATTAATCACTGATGAAAAATATATTATATTTCCATCTTTGAAATTCACATAAAATGTGTATTATAAATATATTCAGCATTAATAAAATGCCAAAAATTAATCGTCAAAATTCATTTTATTTTCAATTTCAAATCTCGGCTTAAATAATTTAATTCTCTAAATTTGTCTTATAAAAAAAAAACAACAGTATTTCTTCAGACATTAAAATGAAATGAAATAATAAATTTTTCAATAAATCGTATTTGTTATTTAAAAAATATTTTATAAATTGATAAATTTTATCATTTGATAAAATGATTAAAAAATATAAAAAGACTCAGTAATTTTTTTTTTCAACGCCATTTGCCTATTTATAAAATATACCAGGAATTTTTACGTTTCATTATTATTTTTATCGTTGCGTGATAAAAAATATTGATCATAATTATAATTATTATTATTGTTATCCTTATGTAATTAATAATTTATACATATTATAAATATTGTACATATCAAACGCTATTCTATTATGAATAAAAAATTGCTGACAAATTTGTTAACTAATTATAATATATATACATATATAAAAGAAAAAAAAAATAATTAACGATACCATATATGTCCATCCAATAATTTTATCCAATTATTGTTATAAATAAACGACACTATTTCACTGGAGTCATTTCATATTCACAAAAATTACATTATAATTATACATATTAATTAAAAATAATGTTATATTTGATAAATCACTTGCAAATTAACGGAAAATTAAAATAAAACACTCAAATACATTACTCACAATGCTAAAGACATTATTGGACTATAGTACACCAAATAATATTTACATTTCGGCATAGAGAAATTTATATTTTGTTCAATTGTTACACGATATGAAAATTCTGTTGAATTAAAACGATGGAATAAAATGGCGGGATATACAAAATTACGTTAGAGTTTCAAATAGTAGATGGCGCAGATGTATTGGGGAAAAAATGGCGGCTTTTTCTCTTTTTTTTAGCAACTCGACTACACACTGCGCAAGTTTGGAACTATATTTTTTTTGTTTAGGGATTTTTTTTTATTTCTATAGTCCATCTAGTGGTGAAATATCTTACTGCATTGATTGCTTTTACGATAAAATCGTAAATTTATAAAGCTTGCATTTTGAGAAAGTTTAACCTCTCGTAAATACCATCATTTATTTGATATTAAATAAATGTTTCAACAATTATTCAATATTAATATACATAAAGAGGATAAATGGATTCACATTTTGTAGTGACGCGTTCTCTTCCACCGCTTGTTGAAGGTAAAATTCATGGATATTTAAAATGCATAATAGACGAAGTCATTTGGACCAAACGAAGTCCTGGAAGTGTCAGCATCATTGTTTCCTGGTGGGGTGAACTTGACAATGCTGTATTTAGGTATTAATAATTATTTACTAATTATTAAACATAACCTCAAATTCATTCTTTACATTTGATCAATATTAAATACTATTATTTATTTTTTTTTCAGGCCTGTAGATGGAAAAACTGGCAATATTAAAAGTAACAAAGACATTACTGAAACGTATGCTATCAAAACGAATCTTGAATTGTTCAAGGAATATTTAAAAAATAGTGAAACTGTTGAACTCGCAATAGTTTCAGATAAATCGCATCAAGTTATTGGAAAAGTAAATGTAACAAATCTACTAGAAATTTTCACCATCAAATCCTACAGTCAATATTTTCCTATTTACAACGAGCATGGATTCAGAATTGGTGATGTTCATGTAATATTGAAACTTATGAATACCCAGAGGGACACAGAGAAACCTGTAAAAAAATGTGAAATATTTAGAAATAAAGAAATCAATCCGAGAAGATTATTGAAAGAACTTCCAACAACTCACACGAGCGTATTTTTCAGTGATACAAAATTCAACATGAAAGATCCAACTATTTATGATCATGTGCCGTTGGATGATAAAAAAATTGAACAAAATGAAAATATTTATCAATCAGCATTGAATGATAGACGCTCAAATTTTTATAATGCTGCATCAAAATTAAATTCAGGAGTTACGGATAAACTTGTAGCACAAGTCGTAGCTAGAGCTAAAAAATTACGTGGAGAAATTTCAAATGATTCAACCGACAATGATTTACTAATGTTTAATGAAAATTCACCTTTGGACAGTTTTCGTTCCGGTGGATCAGCTGAAAATGAGGCTGCACTGTACGAATATTTTATGGGTAATCAAATGAGTCGTCAGAATGAAAAAAAAGCTTTGGAAACACTGAGATCTCATTCACCAACGCCGAGTTTAATTGACTTTGCAGCTGAAACAATTCGAAGTTGCAATAAAAACACACCAAAATCTCCCGTTGAATCTATAAACCCAAAATCAGATAATCCAATCGAAGATTTGTCTGATGATCCATTGATATCCACCAATCGATTCAACATTAAACGCAAAATAGCAACTCCCAGGGACTATGTTGATAGTTTACGAGTCGTTGTTGATTCACTAACATTAAATTCCGCTGGATATCGTCGTGTAAAATCATCGTGTTTAACACGAGGCGATGGAATTCCTATTTCTGTAACATATTTCGTGCAATATGACACAGTATTTGGTAATATAAAAAAATTAAATAAAAAAGCAATCAATGGAAGTAAACCAGTGAAAATGTGCTCGAAAAATCAAGACGGACAAATTATTTATTTCAATCACGAAGCCGTTTATGATTTACCAAAGACATATCTCAACATGGATGTTCCATTGAAATTTAAAATTTTCAATCGTCATTTAAATCAACGTACACCAACTGAACTTGGTATTGGTTCAATATACGTCAGTGACGCTGCTAAAAGTCCACATTTAAGTACAACACAGCGATTGGCAATTATAAAAAAAGATATTAAAATTGGTGAATTAAAAGTAACTATTGAACTTGGCTGCGATAAAATACATTTTGGTAAACAATTCGTTGAAGCAATTACATCGACAAAAGAGAATATACCAGTTTTAGAATTGTCCACAAATTCAGGTAATATATTAAATCGTTATAAAAGTGCTCCATCAGGTGAAGAATCAACGACCAATAGTAGAACAACATCTGCACCGGATAAACCTGACAATACTTGGAGCACGAAAAATTGCAGCACAACAGAGAGAAAAATTAATGAACAAAAACAAAAAAACGACGGGAGAATAATTAAAATTGGTATTCCCCATTATCCTGAAGATAAAACACTTCTCCATGCATTAATTTACATTGGTGAAGGTAAAAATTTACCGGTATCAAGTACTTATTTAATAAGCCGAGCATTTTGGCGAGAAGATAGAGCATTCAGTAGAATATGCACCGGTACAAATAATCCATTCTATCATTTTCATCAACTTATACCATTAATTCATGATCAAGAATTATTAAATCGAACAAAAGACAATTGTATTATCATTGAAGTGTATGCAACAAATCCTACTAGCAATGATAATCTTCTTGGTATTGTTAAATTATCAGTTCATCAGTTATATATTGCTTACAGAGATCCTAATGTTTTACCGCATTTATTAAAATCAAAATATCCTGTAACAAGTGTTGATGGCTGGGTTCCAATAACGGATCCAGTAACTGGCGCAAATTATGGCGAACTATCAGCTTTAGTTGCATTAGGTACAGCCGATCAAATTGCTTTACTGGAAATGACTCGGGGATTGCGCGATTCATTGGTGACATCTCAAACATCGAAAATTGACACAAAATACATTGCTAATGATAATAAAAATTCAGTTGCTAATTGTAATGAAAGAATTAATAGAGCTGCTGCTTTTACTGACAGGAGAACTGAGGAAATAATTAATTCACATGGTGATGTAAACAATTCTAACAACTCTGAATTACCAAATATGAAATCGCAAGAATGTCAAACAGAAATATCAACTGATGATGATTTAAAACCTCAACGACTGGATGAATTTACTGTTCAACGTGATGAAAACACTGTACTTCATGCAATAGTTGATCGATTGGCACAAGCATTACATGTACCAAAAACCATTTCAGATCAGGGTGCACAAACTGAATTTGAATTTCCAACTCGTGACACACAAGAAAAAATAAATAAAGTACACATTATTGAACCATTGTGTCTCGACGCATCGAATAGTAACAGTTTCTCCAGTGATAGTTATGACAATAGTCCACATGAAAATTTTAATATGTCACGAGAAATATTTCGTAGCGTTGGAGTGGGTGCAGAATTTGATGAACCTATTACTCAAGCATCAAATACAAATTATAATACAACACCAAATAATTCTAATGATGCAGAACCATTTTTTACTGTACAATCCGATGATCCAACAAAACATTTTGACGATGTAAATAGACGTGACTCATTAAATTCTGATCGAAATCCGCAATTACTTCCAATTAATCATCAAAGTATTGATATGGATATTAATTCGGATGAAGAGGCAGCATTCAGAGCTATTGTTGAGATTGAATGTGCTTTACATTTACCGAAAATTGAAAAATCAGATGAAATTATTGAGCCATCCACTTATGTGACCTTCCAAAAAATTCGCACCAGTTCTACAGATCGTATTAGCGCGTATATGATGACGAATATTTGTCCTAATAGCTGTAATCCTAAGTATGATTGGCGATGTGATACAAAATTATCAACAGACTTACTGGTGAAAGAGGAAAAGAGACTTATTATGAAAGTTTGGCGTGTTATTGAGCCAGATGTAAAATTGGAAATAAATTTAGAGAAAGATATTGTTATCGGATTTTCAGCTATTGATTTGTCAGTGTTGACTGCTGGGTTCCCAATTGTTTCAGGATGGTTTCACATTATTGATTTTTCCGGAAAGTGCAATGGTCAATTGAAGGTAAATATCGCTGAATTATTTAAATAAATTATATAAAATCAATTGGAAACTGATGAGCTTTAAATGATTTTTAATGTTTTATTTTTATTTATGGGTTGATAGGTTTGCGTAACGCCACTCGAAAGTCTAGCAACGTTTGGTAAATTTAATTCAGCTGCATCACAAACGAAAATTGCTCCTGTTAGTCATTCAAACAATTCCTCGCCATATCCAGAATATGTGCATAAAACGAATGAGAAACAAGACAATATAATTACAAGTGAGGATAAATCAGAAGAAAAAACTATTGAAGAACAACAAATTGAAATTGAACCGATGATGGACATGGGTCTTGGTTTAGGCGATGCATCAATGTCATTTTTATCACTATCATTGAAGTGAGTACACTAGTAACACAATTATTTCTATACATTTCCACTTTGATAATATATTAAAAATGATTTTTTATAATTTCCATTTATTTCAGACAAAAATTGAGTGAGCTTGACGAGATAAAAAATCGTTTACAATCACGTTTGCAAGATGTAACTAGTTCACCAATTCATGATAATTTTGTTGATTATCTTGATAATGATTATGATTTACTTGAGCACGATTATGAAAATGATAATAATGATAAAAATGGAAACACCGGTGATGATAATGTGATAAAAACAATGTCTTGGGTACAGCAACCAACAGATCGAAATTTAACTTTGAATCGTTCTACAAATGTTAATAATTGTTTCAATAACGAACAACGTTATTCATCACAAGGATGCAGTAATAATAAAGCAATGACTGTGGAGACTGTTACCACAGATACTGGTTATTCAACGAGTTCTAATACACGTTCAGAGCAATTTTTAATGAATGGCGTTCATTATGAAAATAATTCAACCGATAATAAAAAAAATAATACAAAACCCAGTGAAGCTATTGGCAACGGTGTGAATAATGATTTTAGATTCGAGTTAAATCGTGATGTTAATGGCCACTCTAACCCTTATGATTCGCGTAATTCACGTACAAATATATGTAATTACCAATCAGAAGAATTAAAAACACGACAGAAACAACATTCCAATTTGGTTTTAACGACAACTGATAATCCTTATACAAACGAAAATGCTCCTATACAAGGCACAAGAGTACATATAAATCATCTATTGGATAAATTATCAACGCAATTGACAACTGCACCACCACCAATAACCAATTTACCAATGAAACGAAATATAATGGATTTATTAAGTAGCTTAAGAAGAAATAATAACAATTTTTCAAATGATATCAAATGCAATCGTGAAGCAAATGTACGTACAGTTCCCACACAAACGGATGTTAATTATGTTAATGATTCATTATCACAAAATAATTCTATTGAACAAATTAACGATCCGCCATTACACAATGGTCAATTAAATAATGATGACAGCGAAGTGCCAGCAAAAAGTCAAAAAAGAGACAAAATATCGACTGTAATTCGCGAAGAATTAATTAACGACGATCACAATGACACTATTGATTACGATTATCTATCAACACGTTTAATGACATCTAACATTCGTCATATGGGTTCAGATAGTAGTTTTAATCCATTTCTATCTCCTCATATTTTTCCTGAAATTTCAATATCTGATCACGAATCACAAAATAATGGACAACAAAATTCAACTAGTCCAAGTGTTAGTCCCGAAGGTGAAGTCATTGAACAATTAGATAATCGATACATTGAGACGTTTAATGCTACGATCAATAAAGGTCTTAATAGATTAAGAGATATTCCTGACATGGAATCAACATCGAGTAGAATTCCATCTGCCCTCGATAATGCTCAAACATTTCGCGTGACTCCCACTGGCGTCTCGGAAAACGTTGATGGAAATATCGATGTTACAGTTATTCACAAGCCATATAATGACGATTTAATGGCGAGTAACAGTATTGAATCTACCACGACAATTTCAATTGATAATGACATGCAAATTACTTCTGAAATCGATGATAATAGTTCATTGAATTCATCTAATAGTTCAGTATCAGCTGTATCACGACAGGCACCTGATGGCGGTAATCCAGCTGAAGATCCTGGTAAGTTGTTCACTATTAAAAATAAAAATCATTCATCAAATTCTCCATCGTCAAACAGTTGAATAATTAAATATCAACAATATTAAATATTAATAATTCTCCAATTTTTATCAATACGATGGATTTTATTATAAATTTACTTTTTATATAATTTAATGATTAATAAATATAATAATTACTATTTTATATTTCATCTCGGATTTTATGCTAAATAAAATTTAAATATTCAGGATGATGAAAATGATTTTTAGATATGATTTAATCAGTCTTTATTTGTCATTGACTGATTATTTGTTTATACGTAATGAGAAAAGAATATAATAAACAAATGAATGAATAAAAAAAAAAAATCTTTTAATACATTTATGGACGACTAATAAAATTTGGATCAATAAATAAAAAAACGCAATATATAAATAGGTATATTCATTATTCGAGCATTGACTGTATACGAAACAATGGTTCGATATTTTTTATATAATCTTTGTGTAAATATAGTGCTCAATAATTAGTATTGTAATCGTGAGATATGAAAATATATATATATTGTATTGTTAATAAACAATAAATGAAATATAAATTAGAGGTTTTGTTTTGTTATTGTATTTATTCAAAGACTTTTATATTTCAAATATTAATAAATTACTTATACAAACTTTAACAATTATGCAATCAAAAATAATGTCTTTGTTCTAATTATAATTTATTTAATTAGTTTAAATTATTAATCATTTATGTATGAACACATGTATGCTTCTTTTTGCGCCCAACTTTGTATAATTTTTGGATGCATCAGCCAAATTTTAGCGTCAGTTCCCTCATGCGAATGAATCCATGAACAATCACGTATTTTCTATACAAATAAAAATTAGTAAAATTTATTAAAACAAAATTTTACAACTGAAAAAATTTAAATATTTTTTTTTTCTTTTCATTACACGATAATTTTTTAACTTCTCTATTTTATACTTGGCGGATTTACGTCGTTCGTTTATCATACAAGGTCGACATAAAAACTTGCGATTATTTAAATGCCAATAATCACCAATTGGTTTCTGATTACAAATATCACAAATGTCCAAATTGCGTTTGCAACATTTTATTTCAACTGGCAATCGCATTCTTACGCCTCTACCAAAATCATCTTCAAACATTGTGCGTCGATTAAATGACGTTGGTATTTGATACACTCCAGGACTGTAAATAAACTTATAAAATTAATTTTTTTTTTCCAATAAATTTTTGTTTTCTATTTTGACTTAATATAAAATTATAATTTCAATGAATTAGTAATTTATACCCAGGATTAGTATTGATATTAAACATGTTACGTTTGACAGTAGATGAAAATGGATATTTTGTCTCCTTAATTTTAGTAAACAAATTAGAAATATTATATTCATTTGGCGCTGGATAATCTTCTGTATGAGTAACACAAGTTGTTCTTATCAAACCACCATATCCTTTTCGACTAAAAATCTTACGAAAAAAAATTCGAATTAAGACAAAAATATTTTAATTAATTTTAATTTAATTTAATTTATAAATTTTATAAATTAATTAGAAATGAAAAATAAAATCAACTCACTTTAGATGTAACAGCTTTAAACGATTCAGAAACATTGTAAGTTCCCGGACCAATATTTGAAAAATTTTCTCGAGTATTAAAACGCATAAATAAATTCATTCCACTCTTCAAACTTAAATCCCTATTTTTTCCCGATCCAAAGCATATTTTTTGCTTCTCTTTTTTCTGCACCACATAATTAAAATCTGTAAAATAATTAAATAATTAAAAAATTAAAAAAGAAAATTAAAAAATTTACAGTAATTTTTTTTCTTTTATCAAAAAAATTTTTTTTTTTAAATTTAATTTAACACAATATTTTTTTTATTTTATAACTCTCATCACTCAATATAATCTGACAACTAAACAAAGATAAAAATATAATCTCATAGAACTTTGACAAATATTATCCACGCACGCAACTTCCGGAATTCAAAAATATTCACAGTAAAACGAATTCACATTTTTATTTCAAATATCCCCACAAATTACAAGCTTAAAAAATTAATTAAAATACTATTATGCATTTTAAATTGAATAAAAATATAACAAGCATCAATATAAATTTTAATAATTAATAATGCAAAAAAAAAAAAAAAATAGTTTATATAAAAAAGAAAAAAAAATTTTTTTTATATTTGTTATATGCATCACACTTTGTATAATGCATGTGCGCAAGTATTCTACGCACGTACCATCGCGACATACCCACATCTTTATTGATATAATGAGATAAATAATAATAAAAAAATATTTAACGTTTTATTTAAATTGACACGAAAGTATAAAGTTAGTTCGTTAGGTCTTTGAGAAAGAATAAAACTATTGTTATACAACCTTTATTTTTATATATACTATATGAACGGAATATTACTATGGCAACCGCTACAATACTTAGTCAATCAGTGATTATTGACTGAAATGCTCTTTTATATGTACAATTTATTCGATTTAAATTAAAGCGCCAGATGTGTTGTCCTTGCGCACCAATATTTATGTGTATGCTGCATTCTCACTCTAGCACAGACATCAATATTGTTTTCATGTGCTCACACAAGTAGTCACTGATATATTTATATTTATACACGTTTGTTTAAATATTTAAAAGGTGATTTATTAATATTTATTAATTATATTTTATAATTAGAATTTATTCATTCGAATTTAATGATATACATTCATTAATATTTTGTATTTATATTTATTTTTAGATATATTTAAACGGTTTGCTTGTGAATGCAAATCCCAGTTTGAAAGTTGACACCCAATCTTTTACGAATTTAACAAATTTCTGCCAAGTTGTTTCTTCTGCTACTTCAGATGTCTTGAAAAATTTATTTTCTTTTCCTTCCTAAATTAAAAATATCGAAAAATTGGTAAATATTTTTTTATTTTACGTTATAAATTTTAGAGTGCAATAATTTACATTTTCACCACTGTTTAGTGATTCAACTTCAGATGCTTCCGGTGATTCGTCCAGTGATTCAACTTCAGATTTTGGATCGTGATGACTTGATGATGATGCAGGAAATCCCTAGAAATAATTTTTGTGAATGAAAATTTAATTTAATTTATTGAGATTGAATGTACTATTTTTTTTTTTTTTTTTACCTGAGCAATGATGATTAAAATGATGGGGAGATAAATAACAAGATAACCCATGTTGCTTCAATATTTTATGAAATTAATTTTTGCTAAGAAAAATTCACGTTAATTGTGTTTGCTGCGTTCGTTGCTAACTTATTTGTTGTTAACGTTTTTGCAATGTTCTATTGCTATCATGAAGTTATACATAAAAATAATCTAACGTGCTATTTCGTGACAATATTATAAAAAATGATAAGATAAGTTATTGTAACTATAACGAGTGAAAAAAATTTTTTTTTGCAAATTTAGAATTTTTTATATTTTTAATATTTTTATATTTGTGTTTGTGAAATATATTTGTAGTCATATTTTATTGTATTAATATAAATTTCAAGGTAGGTTATAATAAGTTAATGTGTATAATATTAAAAATATTGTTTAAATTATATTTATAATTTTTGAAAAAAATTTTTTTTTGCAAATTAAAAATTTTTTATATTTTTAATATTTTTATATTTGTGTTTGTAAAATATATTTGTAGTAATATTTTATTGAATTAATATAAATTTCAAGGTAAGTATAATAATGTGTATAATATTAAAAATATTGTTTAAATTATATTTATAATTTTATTTCAGTATTATTGTGCAATAAAATAATAATTGAAGAAAATTTCAAGTAAATAATAGTAATATATAAATTAATTTATATTTACAAGCACTTTTGCAAGTTGACTTTGTCGTTAAAAAATATAAATAAATAATTTTTATTAAAATTTTTGATTTATTTAAATTCTGCTCATGCACATCACAATTTTTCTAACTAAACTATAGATAAAAATGTAACAATAATAAACATCAACACAAAAAAAGTGTAATTTCTTATTCACAATTGATAAAAAAAAATAAAAATGAAAATAAATCCAAAAAAAACCACAAATGAAAATAAAAAGATTTTCAAATTTCCCGCTTAATCCCGCCATTTTGTATTAAAACAGCGCTCTTCGAATCAATTCGATATTTCTCACAATAAAAAAATAATAATCCTCAAAACTCTATAAAAAATAACCCCACCAATCGACATAATAAACAATTTACAATATTCAAATGATAAATATCAATCTTAAATAAACAAAAAAATTTTTATGACAATAATATAAATGGCGGAAATTGATGAAAAGTGAAGTTGACGCAAGTGGTGCATTAAACCCATTTTGCGAGGTCGATGGCGGTGTTGTTCGTACCGACGGTTCGTCCGTGGCTGTCTTTGCTTCGTGATGTGTCGGATGTATCCGATATCTGTTTCTGCACATGGCCGTGCACACCAACGAGTTTTCACGTCACTCTCCATTAATCCCAACATTTTCACTGGTAAAAACACCCGCCAACATAACATTTACCACCTAATACATTACTTTATACCATAACAAAATATATTTCAATTAATTTAATTGATAAATACACATGTACAATGAATTAAATATATATTAAAAGTAATTGCATTAAATTTTCATGATTACTATATGATATTGCCGGTTTAATACAAAATAAAATTAATACTATAGAAAATATTCAATCATTATTCAATATTTAATATTAATTAATATTTGTGAAAATTTTATAGTTGGAATTAATTTATAATTTTTATTTTATTTTTTTATTTAATAATTTAATAAATTGTTAATTTATTTGTACTTGTGATATGTATACTTTGTCCAAGGACATTCATTGTTGTGTCAAGGAAAAAATACGATGAATGTAATTTACTACTTTTTTTGTTTAATTTTTTTGTAAAAATAAATAATTGGTTTGAGAGTAGAGAAAAATTTTTTATTTAGATTAAACTTAATTTACTATTGTTTAATAATGTTTTGAGATTGATATTAAATTTTATTTTATTGTTTTATTGCAGATTTATTGTATTCTATAACACATCCACCATGACTACCTCATCTGAGGATGTATTGATGCAAGTTGGTCAAGTTCGTTATAAAAAAGGTGATGGTACACTTTACGTGATGAACGAGAGAATAGCTTGGATGTTAGATAATCGTGATACTGTGTCGGTCAGTCACAAATACGCTGATATTAAATGTAAGTTAATTTGTAAAATTGCCAAAAGTGTTGCATAATGAAAGAGAAAAATTTTTTTTATCGTTTTATTAAATGGGGAATTTAATTATTATATTTATTTATTTATTTATTTATTTTTTTCAGTACAAAAAATTTCGCCTGATGGAAAATCAAAAATACAACTTCAAGTTGTTTTACATGATGGTACATCATCGACATTTCATTTTGTCAATAGAAATGGACAGGAAGCCCAAGTGAAAGATAGAGATGATGTGAAAGAATTGTTACAGCAATTGTTGCCGAAATTTAAACGGAAAGTTAATAAAGAACTCGAGGAAAAAAATAAGTATGATTTTCTTTACTTGATAAATATATTGAGTGAATTCCATTATTTTAATTCTTTATAGAAGTTAATTATTATTTATTGTCTTTTTTTTGTTAAGAATGTTGCAGGAAAATCCATCATTATTACAACTTTATCGTGATTTAGTGATAACTCAAGTTATAACGTCAGAAGAATTTTGGAATCAACATGCTGCTGAATATACTCAAGAAAAGAAAAGTCAACGTCAGGAGATTGGAGTTAATAGTGCCTTCCTCGTAAGATTTCGAAATTTATTTTCACATTAAGTAACTCTTATTTCCTGATTTTTTATATTTTATTTTTGATTCACAGGCTGACATCAAACCCCAAACAGACGGTTGCAATGGTCTCAAATATAATCTAACAGGTGATATTATCGAATGCATATTCAAAACTTATCCTGCTGTAAAACGAAAGCATCAGGAAAATGTGCCTCATAAAATGTCTGAATCGGATTTTTGGACGAAATTTTTTCAATCACATTACTTTCATCGTGATCGTATTAATACCGGGACCAAAGATCTATTTACCGAGTGTGCCAAAATTGACGATCAGGAATTGAAAAAAGATATACAATCTGGTATCAATGATCCATTACTTGACATCACATCATTTGAAGATAAAACCACCGATGGATTTTACGATAGTGGATCGGGAAAAATTGACAAGTCCTCAGGTAATATTGTACATCAAAGTATGATCAAGAGATTCAATCAACACAGCATAATGGTAATGAAAGCAAGCACTACCAAACAAAATCCAACAACACAACCTGAACAGCCTCATGTTAATGGCTCTGCGTCAACAGCAGGAAAAAATTCCACACCATCCGAAGATGAACCAAAGAGTAAAAAAGTAAATTAATATTCCACTTCAATTCATAAACAACTAACATAACCTCAATTTAATTTATTATTAATCATTATTATACATATAAAATTTTTTTTTTTACAGATTAGAATAAAAGAAAAATTGGTGTATGATGATCTTGATGTGAGTTGTGATACAAAAAAAGTTATTACTGCTCCTCTTAATTTAACTCACGCAGATAGATATTTACATGGACCAGTGTGCGACAATAATTCAACTGAAATAATAAATGATGATTGCGAAGCAGCATTGAATTATCTTAAACGCGAAGCTAATAATTGGATAAATGGAAACACATTGCCTCGGCAATCTGCCATGTCACTGGTGAGTCCGGCTGCAGCAGTTTCGGCATTAGGTGAATTGACACCTGGTGGTGCTTTAATGAAAGGCTTTCGTGAGGACAACGTTGGCCGTGAGTTTTCAAATTCAATTAATTTAAATTAATAGCTCGGAATTCATCAATCAATTTATTTATAATATTTTATTTTTTTCTTTTCTCTCCATTCACAGAACTTATACCAAAGGATTTGGAAAAAGAATTACGCAACGTATATGTATGCATGTGCGAATTGTTGAGACATTTTTGGCGCGCTTTCCCACCTACAACACCACAACTTGAAGACAAAGCAATCAGAATGCACGATGCACTGCACAGATTTCATTCAGCAAAACTTAAACCATTTGAAGTATGATAATTAAAAGTATATGTATTGTATAAAATTAATTTGTGGTTTAAATTATTAATATATTCATTATTTTATTATAGGATCGTGTTCAACGTGAATTTTCTATAGTTAGTCAACACTTGACGAGTCATTTGAATCAATTATTAAATACAGCATATCGAAAGTTTGCGGTATGGCAACAAAGAAAAATGCAAATGAGGTAGCCGTCATACAACGGTTGCTAGAAAAAACCCAGAAATACGTGGAATTTGAAGTATATAAATATAAAATACAAATCTGAAAGTAATATTGGTACATCAGTTACCTTAATATTACAATTTTGTTATCATAATTAGGTCTCAAAATAAGAAATAATTAATACGATGGTATATACACTTTTTCTTGCGTCATATCGAACGTTTATTTATTTCTGTCGTTTATTTAATATCATTTTAATATCGATATATTCAGTGAGTTGTGTAATTACATTTCCATACTAGTAAAAGTATAAAAAAAAAATATGGTATTATTGATGCCTCATCATTATGTCGACATTATTTTTTACAATATTTAATTTTCAAGTATGAAATCACTTGAAAATAAAATTATAGTCAATTAAATGTTCTCATTATTAAAGCAACAATACAAATTTAATTCTTATTTTAATTTAATAAATTTTCTATGTACACACATTGCATAACCTCGCCGAAATTAGAAAATACTATTAGTGTTAGTTATGATTAATTACTTATATTATTATTATTTTTATTAATATATCATACAATTATCATTGGAATAAACTTTAAAGAAAATTGAAATTAATTTTAATGAAATTGTATGTGTATTATACATCACAATAGATTGGAAAAAAGAATCCATGTGAAAAAATGTTAATGAAAATTATTTTTGTGCAAATACTTGTGCTACTACAAATAGATTTTTCTTTTTCTCTTTAAATCTTCTGTCTAAAATTATATTTTTATACTTCTAATAAGGAGCTTTTGAAAATTCCAACTCCCTTCACAAACTTCTGATAACTTATCTTACTATAAATATATTTATCATAGCATATTTATCAACTGCGATATCAAAAGATATCAGATGGAGTATTTGAAATAACCCTGAATCGTATAAAAAGAAGGTTTATCATTTATTTAAATTAACCTATTAATTCTATAAGATCAAACAAGTGTTCTATACAATTATGTAAGATCTGTCGAAGTAAAAAAAAATCGCATACATATATAATACTCATGAGTAATTACATAAACATGCATGATAAACAGTTGTACATAAATCATAACCGGCCGAACATAACCTCTCATTGAATAATTAAAAGAATAAATAGTAATATAAATTTATAATGTCTTCTCTCTTCTTTAATATATATTCTTCTCTCTTTTCACTCAGCAATGTGATGAAAGTAGGGGGGGGATATAATGAGAGGGAAAGTGTGGTTTTCCTTTTTCATAATTCGTTTGAAAAATCCCGCCTGCGCAATTGGCAATCAATAGATGGCGCGATTTCTATTGTTGTCTTTTATCAAAATGGCAGTCTGTAATGGGCGCACTGAAGACAACGTTGTTTGCAGGTGAATGTGAATAAAAGTGCCGCGTTTTCACATTATAAACTTGATAATAACAAAATTGATTCAATAAAATCATTAATATTACCGTTAATTCAACTCATTGTTGTTTAATAAATCATACATTGACTGTATGGGACTTTGTTATCTAAAATATTTTACCCTTGATCATGACTCGTGTTCATTTTTGTAATGAAAGGGTTGTAGCCATGTTTACGATATTATCCGGCATAACTAACAATTGAATGTTATTAACATATGTGTAAAATGCGCAATTGATACCGTGAATAAATTATAAATTAATTGAACTATTGATTGTGAATGAATATTTGTATCTTGAGTCAAACAATTTGACAGTACTCAAGTTTCAATCAAGACAATTGCATGACTCCTCTGTCACGCTTCACTGCAGACGCCAATTCGGTATCTCAAAAACTTCTTGACATTTTAGGAATTTGTCACAGCATGTAGCTAAAACCGCAAAAGTATTCCAATGGTTGATTGAAATTTAAATTGTTTTTTAAACTACAATGCGGTTTCATTTCAATTGATTGGAATCCTCGTAAGTGCAGTCAAGAAAATATGAAAACACTTTTATAGTATATTTATAAAATGTTTTGGAAGAAAAATTTATTATTCATAATACTTAATAAAATTATTCATGACAATAATAATTATTTATAACTTATTAAATTTTTATTAATTTTCAGATTTATGATGAAATGGTTTGAATGATGATGAAAAATTGACTTCCTACATTGGAAGGAAATTACAACTGATTATAATAAATATTATGTTATGTGTGGCATAACTATTAATCTCAACGATTTATTCAACAAGAGCCTGCACGGTGTGGGCTAGGCACATTGGTGCCATTTTTAGGGAATGGATCCTGCTGGTCCATGGTAAATAATTATTATGAATTAAAAAAAAAAAAAGAATTTAAAACATGAAGAGTATTAGCAAGTCTAACAAAAAATATTAAAACAAAATTCTAGGTATCCCACGTACAGTCGAATGCCAGCCGGAACAGCCGCCGGCACTTTTCAAACCGGTGGTGGTACATCGGGCGGTGATTTTGTACCCCATCATTTGGGTACAACAACTGTCAGTCAGGGTGTACCACCAACCACTGCGTCGCAATTATTATTACAAGCCCATACGAGCTCATCATTAGCTGGTCAACCGCCGTCATTCAATCCCGGTGGTTTTCTTTCACCATCACCTGTTGGTTATGATGTATTTTCGCCATTATTTCATCATTCAAATTCAAAGCAAGCTCACTATGTTGTGCCGCATCGTCAACCCGTCACACAAACTCAAACAAGTTCAGCTGCATCAAAACAATCGACAACATCATCGGAATCGGAAGTTTCATCAATACGGGAAAATTATAATGCCACTCATCAGCCAACATTTTTCGAGCATCAATCTCACACAAGTGCGACTAATTCTACAACGATACCGTGGAATCATCAGAGCAATTCACAATTGCCAAGTCCATTTGGAATTTTACCACATGAAAGTGTGGTATCATCGTCACCAGGACCTCCAGCACCACCATCGTTACCGCCACCATCATCAAAATCTAGTGTAAATAGTGCCTATGAAAATAATTTTAATACTCATTTTTCCTCTGGACAAAGTCTGAATAATATAAACTCATCGTTGCCACAATCCTCAATGACAACGGATTTTAAATCAACCAGTTATTCAGATGAGAAAAAAGTTACGAGAGCTGTATCACCGTCAACAATTAAATCTGCTGTACCAACAACCTCCGTTGGCAATGCTCAAACATTTTTTCAACCGGTTCCAACGCAATTCGGTCCGGATTCATTAACGAATAATTATTCAGGTGGAAATGGTAATGCAACGTCAAAAGTTCAGGGATCACTTGTACATCAGCAATCTTGTATTGTTGCTACACCAAACAATAATGCATCGAAGGATTATAGAGTTCCACAATCACCCGTGATACGATCGTCAGCGCCAACAACAATATTTCCAAATTCCACTGGGAGATCTGCGTTGACTCAGAGTCAAGATAAAAATTCTATAGTGCCAAATTTTTCGTCGCCCAATGTTAAAACGCCACAATCAAATACCCAACAAATTGTACAGACAAAAGCACAAACAAAAATATATCCGGAATTAGGTAATCACGAGCATCAACGAACAGAATCAGGTCATGAAAATAGTCAATCATCACCAATTAGTTATTCAATAATGGATGCACGTACATTAAATTATCCATCAAACACTGCGAATAATTGTAATAACAATGCCAGTGGAAAACTCGCAAATAATCAAAGAACACCGCCAAATACTAATTTGCAACAAGCACAACAACAATTTCATGTAATGAATTCACAACAACAAGCACCATCACAACAAACACAACAGCAAACAACACCATACAGGCATTATACAAATGCCCCAAGTGAATCTGAATATCTTCATTCGGGTAGATCAAAATCAGTGGCCTCCACTGACTCTGCGTATTCATCAAACACATCAACACAAAATGGTCCTGATTGCGGAGTCGTTGTTCCACGTCGACCAAGTCCATTGCAAGCACACTCACAAGCGAGTCCACTTGGTCACGTTCCCAGTCCAGCTTATCCAATGTACAACAGTCCAATGGCGACAATGTCATCGCCATCGCCGCTCCAACACGCCGAAAATAATGGTGGCAATACAAGTCAGTGTTCAAATGCTCAAACGTACAAAGCTGTAGTGCAACAACAGGTGACACCGCCATCACCGCTAGACGTCTCCGTACCCAGACCTGCATCACAAGGCCAAGTTGCTTATTCATCTGTAATAACACGTGCGTTAGGCACTGCTGAAAGCAATAAAACAAATTATAATACAGAAAATCAAAGTTACGATCGTCAACAAGACTTTGGACAACGACAAAAACAACAGCAACAACAAATATGCTGGGATAATGACAATAGGCAATCAGTGGGTAGTGATGGTAGGAAATTTCCCGTTGGATATACGTCTAATAATCCAGACATAAATTCTCAAACAATTCCAAATCAACAACAACATTCTCATCGTGGACTTAATGTGGGTGATAGACAACAGGGATATTTTGATTCATCCCAAGTAGCACTTCAGGATCTCAGTAGTTGTCGTGGTGATCCAATGAATGCTATGAAAAATCTCCAACCGAGTTCATCGTGTCATATTCAACAGCAACAACCAGGATCTGTTGGTGTACCAACGCAAAATAATGTTCAAAAACAATTGGACGATCGACAACGTAAAATAGATCCAAATAAAAGAAGACGAAGCTTTGAAAAAACTGTGGGAAACTCAACGTCATTGAATGATATTTCAAGTCCTCCAATGATGACTGAATATTTTAATCGAATTCCACCACCAGCACATCACAATTCCAATCAACAAACACAAAATGGTTATTTTGAATTTGATCGATGGAATTTAAATGCACCACCAACAACAAAAATGTTTTCAGGCTCGTCTGGAGCATTTGGATCTCAAAATACACTTCACCATACAAATAATTTCGTTGGTAATTCAGTGCATCAACATCAGTCATTAATGGTACCACATCATCATACACCACCATCAATTCCATATTTTCCACCTTTTCATTTACCACCGGGTCATCATCCCACGGAATTTCAATCGCCTGCGGACATGGCACCGATTGGTTATGGTGAAAATTCAATGCCTATACAAAATTCTGGGTATCAGGATTATTCTGGTGATCAACCAAAAGTTATTGTTCCAAACATCGAGGAAGAATTGGGTTTTTTACAACAAAATCAATTGCCAGTCAATAATAATAATACAAATCATATTAATAGAGATATGAAACCATCATGTAGAGAACCAAATTCAGGATTTATGACGAGTTATCTGAAATTTTTACAAGGCGAACGAGAACCTTCACCACCTCCGGCAATGCGTGGCGGTAGAAAAGCCACATGGAATAGATTGAAACCTTATCCATCGGCTGAAGTTAATAAATCAAATGATGTTTCATCAAATGGCGGAAATATTAAAGGACCAAATATGGTAAAAGAAACACCAACAATTGATTATGCAAATGATCCAAGGTATTTTCCCTTACCGAAAGAACGGAAAAAACCATATATTGATTCTAGCGATGATGGAATTACGAGTGACGATGATTTTCCATTTTCAACAAGGAAACATGAAAAAAAACAACAGAATAATTTTACTCCTGCGCCAACTGTCGAGAATATTGTTGCAAAACCAGAAATAAAACCGAAAAAAGGTCGGCCAATTAAACCTGGTGGACCAACGGATAGAAAAAGAAAAGCTGCTGCAGCAGCGGCCGCTGCAGCTGCAGCTGATCTTGCGGCTGGTCGAACACCCCAAAAACCCGAGAGTAACCCCGTGATATTACCGCCTCGACGAGAAACATCAAAGCGCAAAGCAAAAGAAAAAGTTCCGCCAAAACAATTTGTTGATAATTCAGATGATGAAGAACAAGTCGATTCTGATTCAGATCCAGCTTGGACTCCGGCCGCAAAATTAACAGGCGATGAAGAAGAAAAGAAGAAAAAACGCGGACGACCGGTAATAAGTAAAAGAACCAAGAAAATGCTTGACGATGACGAATATTCATCCAATGAAGTGGTGTCAAAAAGAGGAAGAAAAAAATCAGATTCGAAAAATGCTACATCGAAATTTGCTTGCAGAATTGATGAAAAACTTTTGGCGTCTGTTAGCGATGAGGACATTGATATTTCGCCATTTAAGGTCAGTTAATTTTTTAATTAATCTTTGTACTAATTTTTCATTGTATATATAACAAACAAATTATTCATTCTATTACAAGCAGCGATGCATTGAAGAAACGGATAGTGGGGTAATTCATAATAATATTCATATTACTACAATTATTCAAATATCGTTTTATCATTTGAATAATGCTAAACAAATATATAAATACTCAATAATTTTATATATTATTTACAGTCGGGTGAATTTGTCGTGATAAAATCTGAATTGGATGAGGAATATCCAGCATTGTGGAGGATAGATGGAAAAACTTTGTTACAAAAATACGAACCATTTAATTCGAATGGAAAAAAATTGTACAGAAATATATCTACGGTATGAAAAAAAAAAAAAATTTATCTCTTAAACATTTATATTATTTAATTTGTTTACAAACTTATCAATCATTCATTTTTTTTTTCTACTGTGTAGTATTCAGGATGGACACCGCAGAATCGACATTTGTATCAGCAAGTCCCAGTGAGATTTTGGCAACAAGGAAAACTCGAAACTATCGTCGAATTCCTACGGGATGAAATGATTATTGACGATAGGTAAATAATCATTTTGAAATGATAAATGAAACGCATATAAAAATAGATATCAATACAATTTATTTTTCTATAGGGAATGCATCACGAAATCTATAAAAGATAATGAAAAATATCAAGACAGTTTTGAAGTATACATACAAACACTAATATCTCAAGCTTTAGATTCAAATTTTCTTACTGAAATATTCCAAGAGCAAGGTAAAATTACTTTGGATATTACTATATGTCTTAATATATTCTACATAAACAAATGAAATTAATTTAAAACAATATTTCAGATGAATACTTTTTATCAAATGTCAAAACTATTGACGAAGTAACTGAAGAACGAAAGCAACGATTATTATCAACAACAAAATGGCAACCAAGTGTTGTCACAGCGATATCAACGTGGCCATGTTTGAATGTACTCAAAGATTTACCAAACTCTGAAAGCAAAGGAAAACAATGTGTGGGTTGCAATCGTAATAAAATTTATGCAAGAGTTTTATTATATGGTCAACCATACAATGCAACAACATTAGAAGGTTCGCCGCCTGATCCCAGTGTGCTTCATGACAAGGTACTTTCTTCAACTATTAAACAAATAAATATATTCTAGATATTTTATTCTAAAATATTAAATTTTCCAGGACTTTCTACTGTGCAGAGTATGTCAAACAAAGGTTGCATTGTTTAATAAAGTTGCTCATCAAAAATATCTCATGTTTCTCGAGTGTGCTAGACGTGTAGCAGGCAAAAGATTAGCTGATCAAAATAAAGACACAACAATAATTCTCAATGAATTATTAGCCGATGAAGCGTGGCTTAATCAAGTAATTAACCTCATTATTAATTGTAATTATTTTATTAATTATAAATATCACTGTATTTAATTAATAATTCATTTAATTACAGCTATTTAAGGAAGTTCGGAATATTTGGGCGGAAATTGACAGCATAGAGCATCAAGCAAAGTTAAAAGAGAATGCAAAAAATATAATTGCAGTTGATGAAAAAAATGATATTAATTCTATAGTGCCTAATGTGCCATCGAATATCGATTCACAATTATCCACAAACTTATCCACTGAAGAAATGGTCAATAATTGTTTAACAACAAGTACAAGTGAGAGTTTAAGTGCAAATGTGTCATCCTAGTGACGTGAGATCGATGACATAGTGTCATATAATAATGGCTGGCGAAGTATAATAGAAAGAGACGATGATATTAATTATTAAATTAATATCCAACAATTAATTTCTATTTAATAATCGTCAGCAATACTATGTCATTGGTAATTGTACGAATCAATTGAAAGAAAATAAGAAGACATTTTTTATTTGTTCAATTGAGTGGAACAAAACTTTTAATCATTGAGATTCAAAGCGGTATTATAATTATATTGAATTACACGACGGTGCTAAGGAATAATAAGGGCAATAGTGTCATTATTATTTACAACGGCTTGGTCATTCAATTTGTTTTAGGGGCGAAATCAATATAAATAAACATTTATAGTGGCAAATTAATTTGAATAAATATTTGTCGACGTTTAAACATCACCATTTATTGTATAAGAATCAATTTTATTATAAATACAGCTTGCGATCGTGTAAAAATCGAATCGTGCAATAAAAAAATTATGTGGAGGCTTGTTTCGATAATATATTCAAACTTAGCGAGGACGAATGGTTATTATTAATTGATGGAATAAAATATAATTTAAAAAAAAAGTCAATGATACATTTATTGTCATTGATTTTTTTTTTTTATTTTATTTTTTTTTTCCTCATCAACCGTCAAATGAATAAAGTATAAAGTGTACATAAATTGCTCTATTACATATACAAATCAATTGTAAATGGATAAAATTTTTTTTAATAATCTATCATCATTAAATGATTTATAAAAATTTTTTTTTTTATATATATACATACATATATTGCATATATAAATACTTTAATATTATTTTTCAAGTTTTGGAATATAAACTTTAGTTGTCATGAGAAATTGTTGATAATTTTTATGTACATTAAATAATTCTTTTATTGTAATTTTTTTATCTTCTTCTTGTATTGAGATAGAATTTTTGGTCTTGTCGATAATAATGCTTTTTGATTTATCTCAGCATCAGTTGATTCTATAATATATATTGAATTGAATTGTATTTTACTAAAGTTAAATATGGCAATGAAATGAAAAAATTAATAACGTCATAAAATTGATTAACAGTGATATAAGAAAAGAAAAAAAGAATCGCGTTAGATTGTGAATGTATTTTTGACAAATCTGTATGAAATTATAATTGTAAATTGTAAAAATGTTATAAATATGAGAGGCGCTTGATTAATTCGAGAAAAAGAAAAAAATGTTGAGAATAATTAAAATACTTCTGTGAAAAATTATCGTAAATTCTAAAAAATTATTTCTATAACAAATAATTTAATATTGAGCTTGGGATGTTGAACAAAAGTTCAGATATTTGAATTGAACAAGCATAAAAAATAAAAGTTCAAAGAGTCATTAAAGCATTTAAAAAAAAAAAATAAATCATTTCACATTATTTTTATAATTTTTTTCTTTTTTTCAAAAATTATTATTCTAATATTTGTGCCATGCAATAGATTGTATCAGGTATGATTGATTTTGATACAAAATTGATGTAAACAAAAAGAAAAAAATGTTGATTATCAGTACTACATTGGTAGTGATTGAAACATAATATTATAAGGTTGTTGATACTTTAATTTCTGTTTAAAACTAAATAACAACTAAGTAAAACCTTTTTCATTTATCACATTGAATTAAATAGAAAACAAATTTGGTCTATATTATATAAACCATCATTCCATTTAATATCATAGGAATTTGGATAAATTGTAAAAACTATCGCAGTGTTTTTCCGTTATTATCATCGGAGATTTTGGAAAAAAGAAAATATCAAAATATAAATATATTATACATAGGAAAATAACACTGGCATAATTTATGTTTTTATTAATCATTTTCCAATAAAACATTGAAAAAAAAAAAAATTGTTTCATTATATATTATCATAATTACAACATTTTTCCCACCGCTGAAATTAAAAAAAAATAATCACCATTTTATCGCATTGTACATACTTCAAGTAATACAATGTAACCTATAAATTCCAATAATTCAAATCAATAATGCAAATTCCTATCAATAGAAGAAAAAAAAAAAGCATGTGATAATTCGCCAAAAAAAATTGTTCATTAATATCCAATTAAAAGAATCGAAACAAAGCATTAATTCTTTTTTTTTCTCTCAATAAATTGTACATATTTTTTTTCTGCGCATGCGTATAACCCAATAATCATTCCCTTCATTTTGGTCGGCGGCGGCGGCGGAGTTTCCGTGCTCATTGCTGATTGCTCTGCCATTCCAGTTCGCGTTTGTTGCCCGTGAAGGATGCCTTCTGCCAACCCTAAACTAGAGAAACAGGCCTCTACGGAGGCCACCGATCCAATTCGCCAAGCGATCATCGTTATCGAGCACAAGATAAGGAACTTGGAAAAACGCAAAGTGAGAAATTACAATTGATATGCGATATTATTTATAAATGAATTATAAAACTTGCCGGCATTTGTACGGACATCTGTCATTCCGCCGCTTCATAACCGTGTTGTCCGCCATGTTACTTCATTTAATGCGCCATGTGCTCATCTACATCAAATAAATTATAATTTATTGATTGTTCATAATAATATTACTCTTTACTATTCAACAACAATATACTATATGTATCTACAATTAATACATTATATTAATTTGAATTTCCATTGTTTTTTTTAAACGTTTCCAAGAAATTTCTAGGCGTCTGACGCAAATTCAATCGTGTCATGGCGGTGCTCCCAGTTTCTTTATATACTTTCGATACATAATTATTCTGTGATTCCACAAAAATTTTGATATATTGCGATATCAAATGAAACTATCAATTGTTTTGTATTCAATAGATTACGGAGAATTATTTAATATTTTTATTGTATATGTTCAATTCGCGAATTTAAAAAAAAAAAATTTTTTTTTTCTTTCTTTGACGTTATTTGGTATATTGCGGTACGTATTGTTTCTGAGGCCCCCGGTTTTAACGGTTAATTCGTCGATTTTCTTTCTTTTTTGTTCTCTTTTCCCTTTCGTTTATTTTATTTCGATGATTCCAACACGTTTTATAAATGCGATTGAAATAAAATTTATAAAATTAATTAAATTCATTGCGTGTTCGTTTTTTCTTTATCCATTTCAGACTTATTCTGGGTATTTGTTTTATTATTTCACTGAAGCATTTTTTTATCAATATGTATATATTTTTTTATTGTTTATTCATTGATTTGCAAGTTGAATAATTCATTATAAATAATATATATTAAGAAATTAGATCGATAGTAAAGAATATGTTTGAATTTATATAATTTATTTTATATCTTTTTTTTTTTTTCATTAGTCCAAGTTGGAATCGTACAGAGAAATTCAAAAAACTGGCAAGGAATTAAATCATGATCAAAAAATCGCAGTTGCAAAGTATGATGAAGTGCTACAAACCCTGGATATTACTCGAGATTTGTGCAAACAAATCGTTAGCATCGCCAACGACTTTGCCAAGCAACAGAAAAAAATTGCGAGAAAGGAAGCGTTGGAGAGAACGCAGCAAGATATTTCCAAGGTGAAATATTTTTGGATAAAATTATATTAATCAATTTATTTTGATATTGAATTCTGAAAAGATTTTGAATGACTCAATCAATCAAAAAGACACTGAATTCAAAGAAAAATGAGACGTTCACTATTGCCTCGTGCAAATTTATTAATATAGCTTGTACGATTTCCAATGTGAATACAATTAAAGAAAATAAATAATTACAAAATCATTTCTCTTTAACTAAAGAAATAATTAAATAATAAAAAAAAAAAATGAATAATATTAATTTATAAAATAATTGTTTTTCAATCAGGTTCGGGAAGTTTTGCTCATTCAAGATGTGCTGATGAACATTGGTGGCGAAACAATTCGCGAGGATTTTTTGATGGGTTCGAATGGTGCATCAAAACTGACACAAGATGATTTGAAATATTTGGATGATCTTTATGGCGAAGTGACAGTGAAACGTGTATCAGAGCCAGGTGAATTGCCATTTGCGCAGCAGTTGCAAAAAGCAGCTGAACATTACGTTGCTATAGTTGATGGAAAACAACGAGATGTTGTTGGAACAACTTACATCAAACTTAAGGAGATCATTACCTCAGTAAACCAGTGCGGTTACTTTGATCAAATTCAAGCCCAAGAAACTGAATCAACAGTTGAAATTGTAAGTTTCAATAAATAACATCAATTTACTGAATGATTTATTAATTTTAACATTGAATGCTAAAAAGAAATAAACTTTGATGAATAAATATAATCAAAGTAATTCAGGATTCATAGAATAATGAGGTGTTCACTGTTGCCTCGTGCAAGTTATTTTCATCTTGTACGATTTCCTATGTGAATACATTAATATAAAAAAAAAAAAAAAAAACATTTATTGTCTATTAGAATTTAAATCATATTTTAATTTGTATTTTTTTTTTTCATTTAAGATCACTGAAGCTCCAACCGAGACCGTTGTTACGGAGACTTCAGCTCCCGAGCCATCATCTGACGAATATAATGTTGGAGACACACACATTCCACCCCCAGAATCAATGATTCCTATGCCAACTTTTCCTGTTCAGGTAACGCCCGTACCAGTTGTATCCGGTAATGCCGCAGTAGCTGGTCCTATTCCGGTGGTAGCGCCACCACAGGCCATTCCACCACATGGAACAGCACCTGTTGACACATATTATGCTAATGCAACTGGTTATGTGCCATCACCACAACCAAATCAACAACAGCAGTCACAACAAACTCCTCGCATCAATGATGTCATTGGTACGCCGAATTTTTTTTTCCTTCAGGAATCCGAGCTTGATTCACCAGATGTAACAGGACAACAACAACAGCAGCAGCAGGCGCCGCCACCACCACCACCAACAATAGTATCACACATTCCACCTGCGGTAAATGCTCCAATTCCCACTCAGACATTTACAAATCAAAATTTTGGCGGTGCACCAGTAGTACCAGTAGCGCAGCAGGTAATTTATCAACATCCACCCCAGGAGATGCCTCACATTCCTGGATTTGCGAATCCTAATCCACCACCACCGATACCAATGCCGCCATCACATCAGCAGCAAAATATGCAGTATAGTCCTCAACATCCAACGGGTTTTCAGCCGCAGCAGCCTGGACAGTCAATTCAATCCCAAGCCCAGCAGCCGCCGCAGCAGCAGCCACAGCAAAATTTCGAATCTCGTCCACAGCAGGACGTCCAACCGGAGTCTACTGAGGTATTAAATTATTTTCAATCATAATTATTCATATATTATTCATTTGTTTTGTGTTTGCCAGTGGAATATTAAATTTTATAATATTGTTTTCAGGAGAAAAATGAGTCACGCCAAGACGAATCGGGAACTGCAGCACCAGAAAATGATCATCAAAATGAGCAGGTTGATTGGTGCCAAATGACTGAAACACCAGTCGACGAATGGGTATCAAATGATACGCATCATCAGCAATCAGGAGGTCATCAGGATCAACAGACGCAACAGCAGGCATGGGGTGAGCAGAGAAGCGGTTACCGGGGTCGCGGTGGTAGACGGGGAAATTCTAATGGCTACAATGGACGAGGAAGAGGCGGCGGTGGTGGTGGTGGTAGCGGTGGCTATCAACAAAATGGCCGTGCCAGTGGTGGACAAGGTAATACAAATTTGGATTTGATAGCAAATTTCATTTTCGATATTTTATATTTTTCACATGAATAATTGTTTAATATTGCATATTAATTTTATTTATAGGATCGTACTATCGGAATAATGACAGTAATTATCAGAATGGATATCAATCACGGAATTACAATAATGATGGAAATTCCAATTATAATGGTAACTTCAAACGTGGCGGTGGCCGCGGAGGACCAAGAGGTGGCGGCGGTGAACGTACTAATATGGATCGGGGTGGTAACAGTCGAGGTGGTGGTCAATTTCGTGGTCAACGTGGTGGTGGCGGCAATCGTGGAACTTATGTACCACGTGGTAAACCACAAACACAACAATAAACATGTATGTTGAATGCGCAACAGGAATAATCAACATAGACTCTTAATGCAGTTTTTAAATAAGCAACAGCCAGACGGTCTTTTCAACGATTCGTTTAGGGGAAACAGAAAGAAAAAAAAGAAAAAAAGTTTATGGTGATAATGGTAATGAAAAAAAAAAAAAAGAAAAAAAAATGATAAAACGAAAAGTGAGTTTAAGAAAATGAAACAAAAATACGGTAACATTGCTGGTGTAAAAAGAGAGATTGGCTAAGTTCAGCGATGTCACCAAAATAATAATAATAATAATAATAAATACCACCACGCAAGTATTATTGTGTTGTGATAGAAGGCAGTTTTCACAGGGCAACAACAGCTGATCGACAAAGATTAGAAGAAAAAAAATAATTTTATTATAAAAAAAAAAAATATGAGAACTTGTACACGCATTTTCAAAGATACATAATTCGTGGGCGCATGCGAAATGTAATTGATATACATCGATAGTGTGAGTAGAGACGCAGACTACGCGAAAATGTCCACTTTTTTTCGTACATGAATTACCTGAAAATATTAATTTTCAACGTTATTATTAACAAGTAGACGTAATTTTTTATATCCATTGTCAAGTGAGCCTTGTTCACCGTTGAAAATTTATATTTCTAAGTGTCAATGTACGTTTGGATAGATAAAAAGTAATTCATTCGTTCGTTATAGACCGATATTTTATCTTTTCCATAAAAAAAAAAAAAAAGAATTAAGAAAAATGCAAAGTCTCGCGTGTTTATTTGACATAGGAATTTTTGTAGCGGATAAACTGAATGTTGTGAATGTACTATCTGATTTTTTCGTTTATTATTTAATTAAATGACATGTTGTTTATTTAAAGTAAAAAAAAAAAAAAAACATTCAGTAGATGATGTTGTGAAGTTCAGCAACTAAACAGTTCTAAATCAAATTAACGATTCATGACGATTAGTTGTACAGTGCTGGATTGGTGAAATAAAAAAACATATCACCACCACATTCATTGTTAAAAGAAAAAAGTGAAAATTAAAACCTGAAATATGTACCGTATTATATTTTTTTGTTCGTACATTTGTGTTTAATCACCTTTTCCCAATTGGTTTGATACTACGTTGAATATCATACAAATACCTATGTATCTTCAAATAAATAAATAATTCAACCTGCTATCTAGCCTACGATCACGCTCGATGCGAGATGTTCGCTTAGTTGTTAAGTTGTTCTCAAAAAAAAAAAAAAAAAAAAAAAAAAAAAAAAAAAAAAAAAAACCATTTAAATAAAATCACGAATTGTCATTATTGCTATTTTATTTGATTCCTTTTTTCGTTAATTATTTTATAGGGATTTCAGAGCAGACTAATAATATTAATAGGTAACAATCAAGGTATTTAATAAAATATAAACTTTATTCTAAAACAAATATTGTATTTATTGCATAACGAGATTTATTAATTTCAAATATAGAAATTCGAAACTTTTTTTTTTTCGTGTTACAAATAATGACAAACTTTTTTCAGTAGTTGAGTATTCGATATTTAGAAATGTTGATTGATGTTAGTGTTAATAAAATTATTATCGTAGAGTTTAATGAAAAAAAACTTTAATTATTTAGAAAATTAAAATAGAAGACGTTGAAAAAAAAACATTTGATCAACAGAAATTTTAGATAAAACATCCGGTATATATTATACATTCGACATTTGACTCACTGGGTCTGCAGCTTTTGTTTTCGAATCCAACTGTCAGTTTTTGCTTGGAATTCGTATAAAATTTTAAGAATTACCAATTCCAAAAAAGCTTTTCATTTTATATTCTGCTAGAAAATAATGTTTCATTTTCAATCTTTAATTCTAACTTTATAAAATGAGATAAAATAATTACGATTTTTCAAGAAAAAATTTTCATATATCAAGACCATTATTTATAACAAATTAACAAGGTTAGTAACAATATACAATATATCACACAAATAATATATATTTTCCGGCATTCTTATCTCATTTATTTATTAACTAAAAAAAAAATTAAACTCTAGTTTAATACCAAATTAAATTATAGGTTAACCTCAAAAAAAAAAAATATTTGGCGGGAAGGTTATTAATCCAACGTACAATTATTTAATTAAATAAAAACATGATTTTTATAATGTTACAGATGAATTCAGCATCAAAGATGTTGGAAACTAATTATGATCCAATTGTCGAAAGACATTTTCGTGGTCACAAAAAATCAATCACGAATATTTCATTTCATCCTGATGAGCCAAAAGTTGCTACAAGCAGTTTAGATCACACGTTTATGGTTTGCAGCTATGCACATTCAATGCGTGCTAGTCGTTTTATAGCCCACAAAGATGCAGTATATGATGTTGCATATGCTCCATCGGGCGAAGTAGTTGCCACAGCATCAAAAGATAGAACTGTGAGAATTTGGGTGCCAACAATTCGTGCTGAATCATTAGACTTTCGAGCTCATATGGGCACAGTACGAACGGTTCAATTCAGCCCAAATGGACGAAAAGTTTGAATACATTTTCAAATTTTATAATTAATATTTTTAATTATAATAATAATTTAATGTTATTAATAATAGGATATTGACTAATTTCAGCTTGTCACTGCATCTGATGATAAAATTGTAAAACTATGGATGGTTTGTCGAAGACGATTTTTATCATCATTTATTGGCCATACGAATTGGGTCCATTGCGCACGATTTTCGCCTGATGGCAAGTTAATTATTTCGTGTAGCGATGATAAGACAATAAGATTATGGGAATTAGCTAGTGGAAAATGTGTGAAAGTTATTAATGAACTGAAAGGTAAATAAAAATAAAAGGTTTCTAATAGAATTTGAAATAATATTGATTGATAATTTTCCTCTAGATCCTGCATTAGATGTAGAGTTTCATCCAAGCGGAGTAGCCATTGGCTCTGCGAATGCTGGTGGCTCTATAAAAATTTATGACTTAAGAACGGGATCTTTGAATCAACATTATGCTGCGCATTCAGCAGCTGTGAACAAAGTTAAATTCCATCCAAATGGTGATTTTATGTTAACTGCATCAGAGGATTCTACAATGAAGGTAAAATTATAATATACTGTTAGACATAATCTTGAGAGAAATACATTGTGTTATATTCATTTTATAAATATCTGTTTTTTAGATTTTAGATTTGTTGGAAGGTCGGCCAATTTATACTTTAAAAGCTCACAAAGATGGTGTTTCGGCAATAGCTTTTTCTCCGACTGGTGAATTTTTCGCTTCTGGCGGACATGATCAGCAGCTTTTAATATGGAAAACAAATTTTGATAAACAACAAAATAAAGAAAAAAATCCAAGAAGTTTATACTCTTCAGAGGAAAAATTCAATTTGGAGTCAGAGTTTAGTTCGTTGAGTCTTGATAAAAAAGATTCTGAATCAACGTCTTGTAAAAATGGACAATGTGAAAAAAATAATGTAAATGTGGAAACAGATGAAACAGATGAAGATGAAGTGGATGATGATCAAATTGCTGAGAAATTAGAGGTAAGCCATTTACATGTTTGAATAAATAGATCGGAAAATTTGGTAATTATTATAATTAGTATCTAACAGACCTGGGAGATATAAATATGGGAAGTGCGCACAGGGGAAGAAGTTGTTATGGGCCAATAACAGAAATCCCAGGTGATATTTGTCCTGTAAAAATCATCAATATGAGAAATTCTTGGCCACCAGAAGGTCAATCCATCAATAATGATCTTGAGCCGTTACATGAAAGAATTCATAATTCTACAAATTATCCTAGTCCAGAAATGGATTCTATTCTTAAAGTTTTGAGGGAACAAATCGAATACGTTCACGAATCTTTATCTATTTTAGAAGAAAGAATAACATCATTAGAATCTGAAGATTAATAGTTAAATTAATTAAATTTTTTTTGTACATAGTAATCATCAGTCAATGAAAGATTGAAAATATTTATAAATTGTTCCATAAAATAATATACACTTGATTAATGAAATTTATTTCTTTATTCTGAAAAAATAATTATAATTATCATTGACAATGATTTACATTTTGAAATTAATTTCAGTTTTCTAAAATCCTTTTTATATATGCACATTATTTTCCCACAAAAAAAAAATCATCAAAATGAAAAATATCATATATAAATATGTATGTATAAATATACTTGTACATTACAAAAATTCATTTAATTTATTATAAAATGTATTTAACTTTGAACACCAATGTATGATACAGTCTTTCCAGTTTTCTTGATGCTTTCCAATACCTCTTCAGGTGACAATGTGGAAGTAACAAAAACTTTTTTCTCCTCTAAATTTATCTTAAAATTTTCAACACCTAAAAATAAATTCAAATTCACAAAAAACATTCACTTAATTTATCATAAAAAAATAGTATTATTGCCATAACGCACCAGCTTTCTTGCCCAACACTCGTTCAACTGCATTGGAGCAACCTTGGCAGGTCATTTCTACATTAAATTCGTACACCTAAATCCAATAAATAAATAAAAATATTAATTAATAATCAAGCAAACAAATAATTCCATTTAATTTTAAATAAATTCAACAGAAAAATTCACCTTAGATGCCATTGTAAATGCTGCTCTGACTTTCCAATTACTACTGAATATTTACACGTCAGCAATACTCAATGATTTTTATCCAAAAACAAAAAACTGGACTGTATCATACAGATATAATCAAACAAAAATGTACCGTATTTTATTTGACCAAGATAAAATTCTCAATTTTTTCTTTTACCTGCTATCACCAGTGGAACAATTCTATAGATAAGAACGATTTGATCAATTATTTTGTTTTAATATTTTTTTGTTGTCAATATACACATACATAAACTCCAGGTTGTGGCGCCATCTTTTCAACTCAGTCCGCCAATAGCACACAATCCATATTATTCAAATATTCCTCATAAGTTTTTATCTCATATCATATTCTTGAAGATAAATATCCTAACCAATCCGTGAATAAAATTTTAATAATGAATTTTTCATTCAATATAGTTTCATCATAATATTTACAGGGAGAAATGTCTTTCATTTATTTATTTTTTTTAATCATTGATCATGATTCATATCATGAACGTAACAATTGTATAGTTGAAAGTGAAGGGTATCTGCATAAAATAATAGTATATCGACCTGAATAACGAGCATGCAGTGATAAATATAATGCAAAATACATATGCATATATATATTTATAACGTTAACCGTAAAAGAAATAACACTTTAAATTCATTGATTGAATGCTGCAATGATTTATATATTTAATATATTACATACTGTGATTTATTTCAATTTAAATTGTAACATGTTTTATCACAATCCCAATAATTTCAAGGTCTTATTTTAATTAGAGTGTAAACAGTGTATAAATATTTATTAAGAAGTTCAAAGTTGTAAATATATCTTTGAAGGTTACACAATAAGCCATTTGAAAATAAATAATTAGATAAAACACATAATTTTTAAATGAAAAATATAAATTTATATAATTCATTAAAAATATTTTTATCTGCAAATAAAAATTTTTAAATCGCGCGCAATCCTACATGGTCTATCAGCAATTTATTGCTAAAAATCCGTTAGTATAATACCGAATAAAATAGTAGATAGATGTAATAAATATATATATTTTTATGAATATATATATATTTAGCCGGTGTTTGAGCACGTGATTATACCAACTGAGCCAACTGTTGTGGTGGCTCGTGCGTAAAATTCAACACCTGGGTATGCGTTGTAAGAGCAGTGGCCAGTATATGTGTTCCAACGGTCGCGAGAGTTGTACAGTGAACGGTTTTGCGCGGTTTATCAAGGACTCATGATAATCCAGTTATATTAAAATATAATTTTGTCGCATTTATTGAGTGATTTATAAAAAAAAAAAAAAATACAATATGAAAATGGGATTTAAATTGAAGAATTGGTTCAGGAGACACCGGTAAATGTTTATTAAATTATCTGCACTCTTTAATAATAATTATTTAATTATAAAACATGTAAATACATAAGAATCTTTTTGCATAGAATAATTTAATTAACATCCGATTGTTATATTAAATTTATTATCTACCTAATTGTATGAATTAATAATTAAGAATTAAAAATTATCACATTGTAAATATGAATGGACACCGTTGTTGTCATGTGAATATAAAATTGAAAAATAATTCAGGACAAACTACGAAGTCTACTGGCGGCAGGTGTGTGTTGTTATATCTTCGTATCGACATTGATGTTGTATACGGTTACTTGGAAAAATATCGATCCCTCAATGTATCTTGAAAACGGGATTGTATACTGTGAAATTGTGTATAACTGCACGTTTGTTTATATTTAAAATAAATATATACAATGGTATGTAAATATTTACCAGGCTACCATAATATCATTGTCTAATAATATTATATGCGATGAGATAATCATCATGAATTCATTTAAATTAATATCATTATTGTGAGCGTAATAATGTCACCTTTCACAACGACAAAAACATTTGTGATTTTATTTATTTTATTTTATTTTATTTTATTTTATTTTATTATTAGGAATATAGTGAAGGAATTAGTATAAAGTCTTGATGAACAATATTATTATGGCCATGTTTTCAACAGTAGAATGCTGATAAATATATTATTGGGATAGATGTAATAATGTTAACTGTCGAATGAACAAATTATGTTTGGCTGTCGTGCGGAAAACTCTGCGAATTATAACACGCACTGCTGCCAGATAAAATTAATACTTGTCTGATTTATTTTACCTCTATCGCGCAATTATTATATATTATTTATTCAATATTATGCGTAAAATATAAAAAAGATTTTGATAATAATATTAAAGATAGAATTCCATTGCTAAGAAGAATAATTAATGCTATTAGCAATTTACCAATTTACGCAAATGAAAAATTTCAACATTTATAATCGCGTAAATATTTTTGAAATACAAAATGAATTATTTGATGAATAATATAAATTAATTCATTTATTCATTTGTGTATTAATAATGTTTTACAGTTTTTTTTTTTTTTAATTGAGTATAAAAATTAATATATAATGTTTAATTTGTAAGATTATTTGTTTATTGCAATGCGGAAATAGGTGACAATTTTGACAATGAAAAGAGCGCAACAGCTCGAAAGCCGCTAGTTCCGAACGGATCTGTGCGAGTTTAAACGAAATTATACGAAAATAGCCGATGTGAGCCCGCTGTTGGTCACGTGAGCAGTGCCGAAGTGTACGGAAAGACCCGAATGAAGTACATTCTCACCCTCTTCTTCTCTTCACCCTTCCATTGAGCCCGTTAGTTCGTCGTGTGTTCTCTTCTCTTCTGCCACTTGTCGTGTCAGTTAAGAGTCGACTGTTCGACAGAGTTGTTTGTTATAATTATTGTGTCTTCGTGCCGGTTTAATATACATATATATATATATTTTTTTATCACATTATTTAAATTCAAATGGTTTTTGCGGCATCGTAAACGTCAAGGAAATATAAATTCACGGCCGTCAAGTTTTTATTTTTTTTTTTCTTTGCATTGTTAGATCATCAATCATTATTTTTTACCATCAGTTATAAAAATTATTGTGAATTAATTAATTATCTGTTTTCATTAATAAATTAAATGACTGGACGGTAATAAAAAATAATCAATAATTGACGATGGGCTATTGAATTTTGTTAAAGTAAGTCATTTATTATTTTAAAATAAAATAAATTTTTTATTTATTAAAAAATTCTAAAATTATTATTTTACATAATCAAATAAATAATTTTATGTAATATATTAATTACATTATTATCACCAATGTCTTATTATATTTTATCATTGCACAAAATTAAATTTTTTTCTTTCAAATAATTTCCAAAAATAATTTGTAATTAATGCTACAATAAATTTAAAATAAAATTAATCAAACATTAAATTCATCATTTAAATACACGAATTAATTATAATAATGATTGATATATATTTTTATATATAAATTTATCCACATGTCAATTAATTAAAAATACTTTCATCCATGCAATTAACAATTTTTTATAATAAATTGACATAGAATGAACAGCGACAAAAAAAGAAATTTTTTTTTTTTTCTGCACTCATAATCGATCAAGGTTGAAGTCACTTATTTATTATATACTTATTTATTTATTTACTATATATACATGGATTTCAAAAGTGACAGTGCAGGTGCAATCCTGCACTCTCTGTAAAAGTAATAAATTTTTTTTTCGTATCTTCGTTCAGAGTACAACGATAAATACTTGAAATCGACAATCAGTTTATTGTCACGAGGCAGACGTTGAAAAAAAAAATACATCAATACATATACACATATATTAATACATACCTATATATTACTAAATGATAAGAGAGCAATCCAAGACGTTGGATAATAAAAATTTATTGATTATATCAAAGTATTCAATGATTGATTTTATAGTTAAATAATAATTTTATTTTTTATTTATTCTCAAAAAATATCATCGTGTATTTTTATATATTTTATTATTTATTAAATATATATATATATTTATATTATAAATATATATAATTTTATTATCTATTTATTTATATATTTAATATATTTTTCGTGGCATTTTTAAAATTGATTATTTCAATTAAATATTAAAATATAATTTCAGTTATAAATATTCAATATTGACGATAGTTTATAAAGACGAAATGTTAATTGATGTAATGTTGTAAGACATGCAATCAGCATTAAACGAAACAACTAAGAAAAAAAAAAAAAATATTACACATAGAAGAGAAACTTTGAGTTTGCGTAAAAATGAGATGCAAAATAAAAGTAATAATGTTTAATTCATATAAATAAAATTTACATCAGCATATAAACATAATATATACTCAGAGAAATTTCTTATAATGCAATAACTTTATAAGTAAAGAGAATACACCATTGATTTATGATTAAATCATGACATTGACATTCAAAAAAAAAAAAAAAAATAGTTAAACATATATATAAATTAAATATATATATTACATATGTATTTATTTATCGCAATGGATAAATAAATTATATATCTAAAATAGCGGACAATATACTGAAGCGATGAAAATGAAAAAAAAAAAAAATTATAACAAAGAAAATAAAAATTTTATTTCTATACTATAATTATAAAAATAGTTGGCTCCTTGCACGCAGGGTTCTAACGTTTTACGGTCGGCAGGATACAACCAACCTTCGTATAAGTATTTGTATACATATATATACATGTGTGTGTGTGTGTGTGTGTGTGTATTGCTCACTAGTTTTAACGGCTTCTCATTCGATGACCTCGCAACCATGTATTTTTATTATTTTCTTCTTCCTGCTCCTCCTACCTGTTCGTATCCTTTGAATAATCCCGCGCTCGTGCCAATCTCAATCGTCGCATTTACCAACAGTCATTCATGCTTCATAACTTACAACATATCTACTTACCCTCCAACGAATATATCTATTTTAATTTGTACATTTAATAAATATTATATTTATTCTCAATCAGAAGTTGAAAATTTAATTTATAGATAAAATAAAATATTTATTTATGTATATAAATATTTATAAATTATTATTTTATATTGATTATTTTGTTGGTCAGATATTTTGATAAGCTATAAATTCTACACTTTTATTTCAAGGTTTTATTAATTATATTATTTTTTGTATATAATTGAAGTCATTTATTTATTATTTAAATTCTTATTTATTAACCTCGTTTAGCTCTATTTATTATTTGATATCAAATGTATTTGTTTATTTTATCTCGTGATTAAATGCAGCGTGCAATCTGCGTGTCATCATTTGTGTAAATTTATAAAATAATATGAAGCAATAATTTTTTTTCTTTTTTGTTTGAAGGAAAAATGTTTTTAAATTAAATGTTTGAATATAAATAATGTTGATTGGAATCTGTAAAATATATCGATCAACTTTCGCGATTTCCTTTCAACTATAATATATCCTGTTTCACTTATATACTAGTCTCGTCAACGAACCTTGTAGCAATTCGACGCCTTCTTCGTAATTCACGTAGAGAATTATGAAGTCACAGATGCGTGTCGGTCTTATGGACCTTAATTAGAATTGAAATTATGTTTACATACATTTATATTGAATTTGATACTTCCTTATGGGAAATAATCATCGCACATTGACTGATTAATAATTAACATACAGTCCCACCTATATATTATATAAATAAAATTACAAAAAATTAAATTTTATTTATTTATAAATGATTAATTATTTTTTTTTTATTTTTGGCAATTAAATAAAATTGTAAATGTTGTTTAAAATTTTTTATTTGTATGGATTGCTAATAATATTAATTATTTTTCTTATAGCAATGGAATTCTATCTTTGATATCGTTATCAGAGTTTTAATAACCTAAATTTATTGATAATCAAAAAACCATCAAATTGAACAAATAAAAATACTTGATATAGATGAGTAGCTACACAATTATAGCAATGAGTGATAAAGGCACTTGAAATTAGGTGACAAAGCCATATTAAATTCTTACTCATATCCAGTAGTTATAAATATAATAGTTGTGGATATTAAAAATACACACACGTTAAAAAATAAAATTTTATTAAATTATTTTATGAATATATTTTTTTTTTTTTTCATTTATTTATATTATTTTTTAGGTATTTAGGAATATTTAGGTTACGAAAATTTTAAAAATGTCATGAAAGAGAATTATAGAAATATTAAATTATATTTTTATTATTCTTTATTATTTTATTATATTTTATACAACAATATAATTTAGTATAAAATTTTTTAAAGATATAGTGACATTATAAACAGTCAATATTAAATATTTACTTGGATGATTATATCCTAGCTTATATTTTGCAGTTGCATGGATTATCATGACCATGAAGACACTTAATATCTTTGAGAACTAACGCGTTATTGTTTTCAAATAAATATATTTTTAACTTTAGACAAAAAATAACTCCGTTTCAATTAAAAATATTTAATCACGTCTATTATTCTTCAAATCGCATCGCGATAAGGAAGAAACAAACGATAATTTTTATTATGTTTGTGTAATGTGTGTGTAGATAACACAAATATCTATAAAGAAAAATATGTGTACAATGTACATACAGTGTTATAAATGTATATTAAAACAGGGAGAGTTTACATATTTATTTTTCTTTTATTTTTTTTTTTTTCATTATTCTATTTTTTTTTTTTTGGTCTTGCAGTCGACTTTCTGAGTTTTCAAAAACGAGTTATCTATACCAGCTCGGCGCCGTGTGACAAGTATAGTCGATGAAAGTATACACTTCAGTGGCGGACAAGTTTTTTTTTTTTAATTCCATATACAGGCGACGATGTGCGCATTGGCTTCTTCTTCTTCTTCTTCTTCTTCTTTTTTTTTTTTTTAGTAAACATTATAAATATATATCTCGTCCAAGTGCTAAATCAAAACTCAACTGTCACTGACTCATGTGCATTATCTCTAAACATTCCAAATGATAATTAAATAATTCAATGACGACAATTTGAAGAATAAGTCAGAGACGCAAATCAAATAATACGCTGTATAAAATACTAGGGTGCTTTGTTTGAGGAGATTATTATTTTTTTTGTGGTATTGCCGAAATATTACTCTAGACATTCAAAAAAAAAAAATTCCTACCAAAGATCAGCTTTTAATTTTAATTTTGAGTAGTTTCTGAATTAATTTTAAATTTTCTCATTTTATTAACACGTAAATCTTAATTTTTTTTTTTCATTTATATCTTCTCGGCATTTTACGCTGTTTCATTAGTTTTCAGCTGAAATTGTACAGAAATATTGAATGTTTAATTAAAAGTGCTTATTACTAAATTATTTTCTGTGAATTTCGTCACTAGTAAAAAATGTTGAAACTAATTCTTGCTTGAATTTCATGGTTTTTTTTATTTTTCTCGAAAACTATCGAATTCACAGCAAAAGTATAAAGAACCTTTTTTAAAGGAAATTAAATTTCCTACAAAATGTTATTCTTAATAAAAAACTGTAAGGCTAATAGTTTTCGAGAAAAATCCAATTAAACATATGTAAAATTTCAAATTTTCCTGTTTAATCTAAATTTTTTATCGGTATAAGGGCAGTTCATTGAACATAATTCAGTGATAGGCACTTTTAAAGATTCATTTGTTCAAACCAATCAAATATAATAAAATGCCGCAAAGCTATATCCATAAATGAAAAAAAAAAAATTGAGATTTACGTGTTAAATAAATGAAAAAATTTCAAATTTATTTGTCAAGTATTTAATATTAAAATTAAGAACTCATCTTTAGTGGGAATTTTTTTTTCGAATGTTTACAGCATAATATTTCATCAACACAACGAAAAAAAAATAGCCTCCTCAAACAAAACACCCTAATATATAGATATCTCCATCTTATTATTTTTTTTTTATTACAGAAATTTAATTTCTATATTAATATTATTTTATTTTGATATTCATATAATCAAAATAATATATTACGACACTTGGAGTTTAAAATTTTATGCACCAAATGACGTCGAGACACAAACGAAGCGTAAATATTATAATAAAATTACGTTCTAGTCACTACACATTGTCGTTACGGTTATGAATTAAGTCTTGAGGTGTCGGTTGTATATTATATTTCCTTAATTTTTTTTAACACACATAAGCCAATAAATTTAATGACTGTCCATCAACACTTTGAATATTTCAAAATTATTATTACTTCAATGAAAACAGTACAAGAAAAAAAAAACTGAAACAATAATAATACACAATATAAAACCACTTCATTGTGATGTAATTCTTTCATAAATTCATGTCATAAACATGAAGCATCAATATAAAAATTTTTTAATTTGAAATTCCACTGACATATTACGTGATGAACAAACCAAGATATTAAATGCATCACTTCAGCTGCTTTTAACATTTTTCCTTCATTCTACCATTGCTGCAAATCAAGAAGACACACGGATATAATTAAATCAATAATAAAAATAAACAAAGACGTACACCATCGAAACAATCTTAAATACTTCATCATCATTATTTTTTTTTTCACTATACTAAACCTTCTATCAAAAACAATCGCCTGGAACTTTTGAATGTCAACATATCTTGACATTGCCAACACAAAGTTACGTAATATATATAATTACCCAACGTATACATACATTTATACATCAATGTTGACAACTCGCTACACAAGAAAAAAAAAAATTAATAATCAAATCAAAAAAAAAAAAATTCAAGATTTATTCAATTGAAAATAAAATATTAATTCTATTTACATTTACATTGAATAATAATAAGGCTTATACATATTCACAGTACTTGTTATATTTTGCGTAAATGCCAAGTATATAACAACACTAGAAAATATAAATACATACACACATAGAAAATTATTTTTATTTATATATTTTATTCGCGATATTCATATGCATTATGGATAACGCAAACGACATTACAGGTCTATACACGTTCACAATTTATCTATACATATATACATAGTTAAATATACATGTATATACAGATATATATGTGCTGCAATAGAGCAACTTCCGCGTGTGTGAATTTGAGACACGGCACATTGCCCATTGCATTTATGAGGAAAGTTTTTTTACCCTCACTCACAGAAATAAATTCTTGTACATATAAATATATATAATATATGTATATACATATTTATATTATATATACACATATATATATATATATATATATATTTATCAGGTATGCGCTTGTGCTTTCTTACCAATTGCGTGCGTAATTCTAATTGCCATTACGTAATTTATAGCGCGTATAACAGCGAGATGGAAAGTATTCTCTATCATATTTTTGCTATTATTCTTTTATCCTATTACTATTATAATATAGTATTATTTTTTACAATTTATAACAATCATACTGATCCTATATATTTTTATGTAATCATAGTTTTATTTAAAATTAATTAATAATATTAAAAATAATATCGCGGAATTTAATAAGACAAAAATAATTAATTGATATTTTTATATTGAAAATTTATTTTTATATATTCATTAATCTGTTGTTGAATATTACAAACTCGCATTATATATATGTATGTATATATCTTAGTATAGAAATAAGATGCGTAAAAGAGATGTACATGCTCAGTCCGCAAAGTGGATGGCAATTTTTTTTTTAATTTTTTTTTAATTTTTTTTTTTGCTAGATAATTCCTTGAGTCATCCTAGCATTTTGCAGTTGGCTTGCTGCATTTCCTTCCTCTTGTTCACGTTCTTTCCCCTGTTCTACCCCTACCGGTCTCTTGAAACCAGCAGCAGCCAACGTAACCGGTGTAGCGCACTTTATATTGCAGCGTTCGCTGTCTTCTCTATATCTTTATCTTATTTTTTTTTTTTTCTTTTTTTTTTTTTTTTTTTTTTTTTTTTTTTTTTTTTTTTTTTTTTTTTTCTATCGTTCTCTTCCTCGCTCAGGCTTTTTTCAATGTCCCTGTTGCATTACCCGCGGCCATTGGCACTTGAGGGAAGGTTTCTTCAAGGAGGTCGCGAGCAAGGCCACCTCGGGCGTTGCCCTCTTTAATGCTCGCGATCCTTCGGTATATGTATTCTTACATCGCGTGCACATTCTTTGGCTAGTGCTGCTCTATCTCTATATATAAATGATGTTGCTTTATTAAATACTGATTACCTATACGCACACCTGGCGATGCCAATTTTAATCTTTGTATTATTGTTTTATTTCATGGGATAAATTCATTTAAATGGAGAGTTTTTATTTTAATTGAATATAAATAAAGATTAATTGGTGGTAATTTGTAAAGATATTTTTGGTTAATTAATTTAAACTTGATTTTTTGGGAGAAAGTTTTGGGGAATGATTAAAGAAATAAAAAAAAATTAAATAAAAATAAAAATTAAAAAAAAAATTAAATAAGAAAATGGAAGAAAGAAATTTGTTCATACGATGAATGAGATGAGAAGTAAAAATAAATAGGGTATGTGGATATGATAACGGTGTTGGAGAAAAAAAAAAATTATTCGGTGAAAGTCTGAATGATTTTGCGCAGATGACACACGCGCGAAAATTTCAATGTATTCAAGATATTTCCTCGATGAGACACGCGCAATAGCGAATCAATATAAAAAGGAGTAAGGATTTTTGGGGAAATATTAAATGCGTGATTGGAATTATTACGAAGAAATTTTTAACCGGTTTTTTTTTTTTTTTTTTTATCTTGTATATATAGTTGTTTTAATTTTAGTTATAGAGTCACGACAGGTAGGTAAACACAGAAAAGTAGACAGGTTGTGTCAGGTCAGGGAGTGGCGAAAGGAAAAAGAAATGGTAGATTAAAAAAAATTTTTTTTGAAGAGATAGAATTTAGAAATAATTTTATTTGTTAAAAAAATATAAAAATAAATTTAGATATATAATTTATTTAATTTTAATTAATTATATATATGTCTGTTATGTGTATTTATCGATACACTTTATTTTAATTATTTAATACAAGTGGTATATATGATACAAAAAAATATTTAGTAATTATTAAAAAATAAAATACTGATTCAAAACTTTTTATTATTCATTCATTTTTATTTTCGCCACCAATTTTATTGGATTTATTATAATTAAATTTTTATGGCCTTGAATAGTCTTGGAGGATTATATTCTCACATCTTTTTGTTTTCTATTACTCGAAAGTAATTGTCTGTGTTCTGATTTCATTTATTTAGTCACGAAATTTCAACGTGTTAATTAATTATTTCACATAATTGAAATTGTTTCACATTATATACATTATGTTTCTCAAGTGTTTTGTTCATTAACGGTCAACAGCAATGTTGTATGTCTACGTGTGTAAATGAAAAATTTACACCGTGTGAAATAAGCAAAAAAAAAAAAAAAATAATAATGAACTAAAATAAATTTTACCCCACATGTCAATATTATATAGAGTACATATAAGTCTAGTTATTTACATTGCAATTCTCTGTCATTCCCAATAATTAAAGTGGAGAAAGTTCTATCTCACTTTCGTGAGAAATGTTAGTCCCGCAAGTGAACTAAAACAAGAAGAAAAATAAATAAATAATTAAAGACATCTTATGAAATTTCTGGATATTTATTTTTATTCCATTTCTATTTTTATTTCTTCTGAGAAATCAAATCATTTTGTAAATTGTTTTATAAATTTATATACATTATTATCAAATGATCAATATTCAATCAATCTCTTGTGTGAATTTATTTATTTATTTATTCATTCGCACATGAACATACATCAGAGATTAGTATGACAAAGTGACGATACATTCGTTCAATTGTAATGCAAACATAGTATAAATAACTTTCATGAAAACACGTTTGAAAATAAAATAAAAAACATTATAAAGAAAGAAAAATCAACAATATATTTATACAAAACGTGCCAAGACGATTGAAGAAGCAACAGAGTGCTATAAAATAATTATTGAAGCTGTGAAGTTTCTCTTCTAAACTGAAAGAAATAAAAAAAAAATTAATAATACTTATACTACACACTCATGTATTATTTCGTTCTTGGAAATGTACAATATAAATATGTACATGCTTCTTCAGTATGTATATAATGACACAGATTTATTTAAATAAAAATTATCGAATGGTCAATAGAGAAAACATTTAATAATGATGCAATTTTCTTCAGGATTTATATCTCGTTAAAATGCATAAAGCAAAATTATATTCCACAATTTTCTCTATTCAACGTTTTTTTTTTTTTTCCCCCAATTTTCTTTTCTTATTCTTGGTTATTATTGTTAAACTTACCCGCTTTGATGCATAAAAATAAATAACAATAACTTCTATAGAGTATTTTAAACATCCATAAATATTTATGTGAATAAAAAACAATTCAGAAAATTATAAATTTATATATTTTCATATTGAATTTGTATTGTTATATTTACTGATACTATTCTATTTTAATTATTAAATACAAGCGGTGTATGTTATTAAATACAAAAAAATATTTACTAATAATTATTAAAAAATAAAATACACATTCAAGTCTTTTTATTATTCATTTTGTTTTTTTTTTTTCCTTTTCAAAATCGTGTGATTAAATGTGCAGATCACGATTGAATGTTTCGTCGCGCAATTTAATGAACTCAGCTATTTTTATATAAAATAATATTGTAGAATGTTCGATAACTAAAGAATAATAATAAGTGATAAATAAAATAGCAGTGAAATATTTTACACATTTAATTATAAATTAATTTCGATTTATTTTGCGAATAAATTTATCTGTTGTATTTTATTTCTTATTATTACAAGGAAAAATAAATTGGAATAATAATTTAGATCAAGTGATTGAGTAATTTATGTCAAGATATTTATCATTTTAAATTTATTGCAATTTTATTTGTTTATTTATACACACAGATATAATAATTATCCGTCATTCCATAATACATTACGTTACACTGCTGCATATTTTGTTTACTAAAATAATTATTATTTTTATCTTAAATGAAAAACAATAGATGCACCAAGCTATTATTTAGAATTTTCTCATGCCAAAAGATATTTTATATTATCAGATGTTCACAATACGTAACGAGCAAAGAGGAAATAATTTTTTTAGAAAGAAAAATATAAATATTTTTACATACAAAAAATTAAAATTAAATCGTCAATTTTTGTTTTGTATTAAATTGTTTTGTTTATAATATATATTCTTCGTCTTATATAAGTAGAACAATTTTTTAAAAATAAAGAGAGAAAGAGAGTGTGTAAAAGTGTTATCTATTAGATGGTTAAATTACTAAATCGCGAGAAAGTTAAACGTATGATCGTTTAAAACTCTCATGTTTTTAACATCACAATGTTGAAATTATTTATATGTATTACATGAAGGACAATTTCTCCTTCTGCAATTTCCCAATCACGAACAATCAATAAATGGAATTGAAAAAAATCATCAAACATAAATTTCTATATTAAATTAAAAATAAATAAATAAATAAATAAAAATTTTACATTCACAAGATAAAATAATTTGAATATTTAAAATAAATTCATTGCTTTGCGTATACATATTTAAAATATTAATTTTTTAAAATATTGTTCATTTCTCAATTTCTAGAAATATTTTTAAAAAATATCCATATATTATTTATTTATTTGTACATATTCATACACCTGATCCGGAAGCCTACTTTAAACAGTTCTCTATGATTAACCCACTTTGAAGAGTTTTTCCTTCTTTCCTTTCTCCCTGATGTCTCAATGGAAGTGTTCACACTACGACACTCGTGGGACACTCTCTCATATAAATAATAATACATACCAACATAATATGTACAACACTTTTAAGAATATATATTGAATAGCATGTTGTAGATTTATTTTTGCAACTTGAGAAACTGGAAAGTTATTTAGAAATAAATTTATATTCTCAAATTTTTGAGTTTATTTTATTTATTTTTTGACGTCTATATATACGGACTGAACTAATAGTAATATGATTATACAATAATTTTATAGATAAATTAGGAAAAATTAGGAATTTTAATACCATATATTTATTTTGCAGGCAAATTTTTAATTTCATACTAATTTTCGGGGTTATGTTTCTTGGGAGAATATATTTTGAAAGAGCCGCGGGCTGCAGTGTGATGAAAAAGCTAGCTTTATATGGTCCCTCAAAAAAGCTCTTACTAAGAAATCTAAAATAAATAATGATACAGACTCAGATACATGAAATAAAATTATATTTGTTCTTAAAAAGTACGTACCTAGTCAGATTGCAATGATTGATCTCAAACGACTAATTTCATGATAATTTCTTAGATTTAAGTGAATATTTTATCCAGAGTTTGCGTTATATAAAACGTTTTATAATTATATAAGATATAAAATTATATTTTAACATTATAAGTAAATAATATCTTTGTTAATCGAAAATTTCAGTCCTGTAATAAAAACTTGGCTCTCTCAAAACATTGGGTGGCTTTTTCAATATGTGTTTATGAAATTGCCGAATTTTATTATTTTTATAAATGCTTAGAAGTCCAAAAATACCGATAATTTTGAAAAATTTCTTATAGCATCACATACATAAATGAATGAACAATCACTTATTATACAAATTTTTTTAATTATTCATTTCCTTTTATATTATTTATCCCTTTTTTTTAAAAATAGTTCTCTCATGCCACTCTTCTCCTACCTAATATTACCATCATCCCATACATACACAGATAAATATTAATATATCTGAGTAATAATAACTTTAAAAATATCTTCTAGAAAATAAAATAATTTATCAATAGTCAAATTAATTTAAAATTACCTCTTGTATTAAATTAATATTTCTTGTAAATATTATATTAAAATTGCCATTAAATTGTGTTTCAACACCGTGTCTGATGATCAGTAATATTATGTACAGATTTATACATACATATTACATATATCTATTTATCTCTTGATATCGCACTTGGATATTGTTAGTTTGTATGAGCTGAAGATGTACACGAAGCAATAAGCCGAGCAGAGACAAGCAAAGGCCTTCCTAAATTCCATACTGGCGCATCCCGTTATATTACTCCACCTGGGTCCCCCTTGTGTGCGCCAAGAGGCCATCAATGTAAATATATGTATGTATACAAACATATGTATACCAGACGTGTATACATTTACACACATTAAAGAATATAACATACGTTCGCGGCTTATCGGACACGAGTTTAACTGCATCATGTGCATTTCTCTCTGCTTTCTCAATTAATGATCGAATTAAACAAATGACAAATTTTTATTTATTTATTTTTTTTTTTTTTTTCAAAGTAATACTTTT
>JAQQBS010000001.1:1556389-1602693 GCA_030347275.1 Microctonus aethiopoides
AAAAAAAAAAAAAAAAAAAAAATCAAAAAATTTTGTCGAAAAAAATAAACAAAAAATTTTTGGTGTGGGACTGCACCCTTATTATTTAGGGGTATGAAAAATAGTTGAGGACTTATATTACGACCTACTGAATATACACAAAAAATTTCATAAAAATAGCTCAAGCCATTTCTGAAGAATTTGATTACAAACACTGTGACACGAGAATTATTTATATTTATACATATATATATATGTATATAGATTATATATTTTTATATACTTATATTTGTACACACGGAATTGCGACCAGATGGAAATTGTATTGTGGTTGGGTAGAATATATTTACGATCAAGATCATCAAAATGACCGTAATTTCTCAGCGACTGCTGTTATATTTATTTTTAATGCCCGACAATTGTTCCATTAAATCCAACAGATGTTCCTCACTGTTACGCATTTATATTCATTTTTATTATATTCCATATCTAAACAACAATAAAAAAAAAAAAAGCTAAAATTCTGATTATTGTAAATAATAATTTTAATAATTATGACGCAATATTTAATTTGATTTTATTATATATAGAAGATGTTTAATATATTTAAATATACATAATATATAAATGTGTTCCTGTGTGTGTGTAAATAGATTAAATATTCATGTGGTAGTGTATATGATATAACTGTTAATCCAGCGACAATTTTATATCCTTCTCAAGGACCTCTTTCTTCTCTTCAAGTGTCTTTTATTTTATTTTATTATTCATTATTTTTATTTTTATTTTTATTTATTTATTTATTTTATTTTTTTCATTTAAATATCTACATTCTTTATTCTTTCTCGCTTTCAGCGAGATGTAGACGACGATGGAGAGAACCTGTTTGCGTAACGGGAGCTTTTGTTTCACATGCATGCACGCGTGTATATATTTGCGTGATATATGCGACGAGAGGGTTTCTTATAAATTCGCACGATTTTCTACTACCTTTCACATAATCATTTCGGTACTATATATTATTACCTATTATATCCTGCGAGACGGTTATATTGATCTTGTAATAATTGAAAGGAAAGAAAGAAAGGAAGAAATAAGAAAAAAAAAAAAAAGTTACACGCTCATAAAAATTCGTAATAAATTATGTATATTTTTATTTATTTATATATGAATAGATATATAAATATATATTCCTTGTTATTATTTATATTTAATTCACACTCAAGTCAGTGTAATAACACGAAGAAAAAATAATTAATTAAACAGCTAATTAGAAAATTTTATAATATTATTTTATTCTGATTAAAATTTTTTTTTTTAACAATTTAGTAGCGATTTTTTTTTTTTTATTGATGTTTGTGGAATAAATAATTTCAACCAACATACACATTGTTGAGATAAGTGATCACAGCTGACTGTATAGATAATTTATAAGATGTGAGACCACCGTCATGCTGATTGATTTATATATAAAATATTATTATTTATTTTTTCATTTTTTTTTTTATTTTTATTAACAATTCATGCTCATGTGTATATTGAATATCAAGAGCATCAGATTTCACTGCGTAACTGTCATTCTGTATATATGTATATATATAAATATTATAATATAATTATCGTGTAACCGTTTAAAAGAGAAGAAAAAAAAAATTCATAACATGACGTGAGAATATAAATAAGGTAGCAATGACATTTTATTTTTATTTATAATGATGTATATTTGCTATATATGCCGTCAAAAGTTTTATTGCATTAGAAGACGAGAGTATAAGATTTTCTTTGAGTGCAGTTACGCATCGACAATTCCATCAAGTCTCGCATGGTCAGATAGTATAACGTGCTATCCACAATATCTCATTGTTTTTTATTATTATTTTTCTCTTTTATTTCATTTTTTGTATCTTCACTCGAAATCATATACCTTCGAACTTTCGACTTTCTTCATGAAGGAAAGAGAAAAAAAAAACAACTTTATATTGAGGTTCTTTTTAATTTTTATAACTACTTTGAATTTGAAACAAGAAAAAAAAAATCCCAGCGTGAGTAATTATAATTAAATGAATAAAAATATTAACTTTTTTTTTTATTTTAGTCGAATGTTTTCATTTTATAATAATTAACAGTTGTTTTTAAAATTTATTTATTTTTTATTCCAGTATAAAATTAATTATAATTAAATGGAGATTTTTATTTCAAATTCAGTGTGACACCATATATGATTATTAATTGAAAAATATTTTCTAGTTTAGAATTATTAAATAAAAAAAAAAATAATAATAAGTGGTAGAGTATTCTATTAATTTTAATACACGACCTTCGTTCATCACCAAGAGGCGGACTTCCGTTCTCTTCTTGAGTCGTAGTAGAAAATTACTTGTAACAACAACTGGAGGTTTCTTCACACGCAATTCATCCTCAACGATTATACACGCTTGCACGAGTAACACCACGTCACATTTGGATTTTAATCGTTATTATAAGACACCTATATATATCTGAACATAAAAAACTAAAAAAAAAAAGAATAAAAATTATCCAAGACAATTTTCAAAAATATTTTTTTTTTTTACTTTAATAATAATATTATTATTAACAGAATTATTCTGCATATTTTGAAGTTGAAATAAATTACTATAAATATATTTTATTAACAATAAACATCATAGGTATATTTATTTATAATAATGCATACATAAAATATATTGAGAGAATATATAAAATGCGTATTACACCTGTCACTCCATATTTGCACACTTTGCATTTGTGATTTATCAAGGAAATATATTATGCAATAATAATGCAATATTTTAAATGCATTTTAAAATACGTCATACTATTGTGCATATATGTAACGATATAAAAATGTATATGGTATGACGTTTAACTAGGTATTATCTTATATATGAACAAAGAGGTCATGGTTAGAGGTCTCTCAAGGTACTAAACAAATGTTTGAACGCATTCCATTCTATCTATAATACATATTATATATATCGCACGTTGATCATTTCCGGCACAAAAAGCTCTTTAATCCACATGTCACGATGCTATTGACACAGATATAAAGTAAAAGGTATTTTGACATTAAATCATTCAATCAAATTGTGACCAAATTCGTGACAGACATACATACCTCTTTATATGTACATGAAATAATTTATTCCAATTCACAATTCAGTTAATGACACATCGAAACTTTTGGCCTGTTTTTATCAGTATTATTCACGCCATATATTATTATAATCGACTGTTTAACATAAAAATATCAATGAAGATACATAGCATAAATAATATTTAATCAAATGAAATTTAATAGTAAAAAAAGAAGAAAAAATAAAAGACAAATTATGTTGTGTAATTTTTTTTTTTCTCTTTATATAATTATTATTAATATAAATATTTTATTAATATATATTAATTAATTAATTTCGTATAATTTCAGAAGCAGAGAGGAGAAAATAACTGGAATGGTGTTGACCGTCACCGAAGACACACCAGCTGATATGCTGGCTGGGAGTATGGAACTCCTAGTGCAGCTACCTCGAGATCATCATATTCATACGCAAAGAGTTACCGTTGAACGGAGGTATTAAAATAATAAAAACATGTATTTACATGTTGGCAACACGATTACTGACAGTTGTAACGTGATAAATTGACAATAGAAATTTTTTTATTGATGAAACTTGGAAGGAAAAATAAACCAACCATAATTATGTAAATGATTGCAACTTTAAATATTCGCAATGTGTACTTGGAAAAATTTATATATTGAGTATATAACCCAAGACATGCAATATATTTATTGCATACATATATGTATATATATTTGTCTCTGTAATGTATATTAATGGCAAGAGGCACGCACATATCAAGTCAATTTACTTTTACGCAATCGAGAGTACATGAGCATTTAGTGTGGATCACATTTGCTCGTATTTATCTGACTATTTGTTATTTATGTGTGAACGATTAGTAGATGTATACGTGGGGATAACACATGTACGTGATATTTCCAATAATATTCCAAGTATATAATTAATTCAATATTGATTTGCCAATGTCAAAACGTGAATGAATATATAAATTGTTTATTTTATTTTATATTCAGTAGAATTGAAATGAATTATTTGAGGAATTTTGATTGTTTTTATTTATACATATATTTATTTTATTTTTATGTACCGTTGGTATAATTTGAGACATGATGATTGTTGATCATTGCACCTTACATAGAGCGCCTTTCATGGCCACATTCATCCACAGAACAAGCACCCACGTTTTATGTGCGTAAAGCATGACGAAAAGTCGTTAGATTGATCGTCAATGTCCAGTCGTGCGTAACATTTGGGTTTCCCGTGTGGTTTTTACGTCATAATTTTGAACTTTCAGTCAATATCTCTAAAGACTTGATGATACATATTTTATATGCATTTACTGATTTTTAAAGAGAAAGAAAATAAATTTTTAAAAATATTTCTTAACATAAAATACATCAAGACCTGTTTATAAATAATACAAAAATAATATATATTTATATATGTATATTTGGATTTCTCGATGTTTTCTATAATGTTTTGCAATTAAAAATAAATAAATATATGAAGAAATAAAATAAATAAATAATCGCTGTTCCATTTTAACATTTTTTATTTTTATTCTACTTTTTCTTACGTATTTTTTTTTTTTCATTCTTTAGTACAGCAATGATGGATCTTCTGGTACAAATAGCAACAGCTCACAAATTGGCAGCTTCGAGTTACACCCTACAAGCAATTGGAGAGCATGGTCTGGTTCTGCCCCATCAGTCGAACACTCCCATCGGAGCACTAGATGCTCTTGAGGTATTTTTATGACCAAGAGTACTTTTATCTTGTTTCATTTCTTTTTTTTTTTCTTCCAGTCCTTACATATTTTCTTGTAAAATTTCATATTTACCACAACTATGATTCATCATCCATCAGGAAATTCTCCCAAGTCCTTCACATAATTTAACCTCTCATTCTATCTACACCAACCACTAATGATTCTCTTATTTTTATTTTTTCTCTTCAATTTAATATTTTTCTTCTTCTTTTAAATTTCCACCAGGTAAAATTGCTACCAAAACAGGGAACGTTTATCCCGAGAAAAACCAAACTAGCAAGTCAACCATTCGAAACGACTTTCAGATTGCAGGTATGTACCAATCGTCCATTTAATAAATAACTAAAAGACATTAAATCAAAAGGACGTTACATAATCATAGAAAATACTGAAATAAAAATAAGAAAAAAAAAAAATATTTATATTAATAAATTATATTTCTTCAATGAATGTGTGTAGGTACATTTGCCGAGGAATCAACTTTATGTGTCGAGAGTTAGTCCAAAGACAAATCTCGGTGACATATTAGAGGATGTATGTCGAGAAAAAAATTTGGACAAGAATAAGTACGAGCTTCGTCATCCTGGTGAGTCTTGAGCGAAGAGAGTCATATGAAAAATATTCTTTTCAAGGTCGAGAAAGTGAATTAACAGTATGAAATCGACAGAGATTAATAGCGGTGTTTTATTATTACTCATGTGTATTTTTTTTTTTAAGAGTCTCATCTTCAATTTGTTTTCTGACAAATAATTCTCTTGCGACTATATTCGAATAAAATGTGCAATGCGTTGGATTTTAATGCGAATTATTTATCTACTGTACAATTTTATTACCACACTATTTTCTTCTCAATTAATTCACCAGCTATAAACTTTATTCGTTTGCACTAATTAAAGACTCGGTGTATTAGAATAGAATACTGTAATGCGAATGAAACCAAACGGAAATTCCATCACGTCAAGAGTTGGACGTGTAGTTAATTTTTTGTACTTATTACGGATGTAATATCAGTATCAAAAAAAAAAATTTTCAAGGTATTTTTATTTATTTTAATGAATTATATTGGTAGTATATCACATTGATATACATAAATAATATTAAAGTACTCGAGGGGGAACTTCCGTTGGCTTCGCTCGGGCGCCACAACTTTCAAACCTGGTTGCGTTTGATATCCCGAGAAATAAAAAAAAAAAAATAAAGGGAAAGAAAAAATGTATAAGAGTTAATGGATTCTCGGGATTGAAGGAAACCAATCATAACTTGCTTGGTGCTTGGTCACTTTTTATTTCATATTATTTGCGTCTTCGCATTTCTCAAGTTAACACGATTCCAAGATTGCAAACAAAAAAATTATTTCAATATATAGAAAAATAGATATCTTGTTAGAGATTATTATGATAAAATATAAGTACATCGATCATAAATATCTTGTTTAATATAAAAAAATTGCGGTCGAGTTGGTAAATAATGAAAATTATTTAAAAGATTGGATAATATAGTTTTGTAAATTTTCCATCATCAATTTTACGCAAAACAATAATCTGAAATATTATATATATCACGTGTATATAATTACGTTCATGAGCTAACGTGAATTGGCAATAAATAATAAATTCAGTGGTTTACATATTTTACAATGAAATATTGTAGTAATAAATAAAATAATAATGGTCATTGAATATAAATTGATAGATTAGGGATAAGTTAAATAAAATGTTACACTCAATTCTACAGATCCGGTCGTTCAATACAATGAAAGGATTTTGTGTTCTATAAAACACCGCCTGCAAATTACGAAACTTATTCTCCTTCACTTTAACCGTCTGGTGTGTCTCGTCGTGCTGTACATTTCATTATGTAGTTTCTCATTATCAGCAATAATAATTATACTCTATTACGTTGAACGATCGTTTGTATTTCTTCTTTTAAATAACATTAGATTTGAATTTATATGAATGATTTTTTTGCATGTGCCTCAGGCAAACATGTGAAGTGGTTACTAAATCCAAATACGAATACACGAATATTTTGTGCAATTTCCTTCGGAGAGAATATTTAGCAGACTCGACAAGTTGATTGACCTCATTAATTAACGCCAGTAATATGTTTGACAGGTTCTTAAGATACATTTTGATGTCATAAACCCGAAGGCTCGTTAACGATTGAGATGAGAAAGAAGAAATAATAAATACATAAATATATTCATTTATTTTATTTATTTTATTTATTTTATTTATTTCATTCGTTGATTCAATCATCAAAAGGATTGTAAATGTCGACGAAACCTGTTGAATAAAAGAAACAAATAAAATTGATAATATAACAGCGAGGAGAATTATTTTTATTTTTTTTCGGACATTTTCGCATCTGATATTTTTTTTCTTTTTTACATCTTGTCATTTTAGATAAAGAAAATTTTACCGTTAAGGTATTTTTATTAGTGTTGAGTTTCACTTTAGCACAATTATTCCATTTGTGGCAATATACTTTCTGTAAGCGTCGAAAGTTATCGGTTTCATTCTCGTTATATTCATTGTTTACTCGTTGCCAAGTTCAACAATGCGCTCAAGAATATCATTCGATACTGCTTTTGCACACAATACATAAAAGACATATACGCATAGACACACAATGGATCATGATAATAAAAATTTCCAAGAGATTTTTACGCTTGACGTGATATCAGTATATTTCAAGATTAAACGATCAATTGATTCTTTTTATATACCATCAATACCATACAAGTATAACCAATTAAATTTAAAAATAAAAAATACAAAATAGAATGATTACATTTACAGTAAATAAATTGTGATAATGAACACATGTCGGCCAATAAATTGTGTTAATTGTTCAGGTAATAAGAAAATAATAAAAACTATAAAATTAATTAGTTTTCCATATTTGTTTGCTGTGAATTATTTTCTCTTAATAATAACTCTGTTCGATTATTAACGTTCCACTTGTATAAATTTTCTATCCATATACGCAATGTAAAAAAATATATATGATAAAGATAAATGCATCATCTTCAATCGTTAAAATTCAACGACAATCCCCAATAATAAAATCCTTCAATTCATGATGGATTTCTATTTTCTCTTCATATATTTCTCTTGGCTTTTATAACTCCAATACATGTGTTAGTCTTTTTTCTAAATAGTTTCACTGTTCGCACAGTCATTCTACAAAATTATTCTCACATTGCATGTGGAAATAGTGCATTCCCCTTTTTTTTTCTCCACTGCTTTGGCTTATCTGCTACTTGCAAAAATATGCAAGGTTTCCGAAACCATATACATTAACACACTATTGCTACTTTAAAAATGGTATCAATCCAATTAGCATTAAAATTCCACGAAAGATTATTATTACATATAATTCAAACCATGTCAAAATAATACAGTAATACATATTTCAACTGTGAATAAATTTTTTATTTATATTCTTTTATCCATTTAAATCTGTTGATTGCAGGAAATCACAAGGAGACCCTGGACCTCTCATTATCCCTCCAAGACTATCATTTGCAAGAGGTGACGCTTTACGCGAAGCAGGGTCAAAGCTTGGGATCGGCATTGAGTTCTCAGGATATAATGGCGCTTCAACGTCAAGAGGAACGACGACGCCAGCAAGCAAAACAAAGTGTCTTTGGTTTTATATTTAAAAAATCAAAAGAGAGTTCATTGAGCACTGATAGCCTTGGTGGTAGAAGTGTTTCACCAGCTAGAAGCGATGAAACTGGTCGTAGTATAAGTCCACTTGCACCACCAACACGACCTCAACGTAAACGAAGGCCAGCACCAAATCCACCAACTGTTATTCATCAAACCACAATTTCACCACAAACAAATAGCGATGGAGTTAAAGACGACGATTCAAAGGAGAAGCTTGTCATTAGTCACAGTCGTAATAGTAGCGACAGCTCTGGCTATCATGAGGCGTCAGTTCTCAGTGATAATCCTGAATCAGCTGGAAGAATGCCAGAAACTTTACCACGACGCAGTCGACCACCGAGCAAATTTGAATCACGTAAACTCGCTCAGACATCGCAAACAAGCAAAAGTCTTTGTAATTTAGCAACAAGCTCAGGAGGTGGACTTACTCATGCTATTAGCAATACATCACTGAGTTCTACCGGTAAATTTATTTTTTTATTTTTCATGCTTCACTAATAAATGTTATAATTTTCTTTCTCGCATGAAATAATTATTTTAATAGTTTTTTATTTTCGTGTTGGTGTGTTTGTCACAGACATGAATTCAAGTAAATGTCGGGTTAAATCTCACCGCTCTGTGACATTTATTGTCAATTAATAATGGTTGATGCGATAATTATTTTTGATTACAGGCATTAGGAAGAAACGAGCTGCGCCCAAACCACCAATCAGCAGACCATTATCATCAGCGATTTCAACACAAGCACTTGAACGTATTGTCGATTCTGAGGAATCTCTTACGTCTGATATGGGAATATCAAAGCCACCATCGGACATTGCAGGATCGTCAGGGACTGAAATGAATTCCAAGGCTAATTCGGATATTGCTATGAGTGTTCATGCATCTACGAAATTAGTAGCGAAAAATTTCTGTCATACTTCACAATTAGAGATGAATAATGATGGTAAAAGACAGACGGTAGCAAAACTTGATGATGAGACGTGTCGTATTGATGTACCAAAGGCAGAAAAAAATATATCGACATCAATTGAAGATGCAAAAAAAGTAGAAAGAGCTAGAGTAGCACCTCAAGGTAAGCTTGTTCGTAGTGGCAGTAGTTTTGATGACAATGGACCCACTTATAGTTTTATATCACAAAATCGCTATGAAATAATTAATGAAGTGAATGAAACAAGTAATTTATCGTTGAATTGTGTAAGGGAAAATGTTATTTCATCGGATAAATCAATGGGGAATTTAAAAGTACCGAAAAAATTTGTATGTAAAGCTAATATTAATAGTCCTACGTTAGAAAATCTTCGTCATCAGAATGAATTTACAGTACCACGTCGATCAGTTCATGGAATTACAACGTTTGAATCGCTTAAACATCATAACGATGTGATGATAGAGGAGAAACTCGTGAAAATACCAACTATTATTAATTTAAATAATATTAACATGAACAATACGTCAACTGGTAAAAGTGAAAACGCAATAGATTATAATTCGAAAGCACGAAATAAAAATTTTAAAAAAATTCCCATCGATCGTAATGATAAATCGTCATTTTTAATGAATTCACATAGTTTTTGTTGTTCAAATAATCATTTGCAAAATTTTAAAGATAGAAATAATATACGGACAAGTTTAAGACGTGTATCAAAATCCGGGGATTTGACAATGACTAATTCACATAATTATAATGATTCTGTAACGTCGTTGTCGAGTAATGGTAAAAAAATATGTTCGCTGTCAGATCATGATCTCACCAGTAATAATTCATCATCGCCGCCATCGAAGAACACATTACAAATATTTGCGATTTCAACAGAACCTGTTAATATTCATGCTCCACAAATGAATTTAATTCCTAATGAAATCAATGATATACCTTCTTTTCCGTTATTAAATAAATTTCAATCCAATACTCATTCCAATGTTAATAAAAAATTGAATATACTTGAGCCACCGCCGCCGGGTTTAGTGAGCCGTGAGGAGTCTAATGAAAATTGGAATCAATTTCTCATACAATTGAATACGATAATAGAAAGTCGAGTTGGTGAGTTAGTTTAAATTCAATCAATTTACTTGTTTCAATCACGATAATTTGTTCAATTTCATATTATTCCCCTATACAAAATGTGCATTTATATATTATAAAAAAAACCTTCACTGCATTTATTTCCGCTTGAATATTGAGCACTTAATTATATTGAAGCATTATATTTATTGATTCATTTATTTTTCTTTTTTCTTCATTTATTTATTTATTTATTTTTTTTCGTTTATTGGTGATGGCATTTATTTTTTACCTTTTGATGTAGCACCTGTTCCCAAGCCTCGTAATATCAGTAAAGGACCTCCCATAACGCCACGACGTATGTTCAACCATGAATTATCATTATCAACCAGTGATGTCGAATCGAATATTTCAGTAAAAAATATTTCTAAAACAATTAATATAAATGATTTCGACGAGAAAAATGTTGAACAGCAAGACGATGGAGAAATTAATAAATACACAAATTCAAATAATGAAAGGAGTATTTTAGAACATGCGAATGAATTTATTATGCAAGATAATAATAAAGTAGATAACAATGATGTTATAAATAAATTTAATGAATCGTGCGCTGTAATTTCTACAGTTCCAAAGTGTTCTCAATTAACGTCGGAAATATCCGGGACTTCGTCAATAGTTAATGAAAAAAATATGAAAGATGATAAATTAACAAAGAGCATTGATGAAAAATTACTTGTAGAAGTATCAAAAAAATCACCTCGATCCAAAGTTTTTCAAAGTGTATCGGCGTTTAGTAATTTTGATGTCAATTCTTTTGAAAAAAATAATAAAAAAGTAACTAATTCTCATGACAGAAATTTCACTTGTGCACTAAATCCAAATTTCTCCACGAGTATTTCTCATATGGAAGTGAATGAGAAAATGAATTTAGTTATGAAAACACCACGGAATGCATTGTCTGAGAATGACACATGTGAAGAACAATATCCATCATTTATCACTCACAGCACTAATTTGGGTCTTCAAATGGATTTAACACACTCTACCGTAGAAGAAAAATTATATTCTCAACGGATGGGGAAAGCAGGTGCATGTTGTTAGCCTACTAACACCTTAATAATTTAATAATTACTTAGTCACAGTTTATTAACCTGTAAATAATCTTGAAAAATCAATCATTTTCGGTGGTTTCATTTTTTTCAACAATTTTAATTCTATTATTATTTATACTTTAAAAAAAAAATTTTTAAAATAAGTTATAAAATAAAATCTTAACAATATAATTCACGTTAATTATAAAATATCTAAATAATTAGAAAATATTATTGACATTCATTAATTAATGTTGTTTTTTTATTTTTATTCATTTTTTTCAACGATTTTATTTCTATTATAATTTATACTTTAAAAAAAAAATTTTTAAAATAAGTTATAAAATAAAATCTTAACAATATAATTCACGTTAATTATAAAATATCTAAATAATTAGAAAATATTATTGACATTCATTAATTAATGTTGTTTTTTTATTTTTATTCATTTTTTTCAACGATTTTATTTCTATTATAATTTATACTTTAAAAAAAAATTTTTTAAAATAAGTTATAAAATAAAATCTTAACAATATAATTCACGTTAATTATAAAATATCTAATTAATTAGAAAATATTATTGACATTAATTAATTAATGTTGTTTTTTTATTTTTATTCATAGGTGTTGATGACAGTCCCACCGAGACTGATCTCTTGCTTCAAAAAGTTTCCACAACACTAGCCAATGTATCACCGATTTCTGAACGTCTATCGCAAGACGTGCCATCAAATGAAGTCAATCATGTGGAAAAGATGGATCGAGTTAATTCAAAAGCCGACAAGGCGCCGGCTCATGATGAAACTGGTTTGGATAGTACTCCAAATATGACGCTAAACTCGCAACAAGATACATCAGATTACGTATCAGCAACTGGTGAAGATTTATCTGCCACTGATTGGGAATATCAACTTCCCGATCCACCTTCAGCATTTCGTGATAATATTGCGCCAGATCATGATGACTACGAAACGATAACACTTCGTTCAGTAGACGCATTTAAAGAGCCCATTGTTACGATAATAAATTCAACAGAAAAAGATTTCAACCGTCAAGTGAATGTACAAAATGAACCAGAACATCTCATGCAACCGGATACAAGAACAACTATACCAGCAATAATAACAACAACATCAACAATGACACATTTAATAAATGAAAAATGTGATGAGAAAAATATTAATATAAAAGAAATTAATGGAGATATGAATACACCGAGATTGTCGTTGGAGAATCACAAAAAAGATTCAAATAATGAATTGAAAAAGGAGGTTATTTCGGAATTGGAGAATAAAATTGAAAATGGAATTTTCAATCCACCAAATCGTAAATATTCTGATGAAGAATTCAATCAATCTTGTGTTGATAAACTAGCGCCGAATATTGCTCCGATTGAAAACACATTGCCGAATTTTACAATTACAACATATCCTCGACAAAAAAATTTAAATATCTATGATTCTTCAGTGTCAATGTCATCATCACATCTAACAGACAGTACGCAAGACCGAATTGTTAAAACTTTTGCGACTTTATCACGGAACACAAGCGCACTATCAAGAAAAAAAGAAAGTTACACTGACTCATCAAATCATAATCATCGTCAAGGAAATAATTTTGAAATAAATAATAGTCCTATTATTCGTGCAACTAGTATACAACATATTAATTTATCAAGTGAAGGGCTAAAAAATCCTATAGAAGAAACTATTAAAGTCCCACAGAGACATCAAGACACTGCAAACAGTAATGACAAAACTAATATCGTGCATCGTTCTAAAAGTTACATTGTTTTGTCACACAATTCAAAATATCGCAGCAATAAAACACTTGTCTCAAATATAATCGATGATAAATCAATGATAAAGTCTACAAGTGTAACAAATTTAAATCAAGATACTTCAGCAATTGATAAAGAAAAATCGCGTAATCAAGAAAAAGATTTGAAAAATTTTCATAATGAAAAAAATGAAAATAGAGAACTACAATCAGTCCAAGTACTAAAAAGTATTTTACCACAATTAAAAGATACGCAACATACAGATAAAAGTGCTTCAGAAATCTCTGTAACTGAACATTACAATGAGGAAAAAATTTTGGCAACAAAATCCGATGAAACTGACGAAGTTCAAATGAGAAATAAAACCGAAGCTCAAACTGAACGAAATAAATCTGAATCAGATGAAACAATTAAACGTTGGAGATATACAGGACCACCTGCAATTAGTCTTGGCAGTTGGTCAGAGCGACCTTGCCTCAATGTAAAAATTAAAATGGACACAGACTATAAATTCAGTGTGAATAATAATAATATTAATCATTATAGTAATAGTAATAATATTAATAATAATAGCAATAATAATAATAACACAACTGGAGCAAAAACTATTGTCAATTTAAATAGCTCCAGTAATGATGTGGATATTGTTAATTACAAAGATAGTTTTATAAAAAATTTGCCAAAGAATCATGTGAAAAATGATAATGTAAAATTATCGTCAAATGATACAAAAGAGTCGGATGTAAAACGGGTCATGGACGATGTTGGTATTATGAAAAAAAAAATTACAAACACGTCTCTGAATCAAATGCAATCGGGGTTGAAGAATTTTGACTTTGTGAAATTGCGTATGAGATCAAGAGACGAGAGCGATAAACCGGTCGTCGTCACAAATGTCGCAGTAAAAAAATCTTATGCAGAGAAACCGGAATTGAAGGATGACGATATTAAGATCGATACGAGACCGGTTAATTTTAAGGCGCTTACACAAGCATTTGGTCAAGTTAATCTCAGAGCAATACCAAAACATAATAGTCAAAATCGTCATTCTGATTATTTTGATGCAAGACAAAATGATAATGATTTTGTCGATAATAAATTTATGAAAAGGCAGACAAATATAATTGCTGGTGAAATTAATCGTCCGCCTATTAAACGTTACACATCTGTTATTGGAATTGATGCACAGCCGTCTATAAATAATTTTAAAAAAATTAATGAGGATATTAAGAAAATACACAGTACTACAACAAAAGTTAATGGACCAGCGCCAATTGTTAAAGGATTTCACATCAATCATCCAAATAAAACTTCACAAATTTCAAATTCTACAACTATACAAAAGAATTCATTTACGTTGAACAATAAAATAAATGGCCATGTTCCACCGCCACCTCCGACCATGCCAGTAATCACGGGTGTGACATTAAAGAGTAACAATGCAGCGCCAAAGTCAATGTCAACTTGTAAAGACCCGAGAGATCAATTATTAGAATCAATTCGAAATTATGGTCGGGATAAATTAAAAAATGTAAATACAGTATCTTAAAAAAAAAAAAAATGTACAGTCTTTTGTATTACATTGTTTATTTTTTCTTTTCAATTTTTGTTTTGTATTTCGTTGCGTTTGAATTTCCAAATGTTGAAAAGCAGATGTTTTTCTTTATTAAACAACGCCAGTATATCTGATGAAATAATTCACTAAAGTGTAAAGAAAAAAATAAATAAAAATCGTGTACGTAGTGGAATTTGAATGAAAGAATTTAAATAGTTTGTTAATTCGAATTATTAAGAAAATTCAAAAAAACATTTTTAATTTGCATCTGTCAGGCTCAAATACAAATATATATCTAAATGTAAATAAGGACAGTGTGCGAATTTCATAATGAAAAATATCTTTAATTTAATCAAACTAACATTTGGTTATATTTTCAATATCAATCTTTGTACATAGCTTGTTATATTGTATATCATTTTTTTTTTCTCATTTTTTTTTCTGAATCAAATGAAACAAAGCTTTGGATTAATTTGTTTAATGGTTGAAAGCGTTATATATGTAAAAACGCTCAGGTGCTCCAGTCTTATATAATTTATAATTATTTCGAAAATAATATATCGTTCTTGGGCAATGGGATGAAACCAATTTCCACAATTCATTGTGTATTGTTAAGAATTATATTTCTGAAACTAGAGACAGAATTCAAATATCCATTTTGTATATTATTGATACGTTTGTTTGTTTTTTTCTGTCAAGTGTGTAATGTGTAATATTATTATGAAATTTGTGTATTTCATACATTGATTGTATTGAACAGAATTAATGTGTATTTCCAACGTAAATTAATGAAACGAAAGTAATATAATTAATAACTTTATTCAATTTTTGTTTGTTTAATTTCAATTTCAGTCACTTAAATATCTTTATATGTGTAATTAAATCAATTATAAAATCGTGTGGTGCCAATTTATAAAGTGTAAATGCAGGAAAAAAATATTTTATTTAATATTGCTCACTGGAATTAATTGGAATAATTAAAGTAATATTGCATTGATTTATATACCATAATCATTATGAAAACGGGTTCATTGTAACTTTGGTCAACATTTTTGAATATATACATATAAATAAATAAAAAAAGAGTGATACCAAAGTTTCATTAAACCGATACAAATGAATACAAATATTAATCATTGTTATTAATTTTGATATTATTAATAATCATCTAATGTATGAAATTTAATCACTGCAATTATACTTTATTTTTCTAACCAAAGGGACCAAAGGTAATTTTGTTTATTATCTAATTGTAAAATGAATTTAAAAATCATTTGGTTTTTCTCTTCGTTTTTTTCTTTTTTCATTTAGCAATGAACAAATCTAGTTTGTAAATAAATTCATACATTAATGCAGTATTTACTATTAAAAAATAAGTGTAACAATATTTATAATAATGATATAATCAGAGTATATTGGGATATTCTCTGAATTCTACTATACATGTATGTATTTATTTGTTGGTTATGTTACATGAATTAAAAATTATTCAAAATTATTTCAAAAATTTTATTAATTATATTTGGCCTTTAACAAAATTACTACATTTACAAAGGCATATCTGTATATATTTCTTCCTAAATTGCCTTCACATAACTCTTAATTAAACATTACTATAATTATTCGTGGTAAAAAATAACCTATAAATGGCAACTCATAATTAATCATATAATTAAAAATTAAATCAATACTGAAAATAATTCTTTTTCAACTTTTCTACATTACACAATTGTAATTTATAAAAAAATAAACAAATGTATTTAGAAAATATCATCATCAATATTCTGGAATGGGTGTATTGCAATTTCCATGCCACAATTTGGTCTCAGAATTGCATTGTGAATAATTTGCAAATACATCAGCATATCCACGATCACGCCACCATGTACACAATTGTCTATTCCATCCACAATCAATAGTGTAAATAAATTCAGGTCTCTCCATACCCAATAAAGTATAAAAATCTTGATCGCCCAAATGACCCTGAAGCATCAATAATAAAATAAAATACAAATATTATCCATAACAAATAAAAATACAACAAAATAAAATTATTTTCCATTTTATTATACTAACTTTAAAGCTATATTTTTCTGTCATATGCTCAACCATATTTCCACTAACAATTTGATCATACTCTAATGAATTACGTAACCTTTCAAGATTAAATAGCACCATTCCACTATTATATCCAGGATAACCACCTGCAGAATATGGCTGCCCAAATTTTGTATTTGGATTTTGTGTACGATAAATATACAATACGTGTCGATAAACTGGTGTAAGTTCTGGTGCTAATCCAAACAAAGCATCTTTTCCAAATTTATCAAATTCTTTAAATAGTTCCTTGACATCACGATGAAATTTCGTATCAACATCCAGCATAACAGCTAAATTTTGTTTTACCGATGCTATCCTGTGAAGTCCCAAGGATAAAAAAAATAATGCATCTGAATAATATGTTCCTGGTTTACTGCTGAACTTTGGCGACATCACTGATACAATATCCTCCAATTGATACGCCAACTCATGTACATCATAATATTGCACCTTGATAAAATAATAAATAAAACAAATAATCTATTTATTCCAATTAACAATTAATAAATTTATTAATTATTTGTTAGATAAATTATTTTATAAATTTATTACCTGCATATATTTTTTAAGTATTAAACTAACTCCTTTGATTACTCCCTCAGCAATCCTTTGGCTATTTTTATCAGTTATCACATGAAATGCTACATCAACTGTAGCAAATTTTAATAATGATTCAGTAAAAATACGAAATTTTCTTCTCATTGGCGAGTTTGTTGTCACTTTAGTAAATATACACCATACATTATAATAATTACTTGGATTATTATCATTAAAATCAACTACCATATATTTTTTCGATGCAATAAATGGTTTATTATTAAATATTTCATAATTTATTATATTCACGGTGGTTGGATATTTTTCACTGGTATTAACATTTTGTCTACCAGATAAATTATTAAAACTTTTATACAAACCATTCGAGGCTTCAAAACAATATAATGCAAATAATAATGCAGCAACAATTACTAATTTTATTATAATATTTCGTGACAAACGCATTTAATTAATTAATTGCATTCACCATCCTCCATCGATGATAGTCATGTTCATTTCATCACATGACTTTTTGTCTGCTTTTAATAATTAGTAATATATTTATATATTTAAATATTCATTGAGAATAAATTTTTAATTTTTATTTCAACATTTGTACATATGTTTACACAAAATATACCATTACTAACACCTGTAGTTAGTAAAGTCCTATCATATCCATCACCACCACCCACACTCTATGTTTTCATCATAGAGTATATTATATTTCAAGAGAGGACACATGATGATGTTGATCATCATCAGACTTATGGCGCCACATTGTCTAAAAGTTTTATGGTGAATTATAAATAATTACCTGCTGTATCAACAATAGAAATATTTATTTACATAGAATCATTATTTATTTATTATTTAGTATTTAAAATAGATATTATTGTAATTTAGATTTTTGAGTTAATTGAAAAAATTATTTTTGCCTAAATTTAATTAAACAAATGAAAAATATGGCAAAGGAATACATTGAATTTTTATATTTGAATTATCAATTCAAATTGTTTTATTGCTGAATATTTCTATGAGATAATTGTCATGGGATATAAATAAATAATACATTATTGTTAAAAAATCATTCTTATACTTTTTACCATTTATGTACATAAATTATATCAATTCAATATGTCGCATTTTATTACATTTTTAATGTACAGACTACAAATGTAAATTATTTTTAGTTTGTAATATCTCAATTGCGATTCATTACAAGTCGAGATTTGACATTGGAAAAAAATATATTATACAAATAATACATTTAATAATTATTAATTTAATATATTGAATTTTGTTTCACCAGGAAACTTTCAAATATTGGAATAAATAAATGATGTTTGTCATTTGGGCTGTCCTGTTCTACTTTTATTTTTAAAAAGTACAAATTCTCGTATCATATCACGATGGTTTACGATCAGGTCCAACATTATGATCCCAATGTTCACAATGAATTGGACATTGATGATAAGAAACAGCGCTGGCATGTCCTGATCTTCCAGAAGTCATGGATACACCCTTTTCCCATAAATCTTTCGCAGGATCATAAATTTCCACAATACTTAAAAACGAACTGCCATCATATCCACCTTTAAATCAAACGTATCAATGAAAAATGAATAAATCTTCATCAATATTTTCTAAATAATTAATTTATAAAATATATATTCATCTTACCCATCGCATAGAGTTTATTATCCAACACCGTAACACTCAACGCACTTCGAGCGATTGAAACACTACTGACATTTTCCCAAACATCTATCTCAGTGTCATAACGTTCAACCGAACTCAATTGCTGTGTACCATCATAACCACCAATAACATAAATATATTGGCCAAGACTTGCAACACCAGCACCAGACCGAGCACATTTCATTGGCGACACAAATGTCCATTCATCATTTTCCGGATGATAACACTCGACGCAATTCAATCTTATCAATCCATCAAATCCACCAATAGCATATAATAACCTATAAACAATAAAAAAAAATTATAAATATAAATTTATATACTGTATAAATAAATAAAATTCAATCTTTTAATTATTGTAATTAATTTTTATATCATTTGCTTGTGATTTTGCTTTACCTATTCACAACAGCAACGCCCACGCCGAGTCTCTTTACATGCATTGGCTTTATTCTCGTCCATTGGTCTTGTTCTGGATCATAACATTCAACGCTATTGTGAAATTGTGGACCAGCACTTCCACCAACAGCATAAAGCAAACCATCCATCACTGCAACACCAACTCTATTTCGTGGCACTGACATTGGACTACACGGTCGCCACTGATCAAGAACTGGATTGTATCTGTCTACCCGATCACTGTCATATCTGCTACCAGGTGAATTATTTCTTCCACCAACAGCATAAAACATACCCTTAATAAATGCTCCACCCAATCCCGATCGTGGTACAATTAATTTATTATGCTGAGTCCAACTTTTGTCATCGGCATTATAACCCTCAAGAATATCTAAGGAATGCTTGAGAAATCCACCTGCTATGTATATCACTCGCGGAGTATTGGGTGTTCTCTCTTTTACCATTGGTTTTTTGTGTAATGTAAGATCTTTGAATATTTGTGCAAGATATTCACGACATGCTGGAACTTTTTTTAGCACGTCGCAATTTTTCATTTGTTCACGTAAGAAATTTGGCGTTAAATATTGGCAACGAACTGCATGTAATATGTGCTCCATTTTTGGACCACGTGCTTCCTCATTGTACTTGACCCATTTCAATACAGCATTATATACTTCTCGCTCCTCTTGAACATTAAGTTCGTCTTTTCGTACAAGCGCTATCAATTGCATTGCTGATAGCTGCAAAAATTCTTCTTCATGGCATATTTGATTGAAATGCTGTACAATAAATTGATTTGCTTTATGATGAAGATTTTTACAGCCATGTTGCTCTGCAAAATTGGCAATACCGATGGCATTTGTTGGGTCTAATTGTCGTTCTAGGAAGATGCAACACGCTTCAATGACATTATTAACCTAGAGAGAGTAAAAAATGAAAAAAAAATTATTCAAATATAAATATATAATGTTATTTAATCGAAGAAAATTTATGAGTTTATTGGAAAATTACCTGGAACATTGTTGCTGCGGGTAATAATGAACAAACTGTTACTTCAGTCACTCGAATTTGTCCAGTATACATAAAATTCATTAATCGTGCCATTGCTGTTGGACAAACACCTTGTAGCTTTACCCTCGTCATTTCACACTCTTTCAATCCACCGGTAAACATTGCCTGCAATGAAAAATAAATCATTTAAATTGAAATAAATCCATTGATTAAATATTATTTAGAATTAAATATTTACTTTGAAATATGGACTAGCTGCTGCCAAAATAACTTTATGTGCATGAAATAATTCAGAACCCACTTCTAGAATAACATCTGTTAGCATATGATGACTGCGCATTATAAACATCATTCTCATTGCTTCTTTAATAAAATTAGCCATACAAAATGTCATATCACCAAGATCACTACGTTTTTCATCATTCAAGTTATTCTCCCAATCGCTTTCACTGTCCAATTCAGAACCCACATCATTATAATATTTTTTATTTCCATTACTCGTTCCTGTTTTTGAAACATAATCTTCTTCTCCATCCATTAAAATTATTCAATATTAATCAGTCAAAATCTGAAATTAAAATAAATTCAAACTATTAATAATATTCATAAATAATTTAATCTTAATAATATAATATTAATTAATAAAATAATATAAATATTATTGATTTCAACTAGCTACATGGAAGTATTATGTTATTATGATTGTGTAGATAAACATTAGAGATTGAATAAATAAATCTTTTGGGAAGTTGTCGCTTGCAATAATGTTATTCGCGTATGACGAAATTATTTTTGACCATAACCTCCTCAACATGCAATTATGTTCATCTACGTGGGTCGCACTTTAACATTAAAACATTTGTGTTATCATTCAATGTCGATAACAAATACTGACAAATTAAATTTGTGTCTCGAAAAATCATGTGATCACAATTGACTTTGAAACTATTTACCAAATGATTTAATACGTATATTAAGATAACCTAAACTAAAAGTAACATTGAACAAACTGAATTCTCTTTGAAGAATTTTATTTTACAACTTTAACAAATATATTTATTAATCTTGATTGCATTGGCATTGAATGAACAATTATCATTACTTTGCCTTGTCATGTTTTGTTTTTTTTTTTTTTAAATTTTTATTCAAAATATAATTTACTCACCACAAAATTAAAATATATCAAGTCAATTTATCAAAATAAACTTGATAAAAATTCGATTGAACGAGAATGTAGCCACACATGAAGTGATAAAAATCAACAGAACATTTTTTTTTTATATTATCAAAACGATGAAATTTACGACTTTTATTTCATTGACACACTCCTTCCACCGGATACCGGAATTTAAGTAAGCGCTGATGTCATATCATTGATGAGGTGATAATGAATGTGATAGTGAAGTAAAAATGTAGAGAAAAAATTGTACATAAAGAAAATATATAAAGAAAATACTTTTACAATAATGAATAAACACTCTTAGAATAAATAATTCACTCTGTCAAATTCCACAAACAAAAAAAATATGTACATAAAAATATAAAAAAAAAAATTATTAAATCTTCGGTGTGTATTATACATACCAAATAATTATAAACTTTTTCCACTTATATTTTATTAATTAACAACTACATTGATATTTTTCTAATGCATGTATTTATCGTGTAAGAAAAATTCATTTTTATATTCGTTTGTTTTTAGGTTAACCACATTTTTAGGTTAGAGTTTGTTCAGATGAGAATCAACACAATTATTAATATATATTTGTATAAATATGTATGTATATCACTGGATAATCACACCAACAACATATATTGACATTATTTGTTGTGAAATTAAAGTCTTAATCTTTTGATTAATCAAATGATTATATCTCAAAAAATGGAGTTGAGAATAAATAATTATTGATGAATAAAAATAGTATGTACTTTGATGCTATATCGCTATGGTGATGTATGGGAATGAATTTTTACTTTTTTATAAGCACACTGACACACGTACAAATACTAAATAATTATGTTCTAATATGGGAGCTAAGTAATCTCTCTTGTCTCGACACCAACTCATGGATTTATCGAGCTGATTTTTGACGAGTCATCATTGTGCAGCACTTTCCTTTGTTGTCATCAGGTAAAAAAAAAAAAAAAAGTATTCAGAATTTACAAATATTTAATAATGTAATTATAAACATTATTCATTTATGTGAGAAAAAGAAATACAATAGAACAAATTATTGCAATTGATTATTATATTAAAATATAAACGCAATGTGCAAATTATGAATTTATAATTCAATTTATATACTTAATGATGAAATGTTTATTCTTAAATGTATCTAATACATGATCAAAATATAGTCATTATATTATTTATTATACGATAGATAATACGTACAATGTTTTCTAATCGTTATTGCAATTTTTTTTTTCATGCTCTCAAGAATGGAATTGTATAATTTATATATCCAATTAAATTTTTTTTTTCTTTAATAAAATAATGCACAATCATTTATTTATTTTTTGTGCAAATATCAATGAGACAGCAAGTTTATAATTGTTTTTGTTAATGCTTCGAGGTTGAGTCGTTGAATATTTCATGAATATGAACTCAATTGAAATGAAATAAGAATAAAAAATAGTATTCAATAAATTTTTTTATTTATAAAATGATCATGTTTAAATCAGCCAAAGAGTTGTCAAGCGAATTACTTGACATAAATCAGACAAATTGCTCTTCATCAACATGAATATATTAATCAATGACCTCCAACATTATTCGCTTTCTTTCCTCGATGAAAATCGTTCCCACTACATTTATTTATTTTCTTCGATTGTTTATTCACTATCTAAGTGATTTTTTTTTTTTATATATATTCACCAACTGCACCTGTATAATATGCAAAAGTTCGATTAGGTAATCAGGAAATTTAATGGAGAATAAATATATATTTGTTTAGATTAGATAGACACAAGATTTAAAAATCAAAAAACGATATTGAGACAATATATTTATTTTTTATTAATATGGAATTTTTTTTATCAACAATAACAGTGTAGTAGTATGTATAGTAGGCGTAACAAGAGAGACGAGGTAGGTTGCAAGGAACCTATATCATAATACCGTACGCCAACAAGTTACTCTATGTATGGCAGCAGGATTTCGGTGATTTTTATGTTTTATTTATGATAGACATTTTAAATTATTTTTTTTTTGTTCTGATTTAATACTATTAAACTTGCCAATCTTTGAATTACTTGAATTACTCCGATTTTATATATCGCAGCATTTCATGATGATAAAATTATATAAATGAAACATTCACACCCACGAATAATTTGGATTTTAAATTAAAAAAAAATTTTTTTTATTTTTCAGCACAAAAATTCTCATTTTTTCGTGTGTATTTAATAAAAGTAAAAATGAAATCTATACGATTATTTTTATTAATTTATTACTTACGAATACAATTATATTAGTTAAAAATGCTTTCGTAAAATCTGGCACGTACGTTTTTTATTTTTTTTTATTTTTGCATTCTTTAACTAATGCCGCTTCGTGTTATGTATTTTATTTATTTTATTTATTTTCGTGTTTCCTTTAACAATTGCCGTGTATATGTGCGTCTGTGCATGTGTTTTATAATTCAACTATAACTGGCAGGTTCTTCAAAGCAAATTAAATTAAATCCAATACAATGGCAGTGTTTCGTAGAAAGTAGAATTTACATTTTATTGCCATTTATGAACCGACGATTTTAATATTTTCATGTCCATTTGTTTGCATTGTACTTATTCTTTTCATTTCTTTTTTGTTTTTTGTTTCAGTAATTGCTCGCAATGTATTAAACAACATTGAAATATTGAGGGAATTTTCAGCACAGTTGTGATTAAAATACACGCACAAAAATGTAAAAACATTTTACAAGCGATTATGTTCACAATTAAAATACATAATAATATTCAAATTAATCCAATAGGCCGTCTCAAATCGTTTGAATAATTTTCCTCAGTTTATTATAATCATAATGAAATAATTGAATTTGAAAGGGAAATTTTAAATAAATTTGTCTGATGATTTTTATAATTAAAATCAATATCAGATAATTAATTAATTATTTTTTCTCTCACCGAATTTTTTTTTTCTCTCTGTGACATATGTCTCTCATCAACTATTACAGACTCTTGTTGGCGCACAAAAGTGATTGCTGGGCGATCGATCTTTGCAATTCAGAGCAGAAGTGATGCTCCACGATATATTTGAAATGCTCAATGAATATTTGTGCATGTCATTATACAATACTATATTTACATATTTATTGAAAGATTTGTCACGGAAGGCGATAAAATGTTTTTGTTTTATTTTTCTTCGTGTAATTTACTATTCAGAAAAACGTGAAACATCCACCTGATCAAATCACAGATTGATCACTCTTTTCCTCAGAATTAAATCTAAAAGATTTTCGTTTAATTATTTATGTTTTTTATTTTTTTATTCTCTTTGTCGTTAGAATAAATCTATCTTTGATTTTTTTAGGCTTGGGTGACACTAGACTGGCCCCCTATATAAATTTTTTATTTTGATCACTCGTCAATTAATATTATTTAATGCAATATCAATTTTTCTGTTTTATTTTTGCTATTTCATTGTTGTTATTCCAACTACAGGAAGAATTTTCCTTTTTAATAATAAATTCCTTGTTTTTTTTTTCTTTTTTTTCTAGACACTAGGTACGTGAGAGATTTTTAAATTACAATTTTTATTTCTTTTTAGAATAATTCATGTTAAAATCTGCTACAAATAGTCTCGAGCAGAATGCAAACAATAGTTATGTTTTTTAATTTTACATTTGCACTGTATTTTTTCATTAAAGTTTAAAAGAGTTCACAGACCACAATGGAGAGTCTATTTAATTATTTTGTGCTCTAAGCACGACTGATTCAAGAACATTTATATGTATATATCATATTTTTTGTATTCTATTCGTCAGTCAAAATATAAAAGTCAGATAAAATTTGATATAGAAGACGGAAATTATTTATATAATTACTAAAGTGTAAACAAATGTAGATTACTATGCGACACTATTTTGGATAAACAAATATACACCAAGCACAATTGTGGTGTAAAGACTATTTTTTCAACACTATATTGTATACAACTACTGAGAAAATAGACAAAATTATGTATTTCAATAATATATCTAATCATGCTCACCAAAAAATCTACTTTATTTAAGACTTTCAATAATTTAATAGTCAATGGATATCAATAGAATTTCTAACAATACACTATGAAATAAAATATCTACAATTTTCTATATAATACTGACTATGTTGGTGAATTATCATGTAACAATAAATATTCTAATTAAAATTGGGCGGATACGACTACTGCTAAGGCCTCACTTATGAATTATTTCAAATTAATAATATAGATTTTTAGTCCCATACATTCAGTTTTTCTAAACAGTCTAAAGGTAAATAGTTTTTTTTTTTTTTTTTAAGGATTAAACGAGAAATTGAATCACACTACTATTGCAATTGTAGAGCGTAAGTCGCAATTGGAAGAGGATATTAATTAATAGTTAATTTTATTACCACCATTATTCATTCAATTCCAGCAATAATTTTCGTGCACAATTCCTAAATAATCTCAATGTAATTCAATCATTCAGTCTAATTTGTTTTGGCAGAAGCGTACTTCATCGAGTCTGCATCAGTCTATCAGCAAAGACTCATTTTAATTAGTCAATTTACTCTTTTTTTTTAATATTCAAAATTGCACTTCCATCATGAATGATGTCACAATATATTTTAATTTATTTATTTATTTATTTATTTTCTTTTTTTTTTTCGTTCAATTTAATTAATGTAATATCTAGTGAGTGATGATGTCGCGTTGTGTGATGGTCAGTGTGTTTTTATTTTCATTTTATAATTTAATCATTCCATATTTATTTGACCCGTACTCACAAAAAAATTTATCCAATTAATTTAATCTCCAGTCAATACGAAAAACATTTACGGTGCTTTTATTATTAAAATACCGTATTCTATACAATATTTCCTCGATACGCGTAGGAATTTCAAAATACATACACGTATTTATTAATTTATTAATTATCTTAATTTTTTTTTTCTCGTTCTTAATGAGTGGTCTTTCTACGCTGTTAGCAATCGGCACGAGTCTCTTTTAATTTTCTCTTTTTTATAATAAATTGGAATGACATTATTCACGTATTGATGGCAGTGTGCAGCCCAATTGAATTTGAATTGCATGTGGACCAAAATTTTCATAAAATTGATTAATCACATTAAAAAATGATATCATTTTTTTGTTTTTTTTTCTCAACAAGACAAGCCAATTTAAAATGATATATATTTTATATTATACACACTAAGTCAACCCGTAAATCCATAGAATCTAATGATATTCAATATCCTACTTCTTGATAATTCTAAAATTTGATAAAATCATTTTGGCACATGCGAATGAAATACGTTTTTAATTTTCATTTGTTTATCTTTTTTTTTTTTTTTTGCTCTGTACAATTGACAAAGAGACTCGCCCGGGCTGACAGTTAATGTAGAGATTAAAATGCCAACAAGAAAATATCTTAAATATTTGCATATGTTCTACGTCACGTTTTTAAGACACATTCTACAAAAAAAAAAGTTTATAGCACTTTTTTTTCATTTTTCTCCAATAATACATCCTATATTATTAATGTATGTAACAACATATCAACGAATTAGAGGATGGCTCGACACACTTGAGCTTCTTTCGTTTATTATTAATTTTTTTTTGAATTATTTTTCCATTTTCTGATCAAGGCTGTCTACATCACCATTAAAGTTAGAATTTTTTTTTGTCTTATTTATTTATATATATATATATATTTTTTTTTCTCCAAGTGCAATCCTGCAGTGCACTAGAAGTAAGGTCAACATATGTATTTATGCGTAATTTTTAATTTTTTTTTTTTCATTAAACTGCTGGATCATGTCTACAAATTGACCTATAAAATGTCATATTGCTTAAATCGATGAAAGCCCCTCAGAGGCAGCCGATACCTATGAACCCATTGCTTTTCAATCAAGCCACCACTAAGTATGAGCATTCTATCAAGGCGGATGTAAATCACGATGATGTGCTCTAGCTGTTAATATTGCTTTGAGCTCAGATTCAAGTTGTTTTTTTGTGCGCTCACTCACAGATTTACCTCCTACTGATGGTTGTGCCATTAAACGCGGTGATGGCGTATCACTAATCGATTTTCCACTTAAATCACGATTTTCATGACTACGCGCGCGTCTAACGGGTTTTTTCGTTGAAACTGAAATCTCCTCTTGTCCCTTTTTACTTGTCGAAACTCTCTCAATGGTGAATGTGCTCTCTTGATGAGGCGTATAAGTAGAGAAAGATCCGATTGCTTCTGAAGATCTGCTTAAATCGATTGTCCCCGATCCCCATTCGCGCGAAAGCTTGCGACCAATTGCAGCAGTGAGCTCGTTATTCGGTGACAAAAGTGGACTTTTTGAAATGACATGATGACTCGATGGATATGCAGTGGTTGGCGGTGGTGGTGGTGGTGCTCTTAGAGTCGCAAACACTGGAAATGATTGACCTCGTTTAGCTGGACTGCGTGAATATTTTGGTGTAGGTACACCACCGCTAACTGAGTCTGATTTAACTGGTGCTGACGGTCTCAAAGTTGCACTACCGCCAAAATTACCAGTACTAAGTCGTGGCGGTGATGATCCACCATCTCCATGACTTAATCTACGACCCACTGTTTCCAGCGGACTTCGTGCACGAAGATTTGTGCTGCTCAAAGTGAATTCACGTGGTTTCATTGGAGTTTCCAAACTCATTGGTGATAATCCAAGTCGTGAACTCGATAAATTTATTGAGCTTCTACTTTTTTCTGATCTCTTTGGACTGTGAGACATCAATGGACTTTTGCTACGACTTCGTTCACGACCTCTTGTATTTTTTTCATCTTTTTTTGCAGCACGACTTGCCTCTAACTCTTTGGCACACGCGTCCTCTTTCACTTCTTGCTGAGCTCTATCAACATATGAAATAAATTATTATTTTTTATCGATTAATAGTTACAAAATAAATTTTAATAAAATTCAAATATGAAATATAAAATACAAAATTTACCTGCGTATTTCTTGTATCATTTCAAAAAATTGTGCCTTACTTTTGCGTCGTCGACGTTGCTCATGTTCCTTCTGAAACAGTGAATCCTTGTAGGTCATACGGTATCGCCAACAGTTCAATTAATACTGTATACAAACCCTTCTAACACTTTTCTGAAATAATGATGTAATATGCCCCTGCTTAACGGTATGAACTAATTCTCTTGCAGCATGATGAGGCGACACAAGTTCAACACAATTAATAAATCTGTACAATTTTTGTGAAAAGAACATAATATTACGACTGCGCCACACTGAAGTTTTTGGCCGATGTCGCAATCGTGGCAGAGTATATTTGTAAAAGAGATGTTCTCCAGCCAATATTATTGTGCCCAACATAACCCCCATTCCCAACATACAAAAAACACCAGCAACTGATGCAACGCCAAGTGGTCGAGGTTGTCCAACTGTTTCAGCACCTAAATCAGCGTCTCGTCCTTCACGACCTCGAATACACGGCAAACCTCCGTACCTAAAATCATACACCCACAAACTAAATAATAGCAAAAAATTACAAGTAAATATTTTCATTTCATGAATGAAAGCCAATTTCCTTTTTTATCATGTTTTTTTTTTTTCTTTCAATTTCTTATTTAAGTTAACATCAAGCGATATATTCCACACCATTTCTCTTGTAAAATGTCCAACATTCCATAGCTCGTGTAGTTGGCAATAACCTTAGAGATACTCTCTTTAAGAGGATGTCCTTTGGTCAAAGCCACCGCATAAGTGTCTTCATTGATAGTATCACCAATTTTTTTCAATCGACAGCCATCATCAGTCGCTCGATAATAATCCAATATTGGTGTATCTGCTATGAGTATGTCCAGACTGCCATTACGCAATCTTTCAACGCCTTCGGCTACATCAGATAGCGAAAAACGTGACATGTGAGACCATAATTGACGACTGGCACGTTGAACGTAATATTCGACTGCTGATGCTCGGGGTGCGCCGACCTTTTGTGACAGCAACTGTTATGACATATTTTCACATTATATATAACATGGATAAATGTGCCATAAATTTATTATTATTATTATTATTATATCAGACACAGGGGACAATGAAATGAAAATTAATGATACTTACACTTCGATCGTGATAGTTATTTGCTGAATGAAAGAATAATCCAGCAATAAGGGCGGCAATATTTGCGGTATAAGATGCAACAAAGATTACAGAGAAGCCACCCCAAACATTTATAAGAACCTTATTAGGCCATGATTTTGGCGCTTTGAATGCTACAAGATGACCGCATAATAATCCCCACATTACCCATAATGCTGATGCTATTGAGAAGTTTTTGCTTCGTTGCCGACCCCATGGATTTAATCCAAATGGACTAAACCACTCGTATACCGCCACTGCCATTGCTGTTATATTTAATGATGTGAATATTGCAATCCACAATTCAGCACTAAATGGCAATAAAAATGCCAATAATGATATTTCTGAATTGACTTTCGGTGCAGCCAAAAAGCTAACACCACTAAAGAAATATGGTGTGGTAAAGTCTATAACTTCAGCACGACGCGCAGATACGCTCATTGGTGCAAATGCCATTTGTGCACGACCATGAAGCAATTCACCAACGACACCATTCCATGTGCCATTCAAACCATTTCTTTTGCCGAATAAACCATCATGCGCGATATATAAATCAAAACGAAAGCTCAATTCACGCGCCACCAATGACAATAGATCAATTGTCAATCCATAACAGCACTTAATGATGTCATCGTGTCGACAAACCAATCCACGCAAGCACAATCGTTCTTGAAGACTCGTGACCATGACAAATGGTGGTGCCAATGCAGTGACAATACGATATTCTGGCATGCCAATTTTTTCTCCACCCTGTTCCATGTATGCTGGTACAATTCCACCACCTGGCCAAGTAATTGTGTCTAATCGCACGTCTTTGCCACCTCTAATTGTCCCCACTTTAGTCCATCTATAAAGAAAACAAACAAAATAAATGGACAATAAATATATCCAATTAATAAATATTTGTATTATTATTTATAACCTCAATTGCGTTTTGTTGCCTGGAAATTGTACAGCTTGTAAATTTAACAGTTGAAATTCTGCCTTGTCATGTGATATTTGACGCATCGATTCTCTCAATTTAATCGTCAAGCTTCGGGACATATTTTTTCTTATCTCAAACATCGTAGTGTTTTTTCCTGATGTGAAAAAACATGAGGGAATGAAGTGGTCTTTTATCTGCGCCTCCCTTAAGCGATTCAACGATGATTTGTATTCAAGAAAAGTATTATCCAGCGCTTGTGACGTTTCTCTCAACATTCGTGATAATATAGCGTCGCCACCAGATATCTTTATGCTTGATGGCCTCAGGGCAAGCATTCCAACTGGCATAAATGTCTTAGAGTTGAACGTTTTATCGCTCGGTCGCGCCTCCTCATCATCATCAAAAGCAAATGATTTATCTTCTCTTTTTCTTATCGGTTTCTCATGCTGCCAACGATATTCTTGCAATCGGTGAATGTCATTTGCTAAATTAGAAAGCGAATGTGGATGTGCTTCATCATCAAGAACAAGATTACCAGATGATACATGTCTCACAGTGTTCTCAACAATTATTGGCGTGCTCTCTTGTCTGGCTAAAGATGTCAATGAACTATACATGACATGAGAACTTATTAAACTCGGTTCATTTGGACGTAATTCCGCTTTTAAATCCAGCCATAACCAAACAAATCGTCCATTTAACATTTGATATTTTCCAGCAATTGATAATATTTTTCGTGCATTATTCAAATCACAAGCCATAACAATAACACCACCACTTCCGCCTTCCTCTGAAATTCTTCGTAATCTAATTTTCAAACTTTTATCCGTGGCTGGCAGATGAATAATTGCACGCGGTAATAATGAATAATGATCACTTGATAATAAATGATGTCGTGGAAGTAATGTTGTGTCAATGAGAAGTGTAAAGGCATGCCAATTAGCTTTATGCATTAAAGCCGCGGCAGCTGCACCTGCTTCCTCAGAACCTGAGCCCAAACGCGCCTCATATCGTCCGCGTTTACCCTGAAAATATCATTCTTTCATATTATAATAATTGAAATTAATATATAAAATTTTTTACATTAATTTATTCAAAGTTTCAAACCTGTCTGAGAAAATCACGATGAGTCATTGGTAACCAAAGTGATGGTAAATTCATAGAGGCAGTGGCTGTCATGAGAAAACGTGCAGCTGGACCACCACCAATCACTAAACTCAATATTGTTTTTCCATTTTCAACGTCGGTGCAAAATTTATTAATAAGCGCCAGGGGATATGACAATGAGTCGGTCATTGGTGTCATACGTCCCTCGACATAAGACACCTCCAATTCGCTTTGGGCAGATTCTAGTCTTGCCTGTTCCCATGCACGTTGCACATCCATTCTGGATGGAGACTGAGAATGCGATAGACATATCACCAAACGCCATGGTGATTGTGATGTTCTTAATCTGCTTTGAGTGGCTCTACCAGTTTTATTACCGTTTCCCATACAATATATTGGTAAATTCAGTAGACTTATTACCGATAAGAGAAACAAAACCACTGTCAGCAAGTCGCCACGCATTTTCTCAGTCTCCTCAGCTTCCCCAAGGGTATTTTTAATCCTCTTGTACTACATCATTTTGACGACACTTCAATCTGTTATTAAACCAAAATAAAATAAATAAATAACATTACTAAAAATAAATAAATTATACTTATAATAAATACAACATAATAATTTATCATATTTTCAATATTCCTATCATATCCGTTGTCATTTCAATTATTAACAATTAAGAATTGGACAAATGAATACAATTTAATGAACAATAGCGCGGGTATAATGACACCCGACCAATTTGTAATAAAGTACAGAATAGTTATCCGAGTGTTTTGAAACTATATGGTAAACTTCAGATAGTGACGTACATTGGTGACGTTTAAATTAATAATAAAAAAAAATATATATATAATCATTGATTACAAATAGAAGAACAACAAGAGCGCGCACATACACATACACTTTGAGAATATATAAAAACAATCCGTATCATTGCTTAATGAATATAATTTAGTTTTAATTTTTTTTTTTTGTTGATTCATTACAATGCAAATCAAAATTTATCACACAAAAAGTTCACATTACCTTCTCACACGGTTGATTGGAGTTAAAGCAGCTAGGGCTGGTTTAAAAACTCCACGCAGATTACTCTTTAGTTTCTTCAGCATAATAACTATCGATTGACTAAACGCCGTTCGAATGTTGTGAAACAATGTCAATTGGTCAGTGTGTAGATATGGAAGAAGAGAGGAGGTCGAAAGTGTTACTCGTCCTCTTTCGAACTTTCTGTTCCGTACGTTACAGCCATTTTTCGGGCAGCCCCTCCCTTTGAATTTTCAACCCCTGTCCGTATCTTGCGCACAGATATACTAACATCTAGGCAACCCCTTAGATAAGTATGTACGCGTGCGTGATTGTAGGTGAGACTTCGAACGTCATAGGGATGATACTTTCAACTTGCAGGCAATCTCTAGTTTTACACAAACATCAAATAGTAATCTTTTTTTATTCTATATAACTCCATTCTTTTTTATGGTTTTTTTTTTTTATATAATATGTGAGTTTGTGAATTCACCAAGAGATAGCATCAATTTTTACCTCTCGTATTTATTTACACTCAACATTTTCTCCCAACTTTCGGTTGCATTTTAACATTTTATGTTAACAATAAAAAGTGAAAAGAAAAATAAAAACACAACCAAAGTAGTTTACACGAAGAGGGGATACGTTGCTATGTGTGAACATTTCTTTATATGTGTCGTCCTTTTGTCCTTGATTTGACCCCGGATGATACCATTGTAGCAGACAATTAATCAATAAAATCAAAGAATGTTATTATAATATGAGCATTTTAAATATTGGGTGCGGTCCATTGAGATGAATTTAAATCTTAAAGAAAAAGAAAATGTATTAATTATTAATAATAATGAAGAAAAATATTAGCATGGAGTAAAATGTAGACATGATGGATTAAAAGATTACCACGCAGTCACCCAGAAAATATTCTCGTATATTCGGGACTTGATTAATTAATTTACATTGCATTATATACATTTAACTTTTTTCTTCTCTTCATAACGTAGGTACTTTTTATTTTTTTTTTTAATTTTTCAATTAATTTCATGAGCATATTGGACACAGAGTCAATTGCTTGGATAAATCTATGAATTATTTACGGAAAAATTAAACACGTAGTCGAGCAATTTTAATTTAAAAACGCCCCTTTAACAATAAGATAAATTCTGTATGCCTAATGCTTTGATGCGACATAGCACGACTACGCTTAAATAGTAACATTGTTGGAATGCAATAGAGTTTATCTCATAGATTGTAACACAATATCATCAGCGTATCATCAGCCAAATGAGCCTTTTAACTAGTAAAAGGATAGATCGTTTTAATTTACTCTTTCTCTCTTTCTTTCATTTCTTTCAATATGTATAATGTATTTATATATCTCAGTTTAATTATACTAGAATTAACTAAATAAATTTTGCTGCGCTGCATCATTTTCAAATGCACTCCAAGCATTATTTAATTCCATAAAAATGAGTTTAGCAATATTTTCATTGTCAGTTCCTGCTTGCTGAAAATAAAATGAATAAAAAGTAAGTGAAAATTTACAGAATATCTATTCAGTTATAAAATTCTGATTAAATATTAAATATAATTATACCTTGTCCGGATGAACAGCAAGACATGCTTTACGATATGCTTTTTTAACATCTGCAGGCGAAACGAGTTGATGCATCTCATATCGTTGCCATCTGTCTGCTTCAGGCCATAGTACTGTATGCAATGAGCATAAAAGTGCTCGTAAATTTCCTTTTTTACCCTCTTTCCATTCCGATACTTTCAACACATCTGGATCCATAGTTTTAGCAGCTTCAACTTTACGCATTTGATTAATTGTTTTAGGACTGTCTTTATCTGTTTTACGTGAACTAAAGAAATTATATCCTTGACTACCAAGGAGATCTTCAAATGCATCGCCTGATTTTGCCGTTGGTTTATTACAAAAAACTGACGTATCTGAATTATTACCAATGTCATTTTGTATATTTGTTTTATTGTGCATACGTGGACTAGAATGTACAGGCGTACCAGCAGGCGCTGGACTCGCCGATTGTGGAGTATTTGAATCACGTGGCGTACCATTCCAACTTGTATTTAAACCCGCGCCCAATGATCCTGCTAAATTGGCAAACGGATCTTTAGTTTGAGCAGCAAAGTTAGGTACACTTGAGTTACGTGGAAAATTATCCTCGTTTGGAGTTTTTAAGTTTGTCGTATTTTGTGTCGCACTTGACCAATTGCCTAATAGATCATTTCCACCACTGGTACTTCCACCAAGGGGATCAAATAAAAAGTCATTTCCTTCCTTCTCTGTTGTGCGATTTCCACCGAATAATAAATTATTGACATTCCCTTTATTTCCGCTCGATTGAATATTCGCAAAAAGCAAGTCATTTTGTGTCGTGTTATTTTTTTCTTTTATATTTTCAGTTGGTGATGATTGACTGAATGTCGCAAAACCACCAACTAAATCATTTTCATTTTGTACGGGATTTGAAAATATATCTAATCCCGCGGTGGAAGCTGAAATTTGTGAATTTGAAGGATTGGTATTTACTGCTGCCGATGGCATTCCAAGATTCAAGAGATCAGCTTCAGCAAATTCATCTTCACAGTTCGGCACAACTTCTTCTTGTTGTGGTTGTTGTTGTTGTTTTAATGGCTCTTCAGGTTGTGGAGTTTCTTCTACCAAAGGTTCTCGTTCAACAATTGATTCCGATACTGGTCTGTGAACTGGTGACTGAAAATACAAAACAATATTTCGATTTATTATCATATCAAAATAAGAAAAATAACTATAAAGTAATATTGAATTTATTACCTCCTTTTGACTGGTGGTTCGAAAGTTTTCCAGTGTCTCCTCCATCTCCAAAGTTGAACCAAATAATGGATCAGGCATAATATCTTGATCATTTGACGCTTCAACTTCCCATGGCGCTGGGATTCTCGATGATTTCATATTATCCTCGCCGATCATGACATTTAATATAATTTTAAATTTACCACCAACCTCAGGTGCATCATCCAAATCTTTTTTCTCAAAAGTAAGTGTACTTTCATTCAATGGTATATAACCAGTGTGAAATTGTAATGAAGCTATTTTAATTCCAATAACACGACCAAGTTGTTGTCTCGCGTGGTATACAACAATTGTAACATCACCACGAACTATTGCATCGCCGAGAATTAAACAAGCTCGACCCTCCATCATGTCAAATAATTTCATGTCATCGTATTCTGATTTCTTTGTCGAAAATACGAGGGCTCCATTGCTATATATTTCCGCGTAAGGTCTGCAGCCATCGCGGGCACGAGTAAAAAGCGGCACAGGTTGCAATAATAACGATCTGAGTGCCAGCGGTCGAGTGTGTGGATGCACACCAGAACGTAATATACTCATATAATTTATTGACCGCAATTCTGATGCTAACAATTGCGGCGGTTGACATCTTCGAGTGGTAAATAACGCAATTGTTTCTTCAGTAGTAGATAAAACACCAGCGTAAAGAAGTAGAGCACAAGCAATCGTTGCACTGGCACGACATCCGTCCTTAAATAAAAAGTAATTATTATTTATAATGCTTCAAAAATGAATCTCTTTTTTATTTACAATAATTAATAAAATTATAAAACTTACCACACAGTACAATACCACAATATGATTAAAATCCGAGTCAAGATATCGATAAATATCCTGGCAAATTTGATAGAGAGCAGAAAGCAATGGTGCATTTGAATCCTGCGTAGCGTACGCAAATGTGCAATCAATATGTTTGCCAGGAAGTCGTGAAACATTGGGTCGCCCACGCGACAAATTATACAATTGAATTTTAACTGGTGGTGGATGTCGAGTTTGTAAATATGCTCGTACATCCTCAACATGATTGGCTCGATATGCCGATTCAATACCATCAGCTGGATATGGCATTATTAATATACGTGAGGTTAAATAACTTGCATCCAATTCAGTACGTGCCATACTCTGTTGTACTGTGTGCATTACTTTGCTTGATGTATCTTTTATATTACGAAAAATACTGCCAGCACCGCCTTTTAATGAGCTAAATAATCCCGAGCCTCCACTGTGAGATACTGGAGCTTTTTGGGGTATCGGATTATTTACTGGCGAAGGCCTGGGAGGTGGTACAGACGCCATTGGCGGTGGTGCTGATGTTACTGGAGGCACAGGTCTCGGTGGAGGTGTTGGGGTTGCTGCTGATGCTATTACTGGTGGAGGTGGTGTAGGCCTAGGTGGCGGCGGAGCTTTTATTTCAATTTTAGCCGCTTCTCTTAAATCAAAATTATTTGATTCTCCAATTGCTGCTAAACGTTCAAGTAAAATTGACGTTGTCATTCGTTTAATAGGCGATGCTTCCAAGCAACCTTTTATAAGATCATTGATACATGATAGTCGGGGATTTGGTGGTGGCGGTGAATATCTTGCATTGACAATTGCTAATTTATTACCTGAAATAAACAATGCATAATTTTTAAATATCAAAAATAATTAATATTAAATTTTAGAATAATAAATAAATTCAAAAGCAAATTAATAATCAACTTTTCTAATGCCAAAATATAATACAAATTAGCAAACAATAAATAAATTAACCACTAAAATAAATAATTAATAAATTAAATTAAATATCTAAAAAGAAAAGAAAATAAACAAAAATATTTTATCTCAATAGAAAAATTAATATTTTCTATTGATTAATTTATAATAAATTTTTTTTTCATAGTATACCTTCGGGAAATGGATGACGAAGTGTAACTAATGAATAAAGAATACAGCCTAAAGCCCAACAGTCAACTGGTGGACCTATTGGCTCATTATTCCACGTGTCTAACATTTCTGGTGATCTGTACATTGGCGTTGTGTAACGCGACATTTGATCTTCGAGCAAAGAACGTTTCTGTGCATTCCATGATGGATCTGGGAGGATTTGTTGTGTGGAAGCACTGCCAAAATCACACAATTTAATTAGACCGTCAGAGCCAAAAAGAAAATTTTCCAATTTAATATCCCAATGTACTATTGGTTGTGGCTGTTGACTATGCATATGATGTATTGCTCTCGTTGCTTGATACGCAACACGACATATTTGTTGAAGTGATAATGTATTTGCTGATGCGCTTCGAAGAACATCAGCTAGTGTTCCACCTGGGCACAATTCCGTTACAACTAAATATTCACTGCCTCTTTTACCTTCTCTTTCAACTCTTTGTGTACACAAATATTTTATAATATTTGGATGACCAGACAATTTACTCAATGTGTCTATTTCTTGAACAACACTTTTATTCGCTTCCTCGTCTACAGCTATCAGTCTCTATAAATTAATAATTAAAATAATTTTATAGGTTAAAATATTTTATTTCAATTATTACGAATTTTTATTTTAATATTCCAATTGATTTTTTTGTTTAATAAATACCTTTAAAGCATATTCGTTGCCTGTAGAAATATCTTCAACAGCATAAACCAATGCCCAGCCACCTATTTAACAAAAATTAATTATATATAAATAAATAGAATTTATATTTAATTTGAAAATATTAACACGTTTTAAGTGTTCATGTTACTGTGTCGAAGTGAAAATAGTAATAAAAAATACAAAACATCTTGGTATGTTACACTTTCACTTTTTATAATTCTACAGATAATTAAACAACTCAAAGATTGTTTTGTTTCACCAATTAAATTAAATATCCAATCGTAAATATTTATAAACATTTATCTAAGCGTGAAAGTAGAAAATTGAAAATTTAAATAAACAAATAAAAAACATCATTATAATAATTTTACAATTGACATTTAATTATTTATATATAAATCATAACAATTTCAATCATCACCACAGATGTCAAAACATTTGACACATGTCAACAAATATTTTGGCAAAATAACAAAACAATTACATTACAATGTAATTTAAAAAAAAAAAATATTCTTATTATTCAGACAACAACGATAATTATTGAACATTAATTTATTTACTAAATGCATTAAATAAATTGATAAAATTAATAAATTTAATTTGAGCAATGATGTATTTTTTTTATTGCAAAAAAAAAGTGGGTGGATGATATTTAATACTCACCCTCGGCGATTAATCTATTCACGCGTAATTTTACGTTATTTATTTCCAACACTTGACCGATGTAATCATTTGTGTTAGAACTACCATTAAGATATCCAAGTGCTGATCTTAAGTAATCCGACATTGCTGATTTGTTAAATTTTAATTTGAAATCCCCGTAAAACCTTTGTTACGATAAGAAACCATGCAGCCGATGCCGATCGTCCATATTGTAATTTTGACGTCACTAAAACATTGATATCCAGTGCCGTATCATGATTTCGTGGGTGCCATGGGCGCAAAGAATAAAATACACTCCTGGTACAAACTGTTTAAAGAGATTAAATTTGTATATGTATAAGTAGATAGTTTTGTTGTTGTTACATACTCTAGAGCATTTAAAGGTTCATTTGCATTCATTCATGTGTATTTTATTATTTATATAGACAGATAATACAAGATTAAAAACAGTTTTATGAATAACTAACCTATAAATAAATTCAGATTTTTAAATTTATTGATATCAAATATTTTTGTTTATTTTCTTTTCTTCTTAGGTATTTAATTTAATTTAGTAATAATTTATATTAATCCTTAATTTATTTATTTGTTTGTTAATTTGTATTGTATTTTGGCGTTAGAAAAATTTATTATTAATTTGCTTTTGAATTTAAATTGTTTTTGATATTTAAAAATTATGCATTGTTGTTACAAGATCATATGCTTTATATTTATGTATGTGTTTGTTGAATTAAATATGACACTTTGTACTTTGGAATAATTTATGTTTATAATCACAATAATTGTGATTAATAATGTTATGATTGAAACGAATTTATTCAATAATATATTAATTTATTTGTTTAGAACTCAAAATTATTTCATATTATTATATTTTGAGGTTAAAAATTGTGTATGAAATAAATTTCTATATTTATTTCTTTCAGATTTAGACATACGAGAATCAAAAATGTCAGGGGAAATGGTGAAATTCATGAAATTACGAACGGCAATTGATCCTAGTTTTTGGGCGAAATTTGCAGAATTAAAATTGGATAAATATAAATTGGAAGAAAAAACAGAAATTTCTGTATGGAGCAGTTACAGTTTAGATAAAATTTATGATAAAAGAACAAGTCCAATGGTTCTTGATTGTACATCATTTAACGAGTAAGGTGCACAGTCAACTAATCTTTTTAATAAATTAAAATTATTATTAGAATTTATAAGAGAACAAGAGATATAAATGATTTATGCATTGACTTTAATATAATTTTCAGGAATATTGAAACAACATCACATAATGGAGCTATTGCTTGCTCGGGAATATTAATTAATACCAACACTTTTGAATCATTTCGACAAATCCAACCTGACAAATTCATTGATTCAATTGGAAGACATTTATTAAACGCTATAATCGATGGCACAGCTTTAAAAGAGCCATGGAGGCTTACGTTATTTTTAATTTTTTCGTATGCAGATTTAAAAAAGTATAGATTTCATTATTGGGCTGCTTTTCCAACAGCTTTTAATCTACCAGAGATGTATCATCAATCAGCACCACAACAAATAGCTGATGTATTTCCGATTAATTGTCGGCAAAAATTGAAAGAAAATTTTAATAACCTGGACAGTCGATCAAAATGTTTTTTTACAACAATTATAACAGATTCCAATGATTTGAAAATTGTTTCTTTAGCTGAGGGACTAGAAAGTGTAAAGTCAGGAGAAAAACAGGTACATACATACATTTTTCATAGATAAATAAATTGTTAAACAAAATGAATGTTTATAATGAAAAAAAAAAAAAATGTTGCAGGTGAACGACAAAATCTTTTTTACTTTTTATGATCCATGCGACAGCGTTGAACCCGGATGGCCATTGAGGAATCTTTTGTGTCTATTATTTTGGTGTTTACCAGAATTTGCATTTAAAAAATCAATTAACATATTAGCTATTCGTGGTAAAGAATTAGAGTCATCAATTATTTTTACAATCAAAGTAAACGAGGATTTAAATATAGAAATTGCGAGGAAAAATATTTTCGAAGGACGATTGGTCGGATGGGAAACAAATGCAAGTGGCAAAATGGGTCCTAATATTGCTGATTTATCCGAGAGCATGGATCCAAGCCGGTACGAAATTACATGAAAAAAAAAAAAAATATTTCTCCAACAAAAAAAAATCATTTAAATATGCGAATGTTTATTTATTTACTCATTCGCATTTGTTTCAGAATGGGAGAACGAGCTGTGAACTTAAATTTAAAATTAATGAAGTGGCGATTGGTGCCTGATTTAAATCTAGAACAAATTGCGGGACTGCGTTGTTTACTGTTGGGCGCAGGAACATTGGGATGTGCAGTTGCAAGAACATTAATTGGATGGGGAATTAAAAATATAACTTTTGTCGATAATTCAACAGTGTCGCATAGTAATACAGTACGACAAAGTCTTTACGTTCATGAAGACGCTGTAAAACGACGATTGAAAGCTGAAGCAGCCAAAGATGCTTTACTCCGAATATCTCCAACATTTGTAATTTTTATTCATTCATTTATCTATAATTCCAAAAGTCACTAAATGATAAAATCATTTACTATTTTAATGTTTTATGCATATTTATAGAATGTAGAGGGAGTAGTTCTTCATATTCCAATGCCTGGTCACGTTGTAGGACAAAGTATGATGGAATCAACTCGTTCATCACTCGAAATTTTAGAGAAATTAGTAATGAATCATGACGTAGTATTTTTATTACTTGATTCACGTGAGGCAAGATGGTTGCCAACACTTTTATGCGCATCTTATGACAAAATTGCAATAAATGCTGCACTTGGATTTGATTCATACACGGTTCAACGTCACGGCACACGAAAAGCCATCAATGACATATCACCAGACTTGAGTATAGACTATCCATGTGGCGCTGATCTTGGTTGTTACTTTTGTAATGATGTAACACAACCAGGCAATGTAAGTTGTAAAATTTTATAAAATAAATAAAATATAAATAATTTATATTGCTTAATAAAAAAAATCAATGAATTAATTAAAGATAATTTTTATGAAATTTATTAATTACAGTCGCAAGTAGACAGAACTCTTGATCAACAATGCACAGTTAGTAGGCCAGGATTGTCTTCAATTGCTGCTGGTCTTGCAGTAGAGTTAATGGTCGCTGTGACTCAACACCCAAAAGGGTAATTAATTTATTAAAGCAAAGAAAAATTATTTTAAATTCTTTTAATTAACCAATTTCCATTTTTGTTTTGTAGCATTGAAGCCGAAGCATTTATGGATGATTCAAGAAGTCAATATCGTTCGAGTGAACAATCATTGTATAAAGGATTATTGGGTGCTGTGCCACACACTATTCGTGGCTCGCTTTGGAATCACGAAATGCGACTGACAATTACACACAGATTTCCATCATGCACTGCCTGTTCGATACCTCTAATCAATGAATATCGAAACCGAGGCTTTGACTTTGTTCTTGATGCATGCAACCAGCCAAATTATCTTGAGCGCATTGCTGGTTTAGAAGATTTATTTAAAAGACCTGATTTGGATGAGGTTTGTTTGATACAATTTTCTTTAAATTCATATTATTTTTCTAATAAATCCCACTTGAATAATATTTTATTTATTAATTTTAGTTGTGTTATGCTATTGATAGTTCAAGTGATGAAGAAGACGACAATGTTGGCATTACAAAACTGTGAATAAACAATTTTTTTAACAAGATTATTCAAAATCATCGCTTTGTGTGTAAATTTTCGTTTATTCAAATTGTGAATATTTATAATAAGTCGTAACAATCTATCTACAATATATTTTCAAATTTCTCAATGATCCGCAAGGATTAATGACGAAAGATAGAAGAAAGTACAAAACACTTATAAAAAAAAAAAAAAAAATATTACCACATACACGATTGTACAACGCAAAAAATTTAATTCTCTTTATAAACATTTAATATTATCATACAGCACAATGACTGCGAAATACTCAATTTTAATTATTATTATCATTAAATACATCAAATTAAAATTATCATATACTAATTAAAATAAAGTTTATTAAGCTACAGTAGTTGATAAACCATATCTAAAATATAATAATATTAAATCATAAAAAAAATGAATAAAAAATTGCGCAAAAGTATAAAGACAATTATCAGGACTGAGAATATGACCGAGAAAGTCTCGTGTCCTTGCATGGAGCAATTTTTGACCCCGCATCATATATATAAATAAACACAAAGTGTGAAAGCTTCTTTGGAAAGCTGATGCACGGGTGTATATGTGAACGCTATAAAATATAATTATCTGTATATTTTATAATTGTATTGTAAGATATACAAAACTGGTGATAGACATATGTATAGGTATCCATATATATATTTATATAAAAATCCACATATACAATCGGACTTTAGACGCAATATTTACTGACACAGTTGTATTCTCGTATATGATGTATACAGAAAATTTGGACTTGGAAGTTTTGCCTGAAGGGAGCGTTACCCAAGCGAAATGTTTGACATTCCATTGTAACGTATAAGTGGCAAACTAGTGGGGAAATTGTGTGGTGTGGATACCTCTCATGTCAGACGGCTCGTGCTCCGTGTGTCCGCCCGCATACCATTAGAATTTTCATTGAGATTTTCAATGGAAATAATTAATACACAACGTCAAAATTTCACCGGTAAATAATAAGTTTTAGTTTTATTTTTATGTGATTGTGATTGTCATTATTTTTTTATTATTATATTTTTTGTTATAGATACATATATTAAATATATATGTATATGAATGTGTGTATATATATGTATGTATTTTATGTATGTATGTATGGATGTATATATAATAACAAGGTGAGTGTTTCAACGCGCGCTCGAAGCGACATTATTTCGTTTTACTCGTGGAATGCAAGGCCTTACCTTTTTAACGCTACGCCGCATTCCTCTATTGATTTGTACTGACAAGGGACGTGCTTTCCCAGTATATCTCCCTCACTTATCAATGTATAAAGTTATTTTTAATCTTGCATTCATATATAGATTCATTTTTAAATTATTTTTCGTTGATAATTTCATTCATTATTTTGTTGGATTTAATTTTGAATTAATTTCCTTTCTCTCTTTTTTTTTTTTCAGTCTTTTGTGCTGATTATCGTTTAATTGAAATGATTTGAATTCGTTTTATTCATTGTAGAATATTTTTTGTTTTATTCGTGTGATTAATTTTGTATAGTGTTTATAAATCTATTAATGTTTATGTATGATTTATTTTTGTTACGGATTTTTTAACGTTATATTTTATAATATTTACAAATCCACACGTGGTCACATGTGCGTACTACTGATAATCGTGCATGTCATCGTCCTACGATCTGAGGAATTTATATACTCATAGCGCGTTTTGTTTATCAGAATAAAAAATATAAAAAGGAAAATAGAAACGAAAAAAAATGTAGTAATAATAATTTATCGCGTTGGATTTATTTTAAACACGATAAATTATTTATCGTCTTTGAAAATTCTTTCACATTATATATATATATACTTCGAAAAAAGAATGGAAATAATAGAATTTAAATTCATTAAATAATATTCCTTTATTTTTAAATTAAAATCAAACATTTTTATATGTTTTTATAAAATTATTTTATCGCAGCAGGATATTAAAGTCTTTAATAGAATTTATCTAAACAAATAATTGGAAATCTTTCTGATATATTATTTATCATCAAACTTATCACACATATTATAAATACAAAATTATGAATCATAAACTAAACAGTCACATACAATGATAAAGATTGAGAAATTAATTTCTGAAACACACAAAACTGGACCACGCGCAACATTGGAATTTTCTTGCAACACACGGAAGACATTATTATTAATATTAATTATTAATATTCTTACCTGCGCAAATGTAGTAAAAAAATCTACAATATTTTAATTAAAACAAAATTGCAATAAAATAATTACAATTAAAATATATAAATAAAATTAACCAAAAGAAATTTTGGAAATATTAATAATTAATTTATATATCAACATGGATATAAAATGTTGAGCGATGCTGAGCGGGTGACGGTGGGAGGTAAAGCTTGAGAGAGGCAAGAAGAAGAAGGCGTTGGAAAAAGAGGAGGAAGGGAGGTGGCGAAGAAGGAGGAGGAAAGTCTTGGTGAGGGGTCCGCATTCCACAGACAATGTCACGTTTTTTCAATCCCCCATTTTATTTTATTTGTTACATTCTGACGTTTATATATACGCGACAACACGCACTGAAATCAAATCGTGGTTTACATCTATTCAATTACTCCTATACATATATATATATATATATATATATATACACACATTTGTCACGTTTAATTTTAATTATTAATTTATATTTAAAATATTTAAAGTGTAACAATAATTGTTTTGTGTCATATTGGCAGGTAATCAAGATTATAAATAATACATCAAGTATATGTATTTGTCAATCACGAAGTACGTGAGGATATTATCAAGACAGTGATAAATATTTCACCTGAGGAATTTTATTTTATTTATTTTTCATCAGTGAATATTTGTTTATAAATAAAGAGCAAAGGGGAGGAATATTGATAAGGATATATAATTGAGAGAAAAAAAAATTTCAACACACGTGCGAAAGAATGTCGGCTGTCGAAAGTGCATTGGATGTCCTTTCTAGGGCAGCTACGATGATGCAAGGTCAGTATTTTTTATTATTTTTATTATTATTATTATTATGTGTTTTAATTAAATATAATTTAATTAAAAGAGACTTTGGATTTATTTTTGGACCTGTCATAAAGGTTTTTTTTTTTCTGATGGATTAATTGCTCAATTAAAGTTTGTTCATGTAAATAAAATTAATTGATTAAAAAATTCCACTATATTTTCAATTATTTATTTGAAGTTATTATATGATTATTTTAGTAATTATTATTATTATTTTCATCATTAATGTCAAGTTATAAATATTATAAGCAATTTTATATACAATCAATTTTTTATTTCACACTGCAATTAATTCATTAGATTTTTTTAAATAACTTTTAGTAATTTTTATTTATTATTTAATTATTTAATTATTTTTTTTTTTTTTTTTTTTTTTTT
>JAQQBS010000001.1:1614009-1676935 GCA_030347275.1 Microctonus aethiopoides
TTTTTTTTTTTTTTTCGTTTTTTATTCATATATACATAAATATTATTGTGTTAAATTCGCTGCGGTTTACTAGATAGTAGAATATTTAGGAAAATTTGCATATCAATAGTAATAAGTTTATCAAATTAAATCTTGCATTTATTTTAATTTATATTCTTGAAAATTACCAATTTAATCCTCATAAATATTTAATTTAATGAGTTTATTTATATTTTGTATTCATATATAATTTAGCTGTCAATAGAGAGTTATAATTGGAAATTATTCTAAATATTTATTTAAAAAATTTTGGCCTCTAACTCGCAATGTTGCGATTTAAAAAAAAAAAAAAAAATTGATTAATTAATATTTATGTATAGCTGTACAATAAACGAGAGTATGTATTTTAACTTTCATTTTGTTCCCCTATTCACATTGAGTGACTTGAAAATTCTCACTGGATTTGTGCATATCTTTTTCATAAAATTAACAAATATATAATAATAATAATAATAATAATATTTTGATTGGACTAAAAATTTCAAGAGATTCATAATTCCTTTTCGTCTTTTGTAAAAATCGTAATATTTTTAGTCTATTAAATAATTTATATATAATTTAACGACAAAAAATACCTCATAATAAATATATTTGTAATAATTTTTAAGTGATTAAAAAAAAAATCTGATCCTAAAATCAATTGATTACTATTATATCGATATAGATTAATTAATTTAATTTTTGATTGATAAATATCCGAAAGAGATTTAGCCGATAAGAATTTGTTTAAATAATCTGCTCGCCAGAGTAGCAATTTTATCTGTATCAAGAATTTGTTTTTTTACTTTTAACTCTTGGCGAAACGGAATATAATTTTTTAATAATAGTTACTAAATCATTTTGGGGAAATAGGTTCTCAATAATTCCTTCTAAAAGAACATATAACAGTCTTCGATTGAGCACAGGATGTTGAAATAATTCAAATACTCGTAATAATCCACGTCTTGTTGTTTCACTACCAATGATATGTTTAAGTTCATCTGATAAACATGAAAGTAAAGCAACTTTGGCCGCTACACGCGTACGATATTTCGTTTCATCATCACGTGGTGATTTTGCTTCCGCTCTAACTCCATTTGGCCAATGACTTTGCCTTCATACAAACAAATAATCAAAAAATTAACAATACAATAATATAAAATTAAAATAAATAAATTTATACTCACTTAAAAAGTCGCAAATAAGTCGCGACATTTTTAGGACTTGTCAACAACGATACATATTCAACTATTCTACGATTAACAATATCACCAAACATCGTACGAATTATTTGCCTTAATAATGTAACAATTCGACGTCTCAACCATTGATTTCTCACTTTCAAATCAAATACTTCATCCATTAGCAATAAAATTATCCTCAAGGGAATATTATCATCAGTCTAAAATAAATAAAAAATAAATAAGAATATATTTTTAATATAATAAATTCAATAAGAAATAATACAATGATGATAACAATAATTATTTACCTCTGTGTCAATACTCGCGCCAACTTTTGCACTTTCATACAACATACTATTTTTCCGTGAATTACCAAACAATTTGCTAATACCATCCATTACACCATCCACCGTGCTCAACATATTATCCGGCATTGTTTTAACTGCTTGTGTCACTGATTTCATCGATGTTTTCAGTGGATTTACCAAAGTGTCAATCTGAAATTCATCAATTAATATTATAAATAAATATTATGAATTTTTTTAATAATAATATAAGATTAAGGAAATAATTTATCAATAATATTTTTACCGTTCGCGATATATGTCCACCAGTAACACCTTTATCATAATCACCTTGCTCCAAAAATGCTAATAATAAATTTTGTAAACCCATATGACCGTCCATGATGCTGGGCTTTGTTAGCCTATAGAGCCAAGCATTGAGCATTGCCATTCTACGTTCAAGTACTGATCTATCCATATTATGAAATGCTTTTTTAGCTGGAAATGGTAATTTAGCTAAATCATAATATTTTTCTTTTATTTTTTGATGAAGATCATGAAAATCTGAATATCTACGATAAATATGCCACTTTTCTTTATATCCTGAATCATAATTTTTTATAACAGCTACCGCATAAATACCATATGTTTTACCACGATCATTAACAACACCAGTTTCAATTATTTCTGCAATAAGTTCAAAACGTCCTTGTTGCAATTTACGTATTGCATTTTGATCGTATGTATTTTCATCAAGTTTAACAAATTGTTCTGTATTTGATTCAATATAAAATGTCGCTGATTTACCAACATTTATTCGTGTATCAGTATCATAACACGATGCACTACGTAATCTTTTTGTTTCTTTATTTATACCACTTATATCCGTGTCTATTTCATCACAATTTCCTGTATTTTCACGCTCTGACATACTCGTTAAACTCGCTGATGAATTTGAATTTGATCTTACACTCTCATGTGATGAGTATTTTAATTGTTCATTGTCACGATGATCGATTATTTCATCTGACGGATCTAATTCATTGTTCATGCTCGATACACTGATTCCATCAAGGGATTTAACGTCGTCTTCCGATGTCGCATCTTTTAATAAATCTAATTCGGCTAAAAGTTTTACATATGACATTGATCTTTTGAATGACGGTAAAAAACGATCTTCATTTTGTAGTTTATCATAGCAACAACTTTGTAATTCATCAAACCACGTTGCACGAACAGTTGTAGTTTTAATTCTTGTTAACAAATTTTTCACTAAAATAATATCTAATTGAAGTTTAATTGATGCTTTATCGCTTAAATATTGTTGATATATTTTTAATGCTGCATCCTTTAAATTTTCCAAATTAATATTTTTTCGTCGTGAATTTGTGGCGGAATTACCAGACAATTGATTATCATTTAATTTTTGTAATTCAATATCAGATAATTGTTGCTCAGCTGAAACTTTCCATCCACATATATTTAAATAAAATAATAAATATGCTTCATTATTAATACTCGTCATGTAATCAATAAAGTAACTCAAAGCAATATTATTTTTAAGTAATTCATCGAGTGGTAAATTAACTAATTTGTGTCCGGGTACGAGTAATCGATTCCAATTTGGATGTGCACAAATTTCATCTGTCTCAGGATTTAAACCTTCTTGCATGCTAATTATTTTTGTTTCTAATATTTTTTTGACATAAAGTAAACTGTTTAATTGTTGTTTCACCGTTAAATCATCATCACCACCAGAATCTTTTGAGCGTAAATGTGTAATTTCATTGCAAACAATATTTTTCGTTGCTTTGAGTTCGTCGATACTCTCTGTAATTCTTATTACCGTTAAAAATACATCACTGTGTAAACTTAAATCTTTTGTACATAACCATAGACACACTTGATTAATATAATCAGGATCAGAAAACATATTTAATAAGGGCATAATTATTGTATTGACTAAAAGTTCACGCAATATAAATCTCACAGTTAAACAATCAAAATCGGACTTTGGTAATAATAAATATAAAAGAATTTCAGCAATTTCACCTAAAAATGCTAATTCTTGCTCTTCATTTGTACACACAAGATCACGACAAATTGAATTATTTTCCATTTGAACTTCAAAATCAAAGAATATTTTTTCCAATGTTATTTCATTATTTTCCTCAAAATTTTTATCAATTGGTTCTGTTAATGATGTTAAATTTGGAATGTAAAATTTTAATTGCGAATACCATGATATATCAGTCTCGCTTTTATTTCGTCGATGTGTCGGTGTACGTTTAGGTGTACCACCTGATCCACTTGAGCTACTGCTGCTTTTATTATTTTTAACATGCTTCAATTTTGCTCTTGCTTGACGATAAAGTCTTACATGTGACGCGGCATCATCAACAAGACGTGTTGTTAAATATGGTATCCAATCAACATCTTTAACTCTATTAGCAATATGTATTGCAATTTTTTGTGCCGTATCACGAACTGACTTTGTAAATTCTTCATCATCAGTAAGAACATTATACCACGGTGAAACATAATCTCGTAAAACAAAATCCAATATTTCTTGTAATGATTCATCAATAATATGACTACCAGTGACTCTTTTATCTAATGTAAATGTCACCTTTGCCTTTGATAATTCTTCAAAATGTCTTTGCATTTTTTCAGTCTTTTTAAATAAGTTTTCTCGACTGTTTTTAATTTCATCTTCAAGACGTGGCACATATTTTTTATATACATAAGTTAATAACCTAAAATTAATATTCATTATATAAATTATCTTTATAAAAAAATATGTTGAATTTTTATTGATTCAAATTTAATTTATCTTACCCCAAGATTAATGCAATAAAACAGATAATAACTTTTAAAATACTTTTCAGGCCAAACACTGTTATAAGGAGAATTGCACAGCTGCCAATGCCTCCAAGCAACGGAATATTCATCTAAAACATATAATAAAAATTTTTAAAAATATTCAACGATTACTTATCTTGAAAAAAAAATTCCAGAATAACAAAAAATAAAAATGATAAGCCAATAAACATCAGTATATAAAATCAACAGTAGATTACTGACAAGTCTACTGTTTTGCTGACATATTTTATCTTGAAACTATATTTAAAATTATATAATGTAATAAGAGTTCATTGATACATATAATCCATATAATATTTATGTGCCATTAAAGTCTAAATGTCAAGAAATGACGGCATATGTCATAGCAAGAATACAAATTTATCAATAATATGATATAGTTATTTTGTTTTTTTATTCAGGCTCACCTTTGAATGTTCAGGTAATTACAAATTTGTACACCCACATACATCATGCAATTATCCAGCTATTATATTTATAAATTAGTCAGCTAATCAACAGTTTATTTACTTTCTCACACAAATATATTATTAAACCATACATGTTTGACGACATTTCTTTATGACTCTGCGTATGAACACGAAAAGCGCTGGTTTACATTCTCCAATTTATGTTATTTGATTTTGAGGTTAGTGGCGCTATGTTTTTCAAGTATTGATTTAAAGAACTATAGATAAATCTGTTGTATCGACAGTTGTTAATAATTAAGGCGGGAAATTTTTCTTTCAAACATAAGCATGCGCACTTTACTATTCCACAATGGCAGCCTGCACTGTTATATGTATAGAAAAAATATGCAAGTAAATTTGGAAATATATTGTATAATAAATTGTAAATAAAAATATTCTACTATCATTTGATGGAATAATTCGATGAGGTTTGGTAAAAATTTTATTATTTATTTTAATTTTGCATGTTTATTTGAATAATATATATTGAATTTATTCGTAAATTTATAGGCAGAAAGAGAGGTTAGAATTCCGATTCTTGGACTAAATGATTGATTGAACGTGTGGGAATTTTGATTTTCCTATAAAGATAATTTGTGTAGAAAGTTTATTGACTTTTTATTATCATCTTTATTAACTTTGAAACCAATACAATTGTATAATACAACAAAATGTTGAGATTCGATATGCCAAAACTACCAACTCCTAAAGTTGAGGAAAAAGACAAGAGAGTATTTCTGAGTGATCCTCTATGGGATCAAGTTGCGGTTTATCTTGTTGGAAATCATGATAGGGTTCGAGAGAATATTGTTATTCCTCGAGGTCCTGCACCTGTATATATTAAAACAAATGATGAAAAGTCAGTTGAAGCAGCAATGGAAAGCTGTGTATTTAAAAGTGTTATGAGTTGTGTTCTTGGTTAGTTTAACTTCTCATATATTTTTTTAATTACAACACAATTCATTTCTAATATTATTTATATTATAAATATTTTATTTTAGGTTTCGGTTTGGGTGCTGCCATTGGTTTATTCTCCGCCAGCGTTGGCACCAATGTAACTTCCGTTGAAAAACCTCAAACAGCACGTGAAACATTTCGAGAAATAAAAAACACAACCATCAGTCATGGAAAAAGCTTTGCAGCCGTAGGTTGTGTGTTTTCAGCAATCGAATGCTGTATTGAATCAGTAAATATCTTTATTCGTTTAAAAATATATTTTGTTCTTTCTCTGTTCAAATTATGAAAATGATTATTTGTTTATGTAATTATTAATTTCTTTTTTATAGTATCGCGGACAAACTGATTGGAAAAATGGTACTTATGCTGGTGGTTTGACAGGAGCAATTATAGGTTTGAGAGGTATGATTTATAATAGACAAATAATATAAGTAAATTATTTTACATTTTTAGATTGTTCTTTAGAAAAATTAATTTTAATGACATGTTTTTTTTTTAATTACAGCGGGTATAAAGGCTAGTATTGTTGGTGCCGCAGGATTTGCTGCCTTTTCTACGGCGATTGACTATTATTTGCACAAATAAGACGAGCCAGACATACAATTAAATATATTGTACAGAAGCAAATTGTAATTTGAATGCATAAAACAATTTTGTGCTGATTATATAAGAACTAAATGAATGCTTATAAATAAGTACATGTACAAAAAAATCTTAATTGATAAGTGTAGAAAGATTTTTCTTATATATTTAAAAATTATTTGTAATCCTTAGCATTTTAATAATATAAAAATTGTATGTAAAAATTATGTTTATATTAATAAAGAAAATACGAAAATTATTGCAATATACAAAATAGATGTGTTGAGAATAAAAAAGATATATATGTGTATTGATTGAATTTTGAAGAAAATTACAATGAATATGAATAAGTATTTGGAATTCTTATACGCAGGTTATTTGAAAAAAAAAAAAAAAATTAAGTTTCTTTCATTGAGATGGTTTTTTTTAACTATCGTTTATCACAGTAAACGTGGAAGATTAATTCGTCATAATAAAAAAATGTCGAACGCGTATTTTTATTATTTCCTTTTTTTTTTTTTTTTGTTCGTGGAAAAAGTGGAAGATTTGTTTTTATTTGCTCGTGGATTGTACAAATTTTTTGATTTTACATTTCTATAATGCTGAAAGAATGTATCGCTTTTTAGTTAAGAGAAAAAAATTGCACGAAAAATCAGACTTCATAACATTATATGAGATTCGATGGTCAAAACTTTGAATTTAAACTTGCAAAAAAATAGTTTTGTTAAAAAAAAAGAATTATTTTTGAAATTTTAAAAAAGCAATTGAAATATTTTTGGCCAATCAAAGTGACGATATGTCATACGTTGATAATCAGAATTATTTATCGATATTATACATGGCCTATATTGGAAATCGCAAGGCACTTAGCGGATCGGTTTCTAAACTGATTATGCATTCTTTATGAAATTTAAAAATGTTTAATAGTTAATATTATAATCCTTCTCCCCTTTCTTTTTCATATTTCATAAATGCTTGTATAAAAAAAAATACTGTAATTATAAAATATATCAATAAAATCTACTGCAATCATTTCGTTGGTTTACAAAATTATTGATAAATTCTAACGGGAAATTTGTTCGTTGCAAAATTGACACGATAATTAAAATGCATAACGGATATTTGTATATTACCGTTGTGTCTCGTGCCCGAATGTTTGTTAATATTTAAGTAATATGTTCTTTTCATTTATTCGTTTATCTTTTTTTTTCTTTTTATTTTTTTTTTTGGCACCTGATTGAAAGGAACTTTTGAAAGTTTTGAATTAAATTCCTATTATGGCTGCTGCTGCTGCATTTGTGCTTGCATCTGTGCAAGCATCTCTTGCATACGTCGTAATTCAGCTTCTTTTTCCTGAAGAATACGATCCTTTTCCGCTCCAGTTCCTTTCTCCGATTCAATAACCCTACAATTATTATCAAGTAATCAATTTATTTAGTTTTACAAATAATTCAATCAATTATTTTTTTAAATATTACAACACGTACGTTTGTCTTCGTGGTGGAACTGGTGCTCCTTTAGCCAATCTTTCGCTACGATAATTTTCATAATGCACTTCTTGAGTAACTTCTTGCAAATCTTGCATATGAGTACTTGAAATAATAAATAATTAAATAATTAAATTACAATTGCTCATTGGTCATAATTAAATTTGCATGATTTTAAAAGGTGTAAATTATATTAATAAACTTACATTAACATAGTTCTAAGTTTGATAAAATCGCAATGATCAGGATTTTCTACCTCTACCACACCCCATGGATACAAACGTCCACGTACTTTTTTTCCTTTAACCTCAAGCAATGAAGTTGATCCACACACTGCAAATGGCACAGCTTCCTTCAATTGTCTAACTTGCTCTTTATAATCCTCATCCTCATCACTGTCACAGTCAGGTAATGGATAAATTTTAATTCCATTTCCTTCAATCTCTTCCATAACACGTTTTTTCAAACGTAAAACTTCTTTTTTTGACAACACATCAGCTTTCGCAATTACTGGCACAATATTCACTTTATTATGCAATTGCTTCATGAACTCAATATCCAAGGGCTTAAGTCTGCATGCCAAAAAATATTATTTATATTAAAAATAGATATATATTTATCTGTGGCAAAAGTATTAATGTGAAATTTATTTAAATTTAATTCAATTACCCATGGCCAAATGGCGAAATAAAATAAAAGCAACAATGTATTCTATTGTCTACAATATTTCTTCGATTCAATCCACTTTCATCTCGGAGAAATCGTTCAAATTGTTCATCAATATATTTAATTATTGCTCTAAAACTATCTCTGTTATCAATAGCATCACCATATCCAGGTGTATCGACAACTGTCAATCTTAATTTCACGCCTCTCTCTTCAATTTCAACAGTTGAAGCATCAAGCTTCACCGTTTGATTTGTTTTTTCTAAAATAAAATTAATTATTAAATTATTATTAAAAATTCTCGTCAAATAAATATAATTTAAATTTTTAATTTACTTACCAACAGCATCGGGAATTATTCTTTCAGGATATAAATCAGTGAGGAAAAGACTATTGACCAGTGTTGATTTCCCTAAGCCTGACTCACCCACAACCATTAATGTGAACTCAAATCCTTTCTTCACAGATTTTCTGTGAACTTGATTAGGTAAATTGGCGAATCCAACATAACCAGGCGTTTCTAAACTAGCAAACTGTAAATAAAAAATGTTACAACAAATATAAACAATTAATAAAAAAAAAAAATAATAAAAATATATCAAAATTTTTGTATTAATTTATTTATTCACGAAATAAAAATTTAATATTACCGTTTTTACACTTTCACTTGACATAATGGATAATTATAACCACAATGTTTATCTTCCTTGCGACGTTGATTTGGGAGAAAAAAAATTAATCAACTATGAAAAAGCAATGAAATTAGAATTCTTCAATGACTATCAGACGCCGCTGTCTGTCAGCGAATGAATGTGTGATTTAGTAAAAAAAAAAAAAATACGACGAATCGTAATTCGAGATCAATTTATTTTTTGCTAAAAAATTTTACTACAGTGTAACTCTCTCGATTTTCGCATGCAATTACAACGCCCATTGGTCAATGTATAATTCATTGTCCAATGAGCATTAGCATTCTCATTTCACGCACGCATACAGTAAAGTATATAGCAGAAAGAGAAGTTTCATTTTGACTGTACAGGAAGTGGAATTTATTCAAAAGAGAAGGGGAAAAAGTGGCAACAGAGAGAAATATAGGCGTGGCATTATAAACTACTTATATGAATAATAATGAACAATTTGCAAATATTCATAAAATTAATTATTGTAATTTAGCAAATTTTTAGAGAACAGAATTTTTTTTTAAATTAAATATTTACTGTAATTTTATTATTTCTCATAATTGCATTATTTTATAATTAAACTTTTGATTTGTTTCAGCTTAATTTTTATTTATTTATTTATTTATTTATCAAATTATTTATTTATTTGTTCTTATTCTTAATGACGTAAAAAATATGTACTGATTTTCGTATTGTATATTTTTTTCTCTTTATATACACAACATTTAAAGTAAAAATTTATTTCTTTTATTAATTTTATACAATCGCTGCACTACAATTATGGGAACTCAATTATATTATAATATAATATAATAATTTGAATTAAAATTAATATACAGTTGATTAAAGTTTTAAACATTTATTTATTTATATGAAATACAAAAATAATAACTGCTAATGAGTTTTTATATAACGATCAACTATTGTATTTTTGATCTACTAATATTAATTTTATTAGAAATTTATTAACAGTTTCCTTTTTATCAACACGTTGTATGTATATGTAATGGCAACTTCGCCATTATCCCTATTCATAAGTATCCCTAAATGAATTCTCTTTTCGACAATTGGTGTATTTTGTCGAAACAATATTTTGAGCGATTCTTCGTCTAATAAGTATTTTTTTTCTTCAATTTGCGTATAAGCTTCACTAGAAGTCATCGTCTCATCCTCAGGAAATTTGAATTTAATAATACACCCAACACGATGACGTCTCATCACTAATAGAAGATCACCGCTTGCACTTATATATTTAGTACATACATCACCATCCGTACTATCCAATTGAAATTTTGGATACATACAACCGTGTAATTGGGATTGAAACTCAAATTCATTTCGAGGAGGTTCTCCACTTTTGAACAAAGCATTAATACTTTTAGCTAGAGCGCGAACGCTTGCATCATCGCATGATTGTCCCATATTATCTAATGATTTAGTAAATTGTTCGATTACATCAGGAGAATATTTGTTTTTTAAATTAACATTAAACAGGATTTCATTGATTCTACTATATACTCCTGCATTAGGTACGGCTAATGTTAAAGAATTGTTTGATGAATTAATCGGATAAAAAAATCCCATTTCATATATAAACTGTATGAATAAATCCACACCCTCTTCATCTACTTCATTTTTGCACAACATGCGGGATAACATGTCAATATGTTTAATCTCAAACTTTGTAACGTATTTAATTGTGACGGGCTTGCCAGACATGATGTCTGAAATTATCGGACTGATTTTGAAATGACCTATTCCTTGGATTATTTTAGAAGGAATGCTAGCTGACCAATCTACATCCAAATCCTCAGTTTTCAAGTATCGTACAATAGCCCATGGGCTGTAGATTTCAATGTCACGACCATCTCTCAATGTCGTCTTGTAACCACTGTACTGTATTTTTACCAAGTTTAAATCTTCGATTTGTCCCGCCGTTTCCAAGATGTGTTTTACTTCGTCTTCTTCGAAGCCGTAAAATTTACTTAAATTATGTGCTCGCATGAATGCGTAATGTTCAACATTGTTCGCGCTTCCCAATAATAGGCTACCAAATTTGTGGCAGGCATTTAATAATGATTTTTCAACGAATTCATCATTATCGTTTAACAGATTTCCCGTCATCAATTGGAAAAATTCTATCGTTTTACGTCTATCCTCAAGTGTCATTTCATTTTCGTAAACTATGGTGTTTACAGGTGCATCGAAATCTTCGATGAACACAAATACTTTTCTACCATAGTAACTGTGCAAAAATTTAGATAAAATTTGTAAACCAGATTTCAGTTCATCCTCACTTAATGATTCATATTTCATGACATCGAAGTATTGCATAAATTTCTCTTTTTCAGAACCTCGGCAATCCCAGAATGAGCTGTTTTCTAGATAACAATGTTCTTGAAATGCCCAATGTATAGCTGTTCTAACGCTAGCTAAATTCTGTTCAAAATCACTTCCCTGCACTCCAGCGAAATTAACATAAATTGTTGGGTATTTCCCAAAATGTTTAAATATAATTTCCTTTTCCTTAGAAATGTTTTTCCCTTGAAATAATTTGAAATTTTTTGATCTTGGTTGAATTTCTTTTAGGCAACATTTATCTTCATCAACATCCAACACAATGGGTTTGCCATCTTTGTCCAGTTCGATTTCGACAAATTTTCGCACCATATCCAAGTTCAAAGTTTTACCAAATCCTGATGGTGTAGTAATTAATACATGTGGAATTTCAAATAATTTTTTTATAAGCAGAGTTTTATCAACATAGAACGGTTCGTTGTAATGATAATCATAAGCTGAATTAGTTTCATCAGGTCCTCCGACTTCCTACGATAATGAAATGAAAGTATGAAACTCACTTTCAAAAAACCATTGTAAGAAAATATATATGTATGAAAGTATATTATTAATTGAAATTACCTTAGTATCAGACGATATTTGTGCTGGTTCATTTTTCTTGTGGCCACTCATCTTTAGTCGATTAGCAGTGGGCGATTCGATGAATAATTTTCTTGTCCACGATGTGAATACTCTGTGGATATTACGCATTTCACTTCCTCTTTATTAGCAGCAATCCAGACACGTGCAGGAAAGAATAGTTAAGAATTAAAAGCGGATATGATGTATTTGCTTCCTCTATATTCCTGGCCAATTTTTTCCTTTCTCTACGCTGAAAATCCCTATAGCCGATTGCTAGTGCGCAGACGTCACGGATGCACCACCATCATCGCATCATTCACGGCCTCTATAACGAAATACGCATGTATATAGATCACATATCACGTGAGTTGATAAATTTATATGTAGATTCTCACACGTGCTTGTACGTGTGAGACTATTTGCCAGCTGATTTACAAAATTCTATAACACAAAGCCAAGACGGTGCTGACTCCTTTTTGATGCAATGGTAGATATGTACTAGAATATTAATTCTAATAATAATGACAATAAAAATTCAATGATACATATGTAAAAGTTTATATAATAAAAGCGTTGGAAATATATTTGTGTTATTTCTTTATTTGTTATTAAAAAAAAAATATGTAACGACATTGACAAATGTATAATGTATTAATTATATTTTATGATTAAAACTGTTGACAATAAGTATATTTTATCGCCAACCATCAATAAAACCATAGTGATTTGTGGCGGGAAACGTCATAAATTGTAAAATATGTACTTAGAAAAAAAAAGTTCGATGTTGAATGAATTATGTTGGACTTCAAATTTAAATGTCAATATGATTAGACTCAATGAGATTTGGTTTTGTAACATCATGCAACATTGAACGTCGATATTTGTTGAGAAAAATTTCGAATCATGTGAAAATACACCACACTAAAAAATACGATCTCAAGTTTCAAACATTTATTCAATTATATGAAATACAAAAATATAATATTTACTAATAAGTTTTTATCATACGATTAACTATTGTATTACTGATCTATTAATATTATTTTGATGCGCCTCTACTAACAACAACATTCGGATCCATATCATTGAGTGAATATGTAATGGAAACTTTACAATCTTTATTCATGTGTATTCCTAGATAAATTCTATTTTTGATAGACAAATACATTGAATCTTCTGAAAAAATCTCTTCAAGCGATGCTGTCTCTAATAAGGTATAGTATCTTTCATCAAAAATTTGCCTATGAGCATAATTTGATTTTTTCTTAATTATTTTGTAGTCAAATATAAAAGCAACATTGAGATATTTAATCACTGTTAGAGCATCACATCTTGTACCTATAAGAGTAAACCATCCAATAGTCGAGAGCCCAAATTTCTGTGACATTTGCATGAATAAAAAGGATCTGAGCTCGGCTTCATTTCGAGGTCTTTTTTGTTTTCTGAAGAAAACCTCGATACTATCGGCTAGAGCACGAACTCCGTCTTCTTCGCATAATCGTGCCACATCTTCTAATGATTCATTAAAATTTTTGATCGAAAGGGGACGAGGATCGTAATGTCTTTGTGTTAATTTAACAAAATATAGCATATCATCAATTAGACGATGTACTGCTTTATTAGGTATGGCTAACGTTAAATAATCGTCCCCGAGCTCAGTTGGGTAAAGAAAACCATCTTCATATAAAAACTGAATGAATAAATCGACATTATTGTCATTTATTTCGCTTTCGTTTTCGCTTTCGCTATCACTATCGCTATCACTTGTGTGTGACAATTTGTATAAAATTTCAATATCCTTAACTCCATAGTTTTTAACGTATTTTATTGTGACATACTCGCCAGACTTAAGTTGTGCAATTTTTGGTTTGATTTTTAAATGACCTAATCCGTCATCGATTTGGCAGTAAATATACTTATAACTGTCCACAGCATCCCTCAAACATTGCAAAATAACCCATGGACTATAAATTTGAATAAGACGACCATCTTTCAATGTTGTCTTGTAGCCATTGTACATTTCTTTTATTTCATTGAATTTTTCAAATTTTCCTGCTTTTTTTATCAAATTCATTACTTCATCTTCTTTTAAGGCGTAAAATTCACTAAAAATATGTCCTTGCATGAAAGCGTAATGTTCAACATTGCTCGCACTTTGCAATAATAATCCACCAAGTTGATGGCAGCCATTGAATAATGATCTTTCAACGCATTCATTTTCTTTCAACAATTTTTTAAAGACCATTTGGAGAAGTGCTATCGTTTTCTCTTTATCCTTTAACGTCATTCTGCTTTCGTAAATCATTGAGGTTAGAGGTTTATCAAGCTCATCTATGAAAACGTATACTGGTTTACCATAGTAGCCATGCAAAAATTTAGATAAGATTTGTAAACTAGACTGCAGTTCTTTCTTACTTAATGATTCAGATTTCTGATAATCCAAGTATTTCATGAATGTTTTTTTATTATAACCCGGCCGATTCCACAATGAGCTATCTTCTAGATAAGCATGTTTTTTAAATGCATTATGTATATACGTTCTAAGGCTAGCTAAAACATTTTCGAAATCAAATCCATTCACTCCACTGAAATTAACATATATTGTTGGATACTTCCCAAAATATTGAAAAACAAACTCCTTATCCTTAAATATGTTTTTCCCTTGAAATAATTTGAAATTTTTTGATCTTGGTTGAACTTCTTTTAGGCAATGTTTATCTTCACCAACATCCAACACAATGGGTTTGCCATCTTTGTCCAGTTCGATCTCGACAAAACTTTTCACCATATCCATATTCAAAGTTTTACTGAACCTCGATGGTGTAGTGATCAATACATGAGTTTTTTTAAACAACTCTTTTATTAACAGAGTTTTATCGATGTAGTACGGCTGGTTGTAATACCTCTCATAAAATGAATCAGCTCCATCAGGTAATTTGAATTCCTACGAAAATGAAATGAAAGTATAAATCTCATATCTAAAAAACCATTACAAGAAACATGCATAAAAATATATTATTATTAATTCAAGTTACTTTAGTATTAGACGATGATTGTGTCGGTTCATTTGTTTCGGGGCCACGTATTCTACGCCGTTTAGCCGAGCGCGATTCCATGATTATTTTTATTGTCAACGCTATGAACACTCGTGGCTACAAACTTTTACAACTATCCTGCAGACACATGCAAAGAAAAATAGTCAAACTGTCGATTTTCGAATCTCGACGATTCAGTGATTAGTGAACGAATAACGATAGAGTATTGGATGATCATTATTATTACAGTATATTACACATGAGTGGTGGTGGGGTAAGTAGAGAACGAGCGATCACAGCGCCATCTCTTAAGAGTTTAATAGGCGGGAAAACTTGAATATAGTCACCATTTCCATAAATAATATATTAACAATAACAGCAATAATAATTGTTGAAATTATATGTAAAATCGCAATAAAGATTAAATTTAAGCGTCCAAAATAATTGTTGCCTACGTGCAACATGAATGTGATATTTTTCTGTTAACGTATACCCACCAGAAATAATCTGGGATATTCTCTCGGTATGATAGTGAAAATTGGGGCGGACGAGAAAATTTTTCCTAAACGATAACGCAAGGATAAAAAATTCCCTCTTCAAAATGGCAACACTCACATTATTATACTTATTTACAAAAATATACATTTGAGCAACTTACTATTTAATTTTTATTTATTTACATATTTATTCATTTATCAAATTATTTACTTTTTGGTATTCCCATATCTTTCTTTAAACTGCTTCTATATAAACTATTAGTAGTGAATATTTTTTTTTCTTTATTTACATAACCTAAAAAGTAAAAATTCCTTCTTCATTAATTTTTCACAATCACCGCATTTTGATTATGTCATTTTCGATATTTTCATTTGCACACTGTGTGTTACATTCCACTACAATTAACGGAACTCAATCATATTATAACTTGCAATGTAAACAAGTGAAAAATATATGATGACATGATATGAAATTTGAATTAGAATTATTATACAATTGAATGAAGTTTTAAACATTTATTTGATTTTTTTTTATCATTTATTTATTATTGAATACAAATTATTGAATACCTTTATCAAAATTCGACTTTTAGTGCGAGCTCTGCCTTCTTTGCATGATATTACCAGATCTTTTAATGATTCAGTAAACTTTCTAATTAACACTGGACTATGATTGTAATATTCCTTTATTAAATCGATATTATATAGAATATCATTAATTGCAGTGCATACTGATTTATTAAGCACAGTTACCATTGAATAATTTTCGTGGGAATCAACTGGTTATAATAAAATCCAGTTCGTATAAAAACTGGATACATAAATCGACATCACACTCATTTATTTCATTTTTGCATATTATCTTGTTTAAAACGTTAACATGATGAACATTCAACGTATTCTATTCTGACGGAATTGCCAGATATCATTTCTGAAATTTTTTATTTGATTTTGGAATTACCTTTGGAATACCAGGAGACTAATATTCACTGAATTTCTTAGTTTGCTACATATTGTATAATATCCGATGGATTATAGATTTCAATAAGATCACCATTTCTCAATTCTGCAAAATACCTAGAGCAACTGAACTTTCTCTTAATTTTTTTCAAGTTACGAACTAGTCGTCCTGCCTCTTTAAATACAGCTTTTACTTCAATTTCATTGAAACCATAAAATTCGCAAAAAGGATGTTTTTCCTTAAAAGTACAAAGTTTAATATTATTCGCGCTTTTTGATAATAGGCTACGACGTTGTTTGCAGGCAGTTGATAATGATCGGTCAACGAATTTGTTTCCTTTCAACAAATCTCTAATGATCACTTGGAGAAGTTCTATTGTTTTCTCTCTATCCCGCTGATCATTTTCATTTGTCTCTTTGCAAGGCAATAATTTCACAGGCACGTCGTAATCATCTATGAACACATATACTGGTTTACGATAGTAATCGTGCAAAATTTCGGATAAGAATACTAAACCGAAAGATATTTCTTGCTCAGTTAATAATTTATATTCCTCGCTACCGTAGTATTTCATAAATGTTATTTTATCAGAACCTCGGCCATCCCAGAATGAGCTGTTTCGTAGATAAGTATGTTCTCGAAATGCTCGATGTATAGCTGTTCTAAGTCGATCCAAAACCTGTTCGAAATTCCTTTTGCCCACTATACTGAAATTAACATATATTGTTGGATATTTTCCAAAATGTTTAAACATAATTTCCTTTTCGTTAGATATGTTTTTCCCTTGAAATAATTTGAAATTTTTTGATAGTGTTTGAACTTCTTTTAGGCAACGATTATCTTCATCAACATCCAACACAATGGGTTTGCCATCTTTGTCCAGTTCGATCTCGACGAATTTTCTAACCATGTCCATATTCAAAGTTTTACCGAACCCGGATGGTGCAGTAATCAATACATGAGATTTTTTAAACAACTCTTTTATTAAGAGAGTTTTATCAACATAGCAGGACTGATTGTAATGCCGATCATAAAATGAATTAGTTTCATCAGGTAATTCGATTTCCTAAGAAAATTAAATGAAATTATAGACCTCGTTTCTAAACAATCATTGCAAGAAACATGCATAAAAGTATATTATTATTAATTCAAATTACCTTAGTATTAGACGACGATGTTTGTGCAGGTTCATTTATTTTATGTTCATTCATCTTTGGTCGTTTAGCAGTGGACGATTCGCATGAATATTTTCTTTGTAAACGATATGAATGCTCGTAGCTGCTCGTAGCTATTAATTTTCATAACTCTCCTCCAACCTCCAGGCACGTGCAGAAAAGAATAGATGAGAGTGTATTCCTGACTGCAATGATACGCTGGAGAGAGTGGCGCATCCTTGACGCCTGCGCATTAACAATTTTTCCTTCCCGCCACATTGAAATCCCTATAGCCAATTGCAAGTGCGCAAGCGTCACGGATGCTCTATCACTTCATTCTCTGCCTCAATAAAGGAATACGCATGTATATAGATCACATACCACGTGAGTTGATAAATAAATTTATATGTAGATTTCTACATGTGCTTGTACAGCGGCACTAATCTGCCAGCTAATTCACAAATTTCTATGACGCAAAGGCCAGGCGGTGCTGACTCCTTTTTGATGCAATGAGAGATATGTACTAAAATATTAATGCTAATAATAATTGATAATAAAAATTTAATGATACATATGTAAAAGTATATATAATAAAAGCATTGCAAATACATTTGTTTTATTTCTTTATTTATTATTAAAAAAAATATATAACGACATTGACATGTATAATGTATTGATTATATATTTATAATTAAAACATTTGACAATAAATATCTTTTATCGTCAATTATCAATAAAACCATAGTGATTTGTGGCGAGAAACGTCATAAATTGTAAAATATGTACTTAGAAAAAAAAAGTTCAATGTTGAATGAATTTTTAGGATTCGGTCAGCAGTAATTATGTTGAACTTCAAATTTAAATGTCAATATGATTAGACTCAATGAGATTTGGTTTTGTAACATCATGCAACACTGAACGTCGATATTTGTTGAGAAAAAATTCGAATCATGTGAAAATACACCATACTAAAAAATACGATCTCAAGTTTCAAACATTTATTCAATTATATGAAATACAAAAAAATTAAATTTACCAATGAGTTTTTATATTACGGTTAACAATTGTATTATTGATCTACTAATATTATTTTGATGCGCCTCTACTAACAACAACATTCGGATCCATATCATTGAGTGAATATGTAATGGAAACTTTACAATCTTTATTCATGTGTATTCCTAGATAAATTCTATTTTTGATAGACAAATACATTGAATCTTCTGAAAAAATCTCTTCAAGCGATGCTGTCTCTAATAAGGTATAGTATCTTTCATCAAAAATTTGCCTATGAGCATAATTTGATTTTTTCTTAATTATTTTGTAGTCAAATATAAAAGCAACATTGAGATATTTAATCACTGTTAGAGCATCACATCTTGTACCTATAAGAGTAAACCATCCAATAGTCGAGAGCCCAAATTTCTGTGACATTTGCATGAATAAAAAGGATCTGAGCTCGGCTTCATTTCGAGGTCTTTTTTGTTTTCTGAAGAAAACGTCGATACTATCGGCTAGAGCGCGAACTCTGTCTTCTTCGCATAATCGTGCCACATCTTCTAATGTATCAGTAAACTTTTTGAGCAAACGGGGACGAGGATCGTTATGTCTTTTTCTAAAATTAATAATTCTATATAGCATATTATCAATTAGACGATGTACTGCTTTATTAGGTATGGCTAACGTTAAATAGTCGTCCCCGAGCTCAGTTGGGTAAAGAAAACCGTCTTCATATAAAAACTGAATGAATAAATCAACACCATAGTCATTTATTTCGCTTTCGATCTCACTATCGCTATCACTATCGCTCTCATTTTCGCGTGACAATTTGGATAAAATTTCAATATCCTTAATCCCATAATTTTTAATGTATTTTATTGTGACACACTCGCCAGACATGAGTTGTGCAATTTTTGGTTCGATTTTGAAATGACTTAGTCCGTCATCGATGTGGAAGTAAATATACTTACAACCGCCCATAATATCCCTCAAACATTCCAAAATAGCCCAAGGACTATAGATTTGAATAAGACGACCATCTCTCAATGTTGTCTTGTAGCCATTGTACATTTCTTTTATTTCATTGAATTTTTCAAATTGTCCTGCCTTTTTTAGCAAATCCATTACTTCATCTTCTTCTAAGGCGTAAAATTCACTAAAAATATGTCCTTGCATGAAAGCGTAATGTTCAACATTGCTCGCACTTTGCAGCAATAAGCCACCAAGTTGATGGCCGGCATTGAATAATGATCTTTCAACGCATTCATTTTCTTTCAACAATTTTTCAAAGACCATTTGGAAAAGTGCTATCGTTTTCTCTTTATCCTTTAATGTCATTCTGTTTCTGTAAACCATTGAGGTTATAGGCGTATCAAGATCATCTACGAACACGTATACTGGTTTACCATAGTAGCCATGCAAAAATTTAGATAAGATTTCTAAACCAGACTGCACTTCTTCCTCACTTAATGATTCAGATTTCAAGTATTTCATAAACGTCTTTTTATTATAACCCGGCCGATTCCACAATGAGCTGTCTCGTAGATAAGCATGTTTTCGAAATACATCATGTATAGCCGTTTTAAGTCTATTTAGAATACCTTCGAAATCAAATGCATTCACTCCACCCAAATAAACATATATTGTTGGATACTTCCCAAAATATTGAAAAACAAACTCCTTATCCTTAAATATGTTTTTCCCTTGAAATAATGTGAAATTTTTTGATCTTGGTTGAACTTCTTTCAGGCAACGTTTATCTTCATCAATATCCAACACAATGGGTTTGTCATCTTTGTCCACTTCGATCTCGACAAAATTTTTAACCATCCGCATATTCAAAGTTTTACTGAACCTCGATGGTGTAGTGATCAATACATGAGTTTTTTTAAACAACTCTTTTATTAAGAGAGTTTTATCGATGTAGTACGGTTGGTTGTAATAATTCTCATAAATTGAACCAGCTCCATTAGGTAATTTGAATTCCTACGAAAATGAAATGAAAGTATAAACCTCATTTTTAAACAATCATTGCAAGAAACATGCATAAAAGTATATTATTATTAATTCAAATTACCTTAGTATTAGACGACGATGTTTGTGCAGGTTCATTTATTTTATGTTCATTCATCTTTGGTCGTTTAGCAGTGGACAATTCGATGAATATTTTCTTCGTCAACGATATGAATACTCGTAACTGCTCTTAGCTAAAAATTTTCACAACTCTCCTTCACGCACGTGCAAAAAAGAATAGTCAAGAGTCAAAAATGGATATGATATATTTTGTTTCCTCTGTATTCCTATTTCCTGCCTCCTGGCAATCCTGTCCAATGATACGAGGGAGCATCCTTGACGCATGCGCACTAGCAATTTCTCTCTCCCGCCACATTGAAATCCCTATAGCCGATTGCTAGTGCGCAGGCGTCACGGATGCTCCATCACTTCATTCACGGCCTCAATAGAGGAATACGCATGTATATAGATGATATATCACGTGAGTTGATAAATAAATTTATATGTAGATTCCTACATGCGCTTGTACAGACAGTATCTGCCAGCAGATTCACAAAGTTCTATGACACAAAAGCATCTTCTTTGATGCAATGAGAGATATGTACTAGAATAATAATGATAATAAAAATTTAATGATACATATGTAAAAGTATATATAATAAAAGAGTTGGAAATATATTTGTGTTATTTCTTTATTTGATATTAAAAAAAAATGTATAACGACATTGACATATATAATGTATTTATTATATTTTATGATTGAAACTTTTGACAATAAATATATTTTATTGCCAATCATCAATAAAACTAGTGATTTGTGGCGGGAAACCCCATAAATTATAAAATATGTACTTACAAAAAAAAAAGTTCGATGTCGAATGAATTTTTAGGATTCGGTCAGCAGTAATTATGTTGAACTTCAAATTTAAATGTCAATATGATTAGACTCAATAAGATTTGGTTTTGTAACATCATGCAACATTGAACGTCGATATTTGTTGAGAAAAAATTCGAATCATGTGAAAACACACACTAAAAAATACGATCTCAAGTTTCGAACATTTATTCAATTATATGAAATACAAAAAAATAATATTTACTAATAAGTTTTTATCATACGATTAACTATTGTATTACTGATCTACTAATATTAATTTAATACGCCTCTACTAACAACAATATCCGGATCCATATTATTGAATGAATATGTAATGGAAACTCTGCCATCCTTATCCATTTGTATTCCTAAATAAATTTTATTTTTGACAAACATATGCATTAATTCGTCAGAAAAAATATCTTCAAGCGATGTTAGCTCTAATAAGGTATAGTGTTTTTTATCAAAAATTTGCCTATAAGCATAATTTGATTTTTTCTTAATGAATTTGTAGTCAAATATAAAAGCAATTTTGAGATAATCAATCACTAATAGAGCATCACATCTTGTACCTATATGAGTAAACCATCCAACATTCGCCATATCAAATTCTTGTGACATTTGCATGAATAAAAAGAAACTGAGCTCGGATTCATTTCGAGGAGCATGTGTTTTTCTGAAGAAAACGTCGATACTATCGGCTAGAGCGCGAACTCTGTCCTCTGAGCAAAGTCGTGACACATCTTCTAATGATTCAGTAAACTTTTTAATCAAATGGGGACGAGGATCGCAATGTTTTTTTTTGAATTGAATAAAATATAGCATATTATCAATTAGATGATGTACTACTTTATTAGGTATTGCTAACGTTAAATAATCGTCCCCGAAATCAGTTGGGTAAAGGAAACCGTCTTCATATAAAAACTGAATGAATAAATCGACACCATAGTCATCTATTTCGCTTTCGCTATCACTATCGCTATCGCTATCCATATCCATATTCATATCCATATCGATATAATAATAGTTCTCATTTTTGGGTGCAAATTTGGATAAAATTTCAATATCCTTAACTCCATAGTTTTTAACGTATTTTATTGTGACACACTCGCCAGACTTGAGTTGTGTAATTTTTGGTCCGATTTTGGGATGACCTAATCCGTCATCGATTCGGAAGGAAATATAATCAAAACCGGTGATAATATTTCTCAAACATCGCAAAATAACCCATGGATTATAAATTTGGATAAGACGACCATCTCTCAATGTCGTCTTGTAGCCATTGTACATTTCTTTTATTTCATTGAACTTTTCAAATTTTCCTGCTTTTTTTAGCAAATCCATTACTTCATCTTCTTTTAAGGCGTAAAATTCACTAAAAATATGTCCTTGCATGAAAGCGTAATGATCAACATTACTCGCACTTTGCAATAATAATTTACCAAGTTGATGGCAGCCATTGAATAATGATCTTTCAACGCATTTATTTCCTTTCAACAATTTTTTAAAAATCATTTGGAGAAGTGCTATCGTTTTCTGTTTATCCTTTAATTTCATTCTGCTTTCGTAAACCATTGAGGTTAGAGGTGCATCAAGCTCATCTATGAAAACGTATACTGGTTTACCATGGTAGCCATGCAAAAATTTAGATAAGATTTCTAAACCAGACTGCAGTTCTTTTTCACTTAATAAATAATATTTCTCCTTATCGAAATATTGCATAAATTTCTCTTTGTTGAATTCCGGACGATTCCACATGGAGCTTTCATGCAGATAAGAATGCTTTCGAAATGCTTCCTTTATAGCTACTTCAAGTTTATGCATGATCCTTCCAAAATTATCTGCCTGTACTTCACCAAAATTAACATATATTGTTGGGTATTTCCCAAAATGTTTAAATACAATGTCCTTTTCGTTCAATATATTTTTCCCTTGAAATAATTTGAAATTTTCTGATCTTGGTTGAATTTCTTTTAAGCAACGTTTATCATCATCAAAATCTAACTCAATGGCTTTTCCATTTTTGTCCAGTTCGATCTCGACAAAACTTTTCACCATATTCATATTTAAAGTTTTACTGAACCTCGATGGTGTAGTGATCAATACATGAGTTTTTTTAAACAACTCTTTTATTAAGAGAGTTTTATCGATGTAGTACGGCTGGTTGTAATAATTCTCATATAATGAATCAGCTCCATTAGGTAATTTGAATTTCTACAAAAATGATATGAAAGTATAAATCTAATTTCTAAACAACCATTGCAAGAAATATGTATAAAAGTATATTATTATTATTATTAATTCAAATTACCTCAGTATCAGACGATATTTGTGTATATTCTTTTATCTTGTAGTCACTTTTCTTTGGTCGTTTAGCAGGGGGCGGTTCCAGGAACATTTTTCTTCGTCAACGATATAAATACTCGTAACTGCACGTAGGTAAAAATTTTTATAACTCTCCTCCAGAGTTCAGACACGTGCAGAGGCCAGAGTGCAGACTAGAATAATCAAGATTCAAGAGTCAAGATTGAATATTGGGATTTTACTTTGGTCATACGGCCTTGGCGGCATTTCGACGAACTATCCTAAGTTACAGTCTCATAAAGAACACGTGGCAACATAGTTATATGTTTACGACTTTGAAATTTCCAAATATCATAAAAAAATGAAAATAACGAGATTGTACTGCGTAGTTCCTAATTGTAAGAGTACAGCAAGTGTAAATGTTGATTATAGTTATCATGGCTTCCGTCAAGGTGATAAATACAAAATGTTTGCATGCAAAATGCAACTAACCTAACCTTATCATTATTATTTGTTTCTCTCTTGCACCTATGGATTTTACTTTGTTCATGCGACACTGGCGGCGTTTCGGCAAACTAAATTAAGTTACAGAGGCTCCGCCATTTCTCTTCCTCTGTGTTCCCGACCAATGATACGAGAGAGCATTCTCGACGCATGCGCACCAGTAACTTTTCCCTTTCTCCATGCTGAAAATCCCTATAACCTGGGCGGAAATGGAAACTTTTTTTTTCATGGTACATGTAACTGCCGTTTGGCTGGGCGGTGCTGCTTCATTACATTAGTGATTATATACATATAAAATTATAAGTACTTATTGTAACAGCCATATACCAATGAACGTACTATCATACACTGCATGATGAGATCTGTATGACAAGTAGTAATTAAATATTTAGCAGCTATTATTTTTTATTTATTAAATTTATTATAATCTCGATAATTAAAATAGCTGTGCCTGATTTTAAATTTTATTCAAATATTATTCTTTTCCTACTGTTTTGTTACAGTCAAGATATTTTATTCATCATTAAAATTCAATCTTTCCATTCAAACATATCGTCATTTCTTTAATTATAAGTTTGCTATTTACATAAAAAAATTGTTATAAATTTGTCAATTACACTTTACACAATTTGATAGGATCATTTATATTATTACCTTCTATAGTTATTATAGTGATAAAAATTCATACTCGTCCAAACTCCAAGATGACACAATTATTTCAACTATTCGATTTCGGTTTCATTGATGCTATATTTAATTTCCGTAAAATCAAAAATAAATATGAACTATCATAATATTTAATGCTTATGTAATAAAGACAAGCATACATATTATTCAATGATGAATATGAACATTTTTCAAACATAATTTTGCATGCATATGATTATTTATTTGTATTAAAAATTATTTACTGCATAAAATTCAAAACTAATTTTCCATCAACATTTCATATTGCTAATAAATAACACAAAACGTGCAAAATCTCTATCGTATTTATTTCATTTGGAGTGAATCTATCTCACAAAATTTATAAAAAAATCGAGCGGTAAATTGTAAAATATGAATCATGATTTTTATCTGGGAAAACTGCAAAGGAAAAATAAAAAAAATTCGAGTGGATTGGAAAGAACTTATTTTAATCAATGGTTGCTAAATTAATTTACAAAAAGATTCTGTAGAATTGTAAGAACTGATTGTTTAATATTATAATATGTTTATATCATTGTAGGTCGACTTAAAAAATACATGGTATTACACGTTTTTTTTTTTTTTTGTTAAAATTACACTTTAAAGTGCATTACAAATCATTTACATGAGGAAATCATCTATTTTTTATTCATCAAATGTTTATAATCATATACAAGCATAGTTTTTTATATAGACTTAATTATTGTTAATTCGATAGTTCTATTTTAATTTTATTAATTTTTAATTTTTCAAAATTGTTTCATTTTTCATTTATTTACTATACATCATTTTAACTTTCATCGTCAACGATGACGGAAAATTGATGGTGTTTAATTATAAATAAATGTGTAGGTAAAAACAATCGAACAATATCAATTGTAGATTTTATTTTTATTATTATTGTATGTATAATCATAATTGTCGTGCACTTATTGTACAGCTATACATAATTCCTTCATTGAATTTAATTATTCTATCAAATGCAATATTTTGTTATTTGACAACAATTTTACTTCGCATTTGAGAACTATTAAATGTAAATCAAATTAATAAACAGTGTGTATTCATATTTTCAATAATGAAATAAAAGACAATAAGATAAACTTAGAATAGAAAGAACAAATACGAGAAATATAATTAGGGGAAACAATTATTTTGTACTGATTGAAACGTAAGTAACGCAAAAAGAAGTATAAATCATGCATGGTATTTTATCCCTTTATAAATTTGTACAAATTCTGAATTATCTATTATAAACTGACCAGATTTTTTTTTTTCTTTTTCTTTATTGGTTTTACGTATTAACATGAATATCGACGTATCTCACACTTTGAAATAATTATTGTTTTTTCTTTTACATAAATATTAATCATAGAACATTCATTGTACATTTATTTCTCGTATTATTTATATAAATCATTTTTTTCTTTTTTTTGTTTATTTTCAATTTTGTTATTAAAGTGCTCATATTATCACTATATTCATATGGAATATAATGTCAGTTACAGTTAATTTCATTTTGGCGATAAAGTATAAGAACATTGGAAATAGAAAATATTAAATTGCGAAATTGCAACAATCAAAACATAAAAATATACATAACCTCATCGCTTGAGAATTGTTGTATGGCCGTCGGTTTTTCGATTTCCATTATTTTATTTATTCATTTACGTTCCTTTAGGGAAGACTCTCCCACAAGAGGAGAAGAAGGATTAAAAAAAAATTACTATGTTCATGATAATGCAATGTATTGATTTTTTTTTCTTTTCGATCGAGAATCCTACCCCATTAAACTATTTTCAAATAGCTGCGAGCACCGTCCATTGCCTCCTTTATATTAATTAATCATTAATATTATTATTTCCATATTTGAATTTGTTACATTATCGATATTATTTCCTCAGTGAAAATTTATTTCCCCTAATTCGCGGAGAATTTCAAGCTTTTACTTTGTGTGTATGTGTGTGTGTGTGTATGTGTAAATGTGTGTGTGTTTATTTGACGCATAAAATTTTACTTTTCATCCGGAATTTTTTCCTCTCGTGGTTTTGCCTCACCATATATAGACTTATGCTTGCTTGATTCAGCCATAGCATTTACCGGACCAGGTGCTGTTCTTTTCGATAATACAAGTCGCTTTCGACCTGATGTATCTGTAACATTAAAAATTCAAATTTATAAAAAAAAGAAATTCTCTAACTGATAATGTGATATTTTAAATCTCTATAAAAATTAAAAAAAAAAGAAAAAATAATAATACCTGCAGGCGGCGGCCCTTGAAGATATGGATCATCTGGATAAGATTTTCCGCGATCTGACCCGGGTCCACCACGTCGTGGAGCAGTGCTACTGCCACTGCTAGCGCCATATGGTCGTGAACCATATCCACTACGAAAAGCAGGTGCATCTCGACCACCATCACGAGCACCATCCTCATTGAAATTACCATAATTCCCACGATTACCTCGCATATCACCGCCATAACCACCTTGTCTACCACCTCCACTACCTTGTGGTCTTCTATCGTTATAACCTAATTGAAATATAATTTACAATAAGAATTTTAGTTAAACAAAATAAGAATGATTTTGATATAATTTAATTATCTAATTTAAAATGCGAATGAATATATGAGAAAAGTACCAAAACCACCGCCACCAGGACCACCGGTTCCTCCACCACGTCTTCTGTCGAATCCGCCGCCCCGGTCATTTCTTTTCCCGTCAGCTACATCAATTTTGATCTGATTGTCTTCAACAATAACGTTGCCATTAAGCTGTAGCGCTGATTCCAAATCATTAATACTTTCGAATTCAACATAGCAAAAACCTTTAAATCTGTAAATTAAATTAAAATGCATTATTAATAATACTGTTTCAATAAGGATTTTAGATGGTATTTTAATGTTTATTTATTATGAATTTTCACATACCTATCAGTTTCACGATCTTTGACTAATCGAACATTTTTGACTTTGAGATTTGCAAAAATTTTATCAATGTCTCTTTGAACAATGCCATCGGGTAAATTTCCAACGTACGCTGTGTAAGGGGGTTCAGTCGGCAGTGGCTTCCGACTCCCGCCACGATATCCACCGCCTAAATAATCCCTACAATGAAACAATTGACAATTAAATAATTAATTTATTAATACATCTCATCTATATTTTTTAGCTCCAATTTCTTTTATATTAACTGACATAACGGTTGATTTAAAAAAATATCAAACCAATATATTAAATCAAAAATAACAAGTTTTAATTATTAAATTCGTCTTTTGATGAATGAAATGTTAATGGAAAATTGTCGAGGCATCTCTAAAACTTTCCATTGTGGCATGAAACTATTGTTAAGTTCCATAAATGTGGCCTGACACTTGACTCATCATTATTGTCTTATCGTCAGAAATAATTTTAATTTTCAAATTATTCATCACATGTGTGAATATTTTCTTCAATAATTATTTGATAATACAATACAAATAATATTTTATTGCATGACATGATAACTTTGCGTGAACTTTGAGTATATATTCACTAGCCAAAATAAAGCCGCGTGCTTTGAGGATCACCATGTTTCGCGTTGTGCGGTAAAGCGATGATTCCAAAGCAACATTCACTTAACCTTAAAATTGGATAATAAATAAACTTGCATCATGCATTTTTGATAATATTGAAATGCTAGATAGTAAATATAGCTTGATATTGATGAAAATTTCATTGTAAAAGTAATCACGATAGTAAATACCGTATATACTTGCCTTGAATCTTCATGACCACCACGACCAGCCATGTTGAATGCACGAAACCGCACGAAACTGACCGGGTTTAGCACGGCACATATACAAAAGTTACCAATGTCTGCCACACTACACTAGCGACATAATAAGAGTGTCCAAGCGCATGCGCACTAGCAATATTCCCTATCTATGCTATACTAAGTGTATGGCCATCACTCATACATTTTCAACGTGGAAAGGAAAACATTACTAGTGCGCATGCGTGAAGAATGCTTTATCACATCACTGCACTACACCGCATCAAAAGATTACTAAAAAATTCCCTGCAAAGATACTATCCGGTACATAGCGCGCATTTTCAAATTATCATTCGCAAATTTTGTAATGAAAAAAAATATCCAACAAAAAGTTTCTTCATTTTTCAGAATTTGTCAAATAAATTTTAACTTGTTTAATAATTTTGATTAGTATTTTTATTCTTTCTTCTATTATTTATCTTATAAATTTTATTTATATAATATTTATTAGATACGAAATGTTTAATATGAATTAATATGTTTGCCGAAAACGCCGCAAAATGGCCGATGGCGTTCGTTGTAAATGAAAATTAGCCTAAAATTTGCGGCTTCGACAGAGAGTGGATGCCGCGTGAATCGTGATATTTTATTTCATTTGTACCTAACTGAAATACGAGTAAACTGTGCACATGGTCGCGATGGAATCGACCTCGTGTAACGAGGATGATTTAAAATCACAAAAAAAAGTCAAGATGGATACAACGATACTTGATTGTTTTACAAAACTTGTTGCTGATAATGAACGTATCAGATTGGATGGAGAATTATCTCTTCTTAAACATTTGGGACAACAAAAAGTATGTGTTTATATGTTATTAACCTCAAATTTTTCTAATAACACACATGATTATTTATAATTATTATTTAATTATCTATATTATTTGTATAATGTGTGGAATTTATTACAGGATAATCCAGAAAATAAAGAATTGAATTATTCGTTGAAACGATTAATTCGTGGATTAGGATCTTCAAGAACTGCATCGAGAAAAGGATTCTATGCCACATTAACTGCATATTTCAAAATAACTCCAGATATTAATATGAATGATATTATACAGATTATGGAAGCGGAATTAAAAGCTACAAATAGCAATTCTAAAAGTGTAAGAGAGAAAATTTAATATTAAATTCGTACTTTACATTATTTCATACTAATTATTGAATGATTTAATGCAGGAGAATGCTGATATTCATATGGGACGAATATTACTTTGTGGTGCATTGATAAGATCAAAATTATTGAGCAATCGTACAGTTGAAGAACAGCAAAAAGTTGTAGAAATTTTATTAACTGCTGGCACTAAACGGAGTTATTTATCATTTGTTTCTTACTCATTTTTGAATGAATTTATCAATGAATTTGATGAAGAATCTTTGAAAACCAATTTATGGCCACTACTTGAGAAAGAATTAGGCAAAACTTGGTCTGAACAAACACTAGATTCTTTTTATACTTTAATGATTATTAATACAAAATTTCCATCGTTAATTGGCAAGAAATTTTTGAAACAACATCTAGGTAGCTCGACTATTATTAACACAGAATCCATGGATGATTTAATAAAATTACTAACAGTGAGTATAGATTTAAAAAATAATTTTTAATAATTCAATTTGTAAAATTTTTATTACATTTTCTAATTATTTATTTGCATTGTTTTAAAAATGCAGGATATACCGAGAGTTGTTTGCTGCCGTCATCCTATATACAAAATATTTTGCGAGCATTTATCTTCGACTAAATATGTTGTTGAATTCTGGACAGGAATTGATGAGAAATTTCTCAAACCATCAAAGAGCATGGAAAATGTAGCTTTAACATTATTAAATTTACTTTTGTTAAATATCAAAGACAAAAGTTTAATACCGTCATTGTTATCACCGAATTTTCTTCAACATATGTTGCGAAGAATTGTCAGTTGTAAACGTTATCGTAACGATGACGTAGCCGTTTCATTCAAGCAAATGTTAACTCAATTGGTGTCAGTTCTAAATGACAAAGAAATGAAGGGAAAAATTCAAATAGCGGTATTGAAAAAATTAATTCTATATCCAGGTGATCTTATGATTGAAAAAATAACTGGTACTAAAGTGATTCAAATGATTACGGCAAATATGGGAGTGAACGGTGTAAAAAAATTATCAAAATTCTACAGTGATATTGCATCGAATTCAGAGCGAAAAATAACTAAAGATAAAGAAGAATTTTGGACTAATGCTGAACGCACATATGCCGCTCAATTGTTGAGTAAATTATTGGGACATTCAGCAGTAAGTGCTGAACACACTTGGCGATTAGAACAATTGAAATTCTTATTTCATTTAGGACACTACGAAACAACAAATGTTGGTATTGAATTAGCGCCACAGTTTAAAGAGAGCTTTTATCGCGCTTTAGATCACAAATTGCCAAAACTAGCTGATCTTCGTAATGTCTTGAGTGAATTAATCCATCATTTGAATGCCGAATTATTTTCTGATGCTAAAACAAATACGCTAAGAACTGCACTAGATGAAACGGCAATTGAAGCTTGGAAAAAAATGATTAATTTCATTAAAAAATTGGATAAAGACTCAAATAACAAAGAGGCAGTTCTTATTTTTTACACTATGGACTTGAATATGGGATTGCAACTTTTTACTGATCCGGAAATGGCAATTTCGGCAATTAATGAAATTCACAGTTGCTATGAACGTTTGACACAAAATAAATCAACGAAAAAAAATAAAAAAACTAAAGTTGAAACAGATGATGATGATGAGCCACAGTGGGTTGAAGTTATTGTTGATTTAATGTTGTCTTTATTATCGAAAAATAGCCATTTATTACGTTCACTTGTGCGTTGTGTTTTCCCGCACATTTGTCCAGTACTCACAGCAACATCAATACATCAAATATTAGCAGTACTTGATCCTAAAGATGATAAAGGCCCGCTAGTTCCGAAAAATTCTATAGACAATGACGCATCCGATATGGAATCTAATTCTGAATCTGAAAATGACGAATCTAATGATGATAATGATGATGATGATGATGAAGAGGGAGAAAATAATTCAGATTCAGATACTGATATTGATGATGGTGAAGATGAATTAGAAGATGAGACAACGATTGATCGATTAAGATTGGCTGTTCGTCAAGCTTTAGGTGATGCTACTGCACAAACTGACGATGAGGATATGGACGTAGATCAAATTGATGAAGAGCAAGGAAAACGATTGAATGAATCATTAGCTGCTGCATTTAGAATTTTACGAGAAAATCGTCAGTCAAATAAGAAAAAACAGGGTAAATCTGCGGAGGCACTTACTCACTTTAGAGTACGTGTAATAGATCTTTTGGAAACATATCTAGAATCTGGGCCATCAATGGCACTGGCGTTAGATATGCTTGTACCGTTATTTGCATTATTAGAATTTTGCATAAAAGATCCACATCAAAAACCATTGGAAAATCGTGTACGTACTTGCTTGAAAAAATTATCTACTGTGAAAAAATTCAAAGATACTACAGGTATTGATGGTCAATTGCTGACAGATTTAGCTAAAGTGTTGATTGAAAAAGGCGAACGATCGACGGCAGTTTGTCAAGAAATGGGTGATAAATTAGCGGAATGTTGTATTTTCTTAATTCGATGTATTCAACAAGCAGGATTACCATCAACTGTTTTAGTTCAACTTTATTCTGATAATTTAACGGCTTTTTTCAAAAAACGTGATTGCGTATTGCCAGCGAGTTTATTTAAAAATATATTACAACTTAATTGGGATGGTAATTGGCAACTTGTTCCTCTTATAGTTGATTATACGTTTGACAAAACGATAAGGTCGTTCCGTCGTGGTCAGGCATTAGAATTCCTCACGACATTTTATCGTAATCATCGATTGGTTATGAATGAAGAATACACAAGTCTTCGACAAAAAATAGAAAAGAAATTATCAAAAAATACAATTAATTTGCTTCAAGAAATTGTTTCACAACAACAAAATAATACAAATGGTGAATTGTGTAATGGACAAAATGGAGAAAATATTGGTAAAGAAGTACGACAAAAATTTATTTGTTTACTTTGGACACTTTTACATGCAATTTATCCGCATCATTTATCAAAAGTTTGGGACTGGAAGAGTATTGGAAATGCCATGGCAGAATATAGAAAACATATTTCATTATCTAAAGATACAAAGACTGCGTATAATCGATTGGCATCGCAAATCGGTGCACCAATAAATATTTCTACTCAAATAAAAGTAACGGCTAAATCATCGACAAATGGCGTACATGCTGATAGTGATGATAGCACACAAGAATCATCAGATGAAAAAATCATAGAAGAAAATGGCAATTCAAAAAGTATAAAGAAAAAATTGAAAAATCGAAGTAAACAAAAGGATAAACAAAAATTAAAAAAAGAAGCACGTGAATTACGCGCCAAAGCTATGTCTGAAGGTCTTGACTGTATTGATTTTAGTTCAGTAGTTCTTCCTAATGGAACAGCAGAGGATGAATCTGCTGATAATAATGTTTTAAACGAATCACCGAGCCATTCAACTAAAAATAATAATGCAAAGAAACGTGAGCCCGAAGATCGTCTTGATTCACCTGTAAAATCAAAGAAAAAAAAATCCACCAATGCTCATTAATTATTAGACAATAATTATCATCACAAAAAAATAAAACAGAAACTTAATAACCGATTCGCGATGGACTATCGCATGGCTGTTATTTTTTATATTCATTTATGTATTGATGATATTGAACTAGTGGTATGTAAGTTAAAATCTGGATAATTATATTATCCAATAATTCTTACAGATTACTGTCTTTTGTACATATGCCAATTGAAATGAAATATCTCAAAGTAAATAAAAATATTGAAAATAATAAATAACACGAATTAATTGTTTATTTTAATTTTCTAATTTTAATATAAAATACATCTGTAAGACGGCCATTTTTGAAATTTGATTATTTATTTTTCAAGTTAAAAATTAGTAATGGTGAAGCTTTATCTAAAATCATTTTTTGAATTAATTGTTGAATGCATTAAGCAATTACATATTTCATTTAAGTAATGATAATTTTATGAGTTTTCTCTTTGATTTGTAATGTAGCCTATTATATTATGCAATGAAAATAGTTTAATTTCTAAACAGTATCATAATTTTTAGTTTATTTTGCAATGGCAGTATCAGTATATTTCAACAATCAAATTATTGTTTAATCTACTAAAAATTAACTATAGACTTATTTTTTACTAAAGTTTTGCTTCACAAACAGTGAAATAATTGAAATTTTCGGATATTTGAGGTCCAAACATCACCTTCATTATCTTTTTCATAATTACAGCACTGGCGGCCATTATGGTGCATATGCGCTCTGTAGAACTGCGCATGGGTTCCATAACCTCACTTTCATTACTCTATAACAACCGCTTTTGTGCTGTAAAATTTTAACCACAGCACTAAATAGCACGAGGTTTATTTAGAATTTACTTCTGTTCTACAGATCAGTGTCTAGATGACAAAAATTTGTTTATCAGAACCAATCAAGGAATTAAGGAATTGGTCAGTCTGGTAAGCACATTCAATAATTTTTAATAACAAAACATTGACACTACTTATTTCAATCTTAAATAAATCTTCAACTGTAGTTAATTTTTTTTAGGTTATAAGCAATGAAAGAAAAAATGGATAATAAATATATTGATGGTGATACTAAAAAGTGGTATGAGGAATATCCTAAAGGAACATCACCATGCAAGCACACAAAAACAGAAGTCGAGGTGATAAATTTAAAAAATGAAGCAAAAAAACATTTAGATGGCGAAACAGCTGCTTTTCAATTGAAACAATCGAAAACACGAGATTCTGAATTTGAATGGCTAAAAACTGCATTGTCCAAAGGTACAAGCCAAGATAAAATAGCAGCTGCTATTGTTCTTATTCAGGATAATCCAAAATATAATCTTGCACGATTAATTACTCTAATTTCTCAAATAAATACGAAACACAATCAGAGCAATACATTAATATCACTGCGAGATTTATTCCTTTCTGATTTACTTCATCCTGAGTACAAGCTTTTGAAGTTCGAAGATCAAGACTTGGACCAAATTTCATCTTCCAATCAACTCGATGGATTTAAAGTAGATATACCCAGAAAAAAATTGCTTTCTCATTGGTATTTTGAGGATCAATTGAAAGATCAATATGAAAAATTCATCACCGTATTATCAACTGTTGCATCAGATACAGTTGATGCTAATCGTGAATTAGCAATTTCAATAATGACTGATTTATTGATTTCAAATTCGGAAATGGAACATCAATTGCTTCAAGCAATTGTGAATAAAGTTGGTGATCCACGATCAAAAGTGGCATCGAAAGCAGTTTTCTGCTTAAATAAATTATTGCTTGAACATCCTAACATGAAACTTGTTGTACTACGTGAAATTGAAAAATTATTATTCCGAACAAATATTGCACCACGAGCACAATATTATGCGATATGTTTACTCACACAATTTGTATTAAATCGCGAGGATTCTGATACAGCTTCAACACTTATTAATGTTTATTTTGCATTCTTCAAAGCTTGTTTGAAAAAAGGTGAACCTGATAGTCGAATGATGGCTGCAATATTAACTGGAGTTAATCGAGCTTATCGTTTTGCAAATTTAGATACAGTTAAATTAACTGAACATATTCATTCAGTTTATAAAGTAGTTCATGTTGGTTCATTTAATGTGTCACTCAATGCTCTCAGTTTATTACATCAAGTGAGTATTAAATAAATCAAATTAAATATCAATATATTTTTATTAAACATTGTTGTTAATATTTACATTTTTTTTTAATTTCCGTAGGTTGTTGGTAAAGATGCAGAGCAAGAAAATAGATTTTACACAGCATTTTATCGAAAATTATTAGATCCACAAATTGGCGTAGCCAGTAAACGTGCTATATTCCTTAATCTTCTTTATCGCGTTATGAAAAGTGACAAAAGTGTTACACGATTATACGCATTTGTTAAAAGAACTTTACAAGTTTCCATCTATTATCCAACTTGTATGATTTGTGCTATATTGTATGTAATATCTCAAGTTATCAATTCGAGAAAAGATTTGAAACAAATGTTATTACGACCACCAGTAGTGGTGAAAACAGAAAAGGAAATGAAAGATGAAACATTGAATGAATCAACGACAAATAAAAATACTAACAATGCTGGCGATGATGATGATAATGATGATGATGACGATATAGAAATTGAAGAAAATACTATAATGTTACCGAATGTTATTGCAGATGATTCAGCAATGTCTTCCAATGACACAGATAAAAAAGACGTGATTAAACTCGAAGAAGACAATGCGGCATTTTATGATCCATTCTACATTAACCCATTGAGATCGGGTGCATGTAAGTCTTCTATGGTTGAACTTACAGCATTAGCTGATCATGTTCATCCGAGTGTCGCGCTATTTGCCACTAATATCATTGAAGGTAAAACGATAAATTACACTGGTGATCCGTTGGAAGATTTGACATTAATACGATTTTTGGATAGATATGTATTTAAAAATCCGAAGAAATTGGATGAGAAAAATATTGTAAAATCCAACGATCCACTGGCAATTCGAGCTCAATATATACCTAAAGGATTGCGTTCACTTTCAGTTGAGAGTCAAGCGTATTTAAATGAGAGTGAAGATCGTATTCCCGTTGATGAATTGTTCCTTTATCGTTATCTCCGAAATAAAAATGACAGTGGCAATATGCGCGTGAAGGATGATGACAGCGATAATGAGAGTGTAAATAGCGAGGAGTTTAATGAAATGTTGGATAGATTTAGTGGGAATAAAGATTTTGAAGAGTTGGATATTGCAGCTGATATAGGATCATTGAAAAATAAAAAGAGTCGACAGGCTGATGTTGATAATGAGGACGATGATGATAATGATGATGAAGATGAAGATGAAGAATCGATTGAAGGATTAGATGAGGAATTGGATGGAAGTGATGACGACATGATGTTTGATGGAAATGATGATGATAATGATGATATGAGTGATATTGATTTGGATGAAATTGATGATGAAGACCTGAGTGACATGGAATTTAATGACGAAGATGATGAGGATGTAGATCCATCTGAAATATCCAAAGTATTGGGTTCTAAAAAATTGAAAAATTCAAAGAAAGGAGGTAAATCAAAAGGAATTGATAAGAATGTATTTGTATCAGCTGAAGAATTTGCTGAAATGTTGGAAGAACAAGGTCGATCGAAACGAAAACAAGGCGGATCTGATATGTTTAGTGACGCTGACGGTGCCAGCGTGAAACAATTGGATTGGGAAATTTCGAGAAACCATAAATTGAGTGGAAAATTCGGCGGGAAAAAACGACCACATGGAAAAGGTGGATTTAAGAATAATAAAAATGTAAAAAAATTTAAGAGGAAAAATTAAATTTTATATTATTCTAGATTTTAATAAAATAAAACATGATTGTAATAGCAAATTGTTTATTTATGTCTTTCACGAACTCTTTGCAATTTATTTATTCCTTTGTCCGCTACTGTTATATTATTTCCTCTGATCAATCCCAAGTCGAATTAGATTATAATTTTAAAGACTATTATATATTTTCTCTTCTAGTGTATTTTTATTACACCTCTGCATATTCAAATGCTCAATATATAATATTTTGTGCTCATTTACGTTAAAGATAAAAACACAAATTTCTACACCTTAAACTTTATTTTTTATTTTTTTCTTTATGACAGACATATATATATATATATATGTACATATATATACATATATACATACATACATATATATTCAATAAATGTAATGTCACGGTTGTACACTTGTAATTGAATCTTGAGTTTTTTTTCTTTCTTTTTGATCGAATAAGTCATAAATTCTTACATAATAATGAGACTTAAACTTAATTACAGTTAGCGGTAAATCGTAAAAAATATCGCCACCTTCGGCGCTCCATAACTGACAAATCACGATTGATTTTTTTTTTTTTTTTTTTTTTAAAGTTTTGTCAAAATCTTTTTTATTTATCTATCTGTTGGATCACTAGATGTGACAAATTTTAAAGCGCGCGGTGTAGTTGTACGTAAATGGTGAGTGCTACTCAGGTTCAGGTTTGTTGCCTTCATCTTCATGTGGTGGACTATGCCACGTGAGTCGTTCTTCATAAAATTTAATCACAATTTGTGGACATCTTACATTCGCCTCTCGCGCAGCGACTAGATCTGCATCTTCAGTTCCTTTCCATTTCATAAGGAACATTAATTCACCGCTTGAATCAGTTGCACCAATGATTCTCTCGGGTTCGAGATTTCTGTCAAAACCTGGAAAAATTTTATTACATTCAGTATAAATTTTGTATTTGTTATATTTAATAAAAATAATAAAGAAATAAACTATAAATATCAATTAATATATTTACCTTCAGGTTTTTTTTCTTCAGTTACTTTCTTTTTTGTTGCTGTTGGTGTTGGTGTGCTTGAACTTTTTCGTTTCTTTGATTCTTTCTCTTCGTGACGTTTTCCAGTAGGAGTTGCTTCTTTTTTCTTTCGTTGCTCTTCAAATTGAGCAATCAAATCCGGACAATCAAGATTTTCTTCAGGTTCCCACGTGTTTTCGTCATTTGAATATCCTTTCCATTTGAGAAAATACTCAACCTATAATAAAAAAAAAACATTTGTAATTATCAATGTGGTATAAAGATCATTTGTTTAATAAATAAATTTATATATTCAAATTCTCACTTTGCCCTTCACTACTCGTCTGTCAAGAACTTTTTCCACGCTGAATTCCTCCTCTGTCTCGCCATCAGTAGCTGGTGAATCCTTTGTTTTACTCATTGCGACCTAATACAAAACAAAGAAATATAAAGAGACTTATAAACATTCAAACATTAATTTTATTATAATTATCGATTAAAAAAATTTATATCAACAACTATTATAAATAAAATTGACTAAGATTTACTTGAAATAGTTTATAATATTTTTATATAGATATATGTATATTAAATGCTTTGTAAATTATGAAAAATAAAACCGGTAAATAAATTCACTCGGCATAAAATTGATATGTGAAAAACAATAACATAATATTAATATTCGATTGAATAAAAAAATATACCTTAAATACAAATCCGATTTAGAAGTAAAAAATAATCAATAAAAAACGGGTATATCGATTAATATTCAATGAATAAAATAATACGCAACGAAATTAACAAGTGATAAAGTAGACAAAATGGCGGCAAAAATGGCCGGGATGCCTGAACAATGTGAGTTTATTTATCTGGTTATTTAGTGAAAACAATAGATATTTTTTACTTACCAATTATTAATTATTGATCCGATCAACAAAATGAAAAAACTTGAAATAATAAGATATTAACTAATAGAATACTATAAAGAATAAATGCAATTAATATTTCTTTGAGAAACTGACGCTTCGCGAAAAACGAGCCTTATATCTTGTTGTGTACTATAAATATACATATGTGCAGTGGTTATTCATGATAATTCTGGTAGCACAGCGTCTTGTCTTTTTCTTGCCGCGAAAATTCCAAGAATACCAATAGTATCTGAGATAATACCCTATGCCCCACCATAAATTCAGCATGACTTCCCGGAAATCATCATGAATTCAAAATTTATTTTTAATAAAAAGTTTTATTTCATTAAATTTTATAATGAAAATAATTTTTTTATATAATAATTTAATCAAATTTTCATACTGATATAATATTTTATTTATATTGTTATTCCTTGATATTGATCCTAGTAAACAAAATCAAGGTAGCACATTTTTATTCCGGAAATAGTATTATTGCGCAGTATTCAATCTGCGCATCTCCATGTTTTTGAGTGGGGAAAATTTTTTTTTTTTAGGTCAGGTTACCATATCTAAATTATTCTGAAGCCATTCGAATTCAAAAACGCAATTTTATGTATAATAAACAGAATTTCAAAAAATTATCTTTAAATTTCGAATAAAATCCCAATAAATAAAGTTGCATTCTATATTTTCTAACCAATTTTTTACAACAGGCTACATTTAATCATTCAATTTTGAGGTTAGCCCCTAAAAATATCCAACAATAACTCTACTCATCATTTATACAAAAAAAATATATTCAAATATGCTATTCTACATAAAATTAATTTCTTTTTAGGTTATAAATCACTCTTTAATCAACCAACATTCCAATAAACATAACCTCAATTAATAAATACATAATTCATCAATATAATTTCAAATCTCTCCAATCAACTCGTCTCAGTCGATAATAATATTATCTACAGTAGACACGTGCAGAAGATTTTTCAGATAGTTATCACTCTACTGCTGGATGCAGTGCTTGATTTCGTTTTTAGGAACACAGTATATTGAGCACCCTGGCAAGGTCTCTGGGTTATTGTTAAAATAGACACTCTGCCAAGCAGAAGTGTCTCAAGTAATTCAATATTAAGATTTTTCATCAGTAGTGTATCGTGTAGAATAATTGTCAAAGATTTTTGAAAATTAAAAAATAAAAATGGCTGCACGATCACTAGCAAGGTATGTTCAATGTAAAGCAATTACACCGCAAATACACAGATGCGCGGCATCATTATCTGCATTCGAAATACAACATAAAACACCAGTTATTAAAAAGGTAATGCCAATACCAAAGGCCCACTATGGTGGTCGTCATACAGTGACATTATTACCAGGAGCAGGTATTGGTCCTGAACTAATGGCAATAGTCAAAGAAGTAAATATTCTATTCTATAATAATATTTTATTAGATAAATTATTTTTAACCTTGTGCCAAAATATTTACTAATTAATATGATTTAAATTGTTTTTTTATTAGGTGTTCCTTTATGCTGGAGTACCAGTTGATTTTGAAGATATTGACATTGATCCAAATGCAGACAATAATGATGATTTAAATTATGCTATCACGTCTATTCGTCGTAATGGAGTTGCGTTAAAGGGAAATATTGAAACACGTAGTCGTGAAGTTGAAGTACTCTCTCGTAACGTTGCCTTGCGTAATGAACTTGATTTATACGTAAATGTATTACATTGCGTTTCTTATCCGGGCGTTAATTCACGTCAAAAGAATATTGATATTGTTATTGTACGACAAAATACTGAGGGAGAATATGCAATGTTGGAGCATGAGAGTGTTGATGGTGTGGTGGAAAGTATGAAAATTATAACACGATCAAACTCTGAACGTTTGGCACGTTATGCATTTGAGTATGCCAAACGTAATGGACGAAAAAAAGTAACGACTGTGCATAAAGCAAATATTATGAAGCTCTCTGATGGTTTATTTTTGGAGACCGCAAAACAAGTAGCAAAAGAATATCCAGATATTAATCATAGTGATATGATTATTGATAATACTTGCATGCAACTTGTTTCTAATCCTCATCAATTTGATGTTGTTTTAACGACAAATTTATACGGTTCAATTGTATCAAATGTTGTTTGTGGATTGTTGGGCGGTGCTGGATTATTATCTGGTAAAAATTTCGGTGATCATTATACTGTATTTGAGCCTGGTACACGTAATACTGGTGCAAAGATTGCTGGAAAAAATATTGCTAATCCAATAGCGATGCTCAATGCTGCAGTTGATATGTTACGTCATCTTGGACACAGACATCATGCAACAATTATTCAAAATGCTATCAATAAAACTATTAATGCAGGAGTACACACACGTGACTTGGGAGGGTCTGCAACTAGTCGCGAAGTTGTTGATAGTATTATGAAACATATAAAAATTGCTGTCAATTAATGCACAATTAAATATTTTAATTAATGCCGAAAAGAAATTTGCTAGAATTTTTTCAACTGTTTGAAATAAAATCATAATTGTTATTACTATGCTTTCTATGATTGCATAGCCAATCAATTTGTTTATATTCAGTAATTGAGAATTGTTGTAACTGGCCCATATAGAATTTTAAAATGAAATAGAATGAATTTTTAAACGCATCAATTCGTTTGTTTGTACAGTATAGCAGCGCGTACTGAATTATTTTCAGAAAGATAATTCTGAATGCTTTGTAATATATGCATTATCTATAAATTAGTTTTAATCTCATAAGTCATTTTTTTTTTAGCTCCTGTATGTAACCAAATTTAATAAATTATAAATGAATGATTGAGAATAATGTGAATATATTTATTGTATGACATTAACTGATACATATATATTCAATTGGCATAAACAAATTATCAATTATGATAAAACTATAAAACAATATTTAATTCCGGAGCAATTGCAATGCAAGTTCCTCAGTTGCTAGCAGATCAGTGTTTTCTGTTGTCTTTAATTTTTGTTTCTTCTTCTTGACCTCTTCTTGAGTTAATAACTTTCGTTTCGTTGGCCTGTTATAAAATACAAATTAATAAATATAATAAATAATATATAATTTTAAATTAAAATAATATAAATATTTACCTGTGAATTGGATCTTCATTGTCACTTTGCTCTGAATTTTCATTATTGAATTCTTCATCGCTAGAATTCTTTCTCGGTCCGTAAATTTTATCAGGATCTGGCAACCATGACAAATCAGGCGCATCTGATTCACTGTCACTTCCATCCTCATTATGTTCATCATCAGCAGCACTATCATTGACTGTTTCTTCTTCTTCTTCTTCACTGTCAACTTTTTTATTTTTTTCTTTGAGTTTTCGTTTCTGTTCCTTGTGCTTTTCTTTTATTTTAGCGCGATACAGCTGTTTATCATATTTGTCTTCTTCACGAAGAATTTGTTTGGCAATATCGATGTTAATACCAGAAGTATCATCATTTTCATATTGCCTGGCCAACTCAGAAACTTTTGATTTCATACCGTCTATCAATTCCTGTTGAGTATAAATATATTTATTAATTATTGTAATTAGTTAGTCAATATTAGAAAATAATTGTAGTTATATTTTACCTGTCCCTCTTCATTGAAAGTTGTTTTTTTATTCGGAACTATTTTTTTCCGAAGAATTTTCTTAGCAATTGCAGCTTTAGTAACTGCTTTTTTACTTTTCACATTCGTTGTATTTGTTGTTGATTCACCAACTTTGGTAACCGATGAAATATTTGTTGCATTCGTTGGTTCATCTTTCATGTCAACTTCATTCAAAAATTTATCAGAACGTTTCTCGATATGTATATGTTTTCTGTTAAGCGTTAACAAGTCATCATCATCATCGATTTCAACTGTAAAAATAAAGGAATATACAATAAGTATAAGTTAAATTAATTCCGAGCATTCTAAAAATAATTCATGATTTATAATTTTGTGTAACTAATTACCGTTGAAAGATAAACCTCCACTATTTTTTAATTCTTTTAATTTATTCATATGCAGCTGTTTCGAATCTTCATCACTTGATGCTTCCTCATCAGCTAAATCATCATTTGATTTTTTACTCGTCATTATTTTATCCGTCAAATTTTTTATTTCTGATTTATCTGCATCATTTTTATTATTGCCACTTTTTTCCGCTGCGATTTTTTTCATTTTCTTTAAACAACGCAATTGCGGTGCGTCAATTAAACCCAGTGATCTTGAAAAAATAATTTTACATATTAGCGATGAATTCATCTGAAAATATAGTCCAAAATAATTGCTAATTATTCACCTTGCATATGCGCTCAGATCAAAAGCAGTAATATCAAAAATTGCTTTGTCTTTCATTAACGACACTGCTTTAACATATTTTTTTAAAGTCGCCATTGCCGAATCCTTAAGCGCTGTATTTCTCGCGAGATTATCTTGCAGTTTCGGTTGTGGAAATTTCAATTCATCTGGACTAATTCTAAATATAAATAAACAAATAAATAAATTGAATTCAATTTTTAACCATAATTAAAATAAAAAAAATCAATTGATTCTATCGATTTAATTACTTTAACTTCTTGATTGGAATTTTTTTATCAGCAAGTCTGTCAAGCATTGCTAATTCACTTGGTAATAATACCAATAATGAATTACCACCTGCTTGATATCTAGCAGTTCTGCCCGCTCGATGAATATATGTATTAGCATCTTCAGGACAATCCATTTGTACAACCCAATGTACATTTTGAAAATCTATCAAAGGAATCATAAATAAATAAGTGAAATATTCAGATATGAAATATGATTAAGAGTTTTAGAATATTATTGTTGAAATAATTACCTAATCCACGTGCAGCAACGTCTGTAGCAAATAAAACAACTTTTTGTCGATCATTAAAAATTCGATAATTTTCCAATCGTTGTTGCTGAGACATTCTTCCATAAAGTTTAGCTAAATTCGTACGAGGTGGAAACGTATGTTTGGTTCTGATAAGAGAATAAAATGCTTCATATGTATAATTTACTTGTTTACATGTGGAAAAAAAAACTATAATTTTTTCCCTCTCATGTGCCTTTAAGAATGACCAAAGTAATGCCATTTTGTCTTCTAAATTACAAATAACATATGATTGTTGAAGCTTTGCGGGTGTTGCGTGCTGAGAAAGTTCATGAACTGATACATACACTGGTTGTTTCAAGCTCAATCTGGCTAAATCAACCACTGATTTTGTTTGTGTAGCAGAAAATAAAAGAGTTTGTCTGGAAGGTGGTAAATTTTCAATAATTGCATTCATATTTTCTTGAAAACATACTTCTAGACAACGATCAGCTTCGTCCAAAACTAAAATTTTCATTCCAATACAATCAAACAATGGATTTTCATCCATGTGCTCTAAAAGTCGTCCAGGTGTGCATATAAGAATGTTACATTGATTAATACGACTAGTTTCAAAGCGTAAATTTTGTCCACCGATAATTAAACCAGCAGAAAATTTATGATATTTTCCAATTTGTTTCAGAGTTTCAAAAATTTGATATGCCAATTCTCTTGTAGGTGTTATAATAAGAGCACCTATTCCATGATCTCGTGTCCATTGTTCACGATAAAGCAATTCAATAACCTAAAAATTCAATATTTTAAAAAAAAAATTGTATTTAATCATTAAATTTTAATTTATATAATTTCAAAAATACACACGGGAACAAGAAATGCCAGTGTTTTTCCACTGCCAGTTTGTGCAGCACCTAAAATATCCTCTCCACGTAATGCTAAGCCTATACTTTGTTTTTGAATAGGTAAAGGCTCGATATAATTAGATTCTTTTAAACCTTTTTGAGTTTCCAATGACAATGGCAAGTCATCAAATGTCTTAATAGCTGCTTCATCAATCTAAAATAAATAAATAATAATTAATAATAATAATTATAAAGTATTAAAAAATAAATTTAATAAAATTTTTGAGGTTATGATATTTGTGATAAAATAATTGTAAGTGTAATTACAGTTTTGTATTTAGCGCAAAGTTCTTCAATAATATTTGACGTTGGAATATTTTGCTTTTTTTTGAATATTTTCACTTTTTTCTTTCCAGATTTATTCGCCATTGTTAATTGAAGAATAAATAAATTATCTATTGAATATTTTACTCATTACAATGACAGAAACAAACACACGTGTTTATTAAATATTAAATATAGGTTATGTTAGGTTATTCCCTTGCGGACAAATGCGGTACTATTGTGTACTGCCTCGTAAGGGATTGGTGGAGATGAAATATGAAGTTCCAATTGGAAACCGAAACCCTAAAAATAGTGGCGACTAGTTCAAATACTGAAAATGCATCTGTTTTTTCAAAATTGTAAATATCGATTTATTAAAATATAAAAACTCATTAAACAATATTATTAATTCCACAAATAATATCATAATCTAATTTTGAACATTAAATTTATATATTTCAATATAAAAAAGTAGAATAATAATTTAAATATTATATACATATTATAGATTTCTCTTTTTCAAGTTGGTTCCGTGGTGTAGCGGTTATCACGTCTGCTTTACACGCAGAAGGTCGCCAGTTCGATCCCGGCCGGAACCACGTTTTTTTTTATATTATCATCTCTTAAATTCGCTCATCAAATCCTCTAAAAACTCCTTACAAAAACACCAATAATAGATTTGAAAGGTTAAGTAATAACAATATTCGCTATGAGAATTGATCGACGCGCCATCTCGCGCATTACACACTGGAAATAAAGTGAAATATTTCTACATGTACACAGCATAGAATTAAGTGCAATAACCATCTTGTTATTGATAAAATTATTTATAAGCCTTGAATTTGAATGAGATTTTAACTTAAAAATATAAATGCAAGTATATTACTGACAATAATACAATTTACTGTTTATCTACTTTAATCTAAATCGAATAAATGTGAAGAAATAGTTTGTAAACAAGAATGAAGATTTCACCAAAGATATGAATATACCAATGTAAACAAATGCATGTTCTGTTCATATCCTTCCTATATTTGAGTGGGGGGCGATAAAGTATAAGATTCCTAAATGTAAACAAATATTATGTAAACACAAAATTTTTAATTCCAGGAATCTTGTGTCTTCTTACATTTATAGTTTGAATTCAATTTCCTAGTGCGACTGTGATGGTAAAATTTGTTTTGAGGCGTACATACAGACCATTTGTTTACTTCCATACCGTCCTCGACAAAATAATACGTGTTCAATACAACGGTATTGAAATCTTTATAATGTCTTAAATGTCAAAATATTTAAGGTTAATATCTATTTGTTTATTAATGTATTCTTGGAAAAACAATTTTTAGTACTTTTTTTCACACTTATTTATAAAGTAAAAAATAATTGTTCATCATTTTTTATTGATGCGTAACCACTAAAATAATTTTTAATATCACTCTTACATTGACTGAACTCAGAATCAGGTCCAACTGATGCAATTAAAAGAATTATTTTTGCGGGAAAAAACGCAGCAAACGGCACTTCTCATTTTTACAAATTTTTCAGTGATATCAGGTCATTTGTCGTTTTCAATATGGCGGGAAATATTTGAAATTGAATGTGCGAAATCAGTATCAAAGTTTTGATTATAAATATTCTGTATTTTTTATTACAAAAGATATCATAAAATGAATTGAAATAATATATTTATACTATAATATGATTAATATTTTTTTTTTTGTTCATTTGATTAACAGATACAAGAAAAAAAAACAAAGTTACAAATCAAACCAGGAAAATCTCGATATTCGTGCAAGTATAAAACTTTTTTTCCAACACAACTTAATTAATTTTCAGTTTTACGTTTGTAAAATAAAATTTTAAATGATTTTGTGGATTCCCTTTCAATTTTACAAGTAAATAATTAATAAAAATAAAATGCAGAATAGAAAATATATTACCAGAGCGCGAGACATCCAATAAATTTTCTTCTTACTGATTGTAATTGGACCAAACAAAAAGATGAATAAGGATTTTTGTTTTGTCGATTTGTTGAATTAGATACAGTAACACCAGCGTCCATTTTGATACCAGAAGTCATCTTTACCTTCTGATGTATTTTTCTTCCAAGAAACTTCTTATTTCGACTACTTTATTCTCCAACTACTACCTATATATGCACTGGCGGAAAATTGCACAATAAGAAAGCTGGCTGATACCCTCAGAGAAAACAAAGAACTTTGCGGCAAATTCAGACTTAACTACCCAGCAGGAAGTAAGTATATAACCATATACACATTCGAACTGAGTACCTTCAATGAGGCAAAAAAAATTCTAGAAGTCAAACAAATCCCACATTTCTCATACACCCCGAAGCACATGCGTCCCAAATCGATGGCGCTGAAGGGCATTAAAGGTGGCTACACCACCGAAGAAATAAAGGATGAATTGAATAGTTTAGGTAACCAAAACCTAAGCATAAATAAAATAATTCTAGCGAAATTTAGCACGGAAAGCAACCCTGTCTATATTGTTCAAATTGATCCCAAGTGCACACTTAGGGACTTGACAGAAATAAAAACAATCGCTCACCAAAAAGCAAGATGGGAGCACTTGAAAAAACACAAGCTGTTCCAATGCATGCGCTGCCAAAGATTGGGGCATGCAAGTCTGAACTGCAGATTACCACCCAGGTGTGTAAAATGCAGTTTGAACCACGTAGCTGGCAGTTGCACAATCACGTCGACAGACGAGAAAAATAAACTCAAATGCGCGAATTGCAACGCGTTCGGACACCCAGCCAGCTATAGAGGATGCCCCTTCTACAAGCAAGCTGTCGACATATACGCGAAAAATATTACATATAGAAAAAGGCAAGTAAACAATAATAATTACACGCAACATGAAAAAAGAGTCAACCAAATTACGAGTAACCCACTTACCTTTGCCAGGCATACAGTACCGCACATCTCATATGCCAACGCTGTAAATAGTAATAATTCGCAATTCAACATTAAAACGGCGAACTACATTCCAGATAACACGTTCGAACAGCACCAGACCGCTGAAGTAAATAGTAATGATGCACAACTTCCCCCGCCTTGGCTCGAGGATCTAAAAAGGGAAATGACCCAAACACTCGCACAAATGATAAGTGATTTAAGAAGACAAATGAACAATAGAATCGACGGCTTGATAGCTGAGCTTGGCATTACTGAACTGTAATGGATAATATAGCCCCAATGTACAAAATAGCAGCAATTAATGTGAACTCTATCACATCATTACCAAGAATACTCAATCTGGAAATATTCCTCAAAAATAATAACATAGATATTTGCCTGCTATCGGAAACAAAAACATATAAAGCTGAAACAATCAACATAAATAATTACACGACCATTTTAAATAATAGAAATGAGAACAGGCCACGTGGAGGTGGAACCGCGATTCTAATAAAAAAAAATATAAATTTTACAGAAGTCCGGCACCCAACCTCATTACACAACAAAGTGGTGGAATACACCATAGCCAAATTAGATAATAAGGTCAATAACCAGAACTTATATATCGTAGCACTGTACGCGAACAGTAGAACTCCCAGGAAAAATGTCTACATTGATGAAATATCTAAGCTGTTTTCGGATTTGAAACTTGACTCTAAAAAGAATTTGTACTTAATTGCAGGCGATTTTAATCCCAGGCATACCATCCTGGGAGACAGATCCATCAACAGGCATGGAAGCTATTTAATGGAGTGGAACAATTACAAAAACACACTTCTGTACAAAACAAAGATTTACCCACCTGATTCGCCTACGTATACTCCGGCCGCAACTTTCTTGGACATATGCATTGCCGACTATAGGTTGGAACTGAACAAATCTCATTGCAAACAAATGACTCTACCTACTGTGGACTACGATAGCGACCATAGGGCCATCATAATGTCCATACATAATATACGTCTCACACATAACGACGATGAAGCGCAAGAACATACGCATATCCCATACAAAAAAATCAAATGGAGGAAATTTAGCAAAGAGTTACTAAACATCCATGCAAATGAAGTACCGAATAATAGAAATCTACTTGATGACGAGATCGACACACATATAGAAACACTCATCAAGGACATCAACTCGGTGCTGATGAGACAAGCTATTAAAGGAAGCAATAATGCAAAGAGCCCTTACATCAACAACAAAAATCTGATTAGATTACACAAACTTAAATCTAATCTATTAACGGAACTCAATAAACTTCGCAAATATGATCCCGGTTCCCAAAAGGTATCTACTAAGCTAATAAAAAAAGAATTAAATATTTCTAAAAAAATGATACTACAAGAGATTACTACAATCAATGAAAAAAAGTGGAAAAATTTGCACAAAATTATTGAACATAATGCTCCTGACAAAGTGTTCCCAATCGTGAAGAAAATGCTTAAACCTAATAGCAACATCAAAATTAGTACTCTACTCATCGATAATGATAAAAAGAACTTAATAAGCAAAGTCAAGGATTCTATTAAAATAGTTATGAAGAAAGACAAACAACTATGTGTCACCAGTGAAATCGACAAAGTGAATGTTCTGGCAGCCCACTACGAGTTAGTGAATTCTCCCAACAATCTCAACAACAATACAAGACTAAGAGAAATAATTGAGAAGAAGGTGAACAACTTCAACATAGAAACAAAAAAGTACAAAGAAGTAAACAATCGTCAAATTCTCTGCTAACACACCATCTTCATCATACATACAAAAAAATATTGACTGAATACCAATATGAAAACACTTTATATTTGTTTAAATAATTTATCAATTGGACAATAAGACTGGAATTTAATTTAATTTTAATATTGGCTCGTGGTATTGTCCGAATAATTAATTTTACAGCGAGAAAATTTCAAAATTAAACTAAGACATTTTCAGACCTGGATTAAGTCATATTTAGACTTGGATCAAGACATTTCGTAGACTTGGATTAAGACATTTGTAGACTTGAGGTGTAATTCTTCCATCAAGTCGATTTTCCGCTTATATCAAGTCCAAGATTTTGATTATTCGCAAGAATATCAATAGTCTTGACACAAGTCGATTTTATACTTGAATCAAGTCAAGTATAATTTTTTTTTTTTTAATTACAAACCAAATGATTAAAAATCAACAATAATAATAAATTTCATTAAACAAAAAAATTATCAATGTATCGATTTGATGATTTCAAATTCACATCAAATTCTATTTGATATCCATCCGATGTATAAAATACATGACACAAATACACAAACGTTTATATCGACATTTACCACACCATCCCCTTATTCTTATAAGGGTGTGAAGATATCTTCGCCGAGAGTGCAAGAATCTATATAAAAGTGAGAGCTGTTTTGTGCGGGCAAATCATGGGAAACGACAGTTGGCCTCTTGTCATAGTGGTCTTGACGGTTCACGATTTCATAGTCGCTCTTGGTGACAGGAAAAACCAAGTGGCATCGCAGGGCCGTCTATACACTTTTATAAATTTTCCCTCAACATATTCCTCATTCTGCTTACACTCAATCGCAAATCCAATATCTAATAACCGCACACTATTAAAAAAAAATATCAATTATTCAATTGATTTTTCTATAAAACAAAAAAAAAAATCACCAAATTTTTTTTTATCTTTCAATACTTATAAAACAACTTTTGATAAAAACCTGAGGAATTCTTTTTTATTTCTTTCATTTCACTTGGAAACGTCGTCCCTGAATGTTGAAGTGGTTTCACACAGTTATACATATAGAGTTTTGGCGATAAAAGGTTTCCTTGTTTAACAAAATAGCGTCTCCAAGCCATTAGCTCGACGACTGTCAATACTTCAGTGCGATTTTCTGCTCTTGCACAAAAAAAAAACGCAAGAAAAAGAAAGAAAGATTATTAATCTTTTTTCTTTTTTATACACTTCACTTTTCCGTTTTAATTCATCATGGCTGGATTTTTTCTTTATCTATTTACTCCTCCAATATATTTATTTCAACATAATTACAATTTAGTATAAATATTTAAAATATCTAAAAATAAAATAATTCTACCAATTAAATCGCACAATTAAAATAAATACCTCTACAATCACAATCACATTATTTAATTAATAATAAAAACATAATATTCAGGGACATTCTATATTTAATTTAATATTTAAAAATTCTATACAAATTTCGTTTGATAATTGGTTTAATTAATTGTCATTCTGTAATTGCTTTGAATATAAATATATAAATCTGTATATAAATAATAAAAAGCCATGAGTAATTTTAAATAAATTGTACAAAGTAGAAATTATTAAAGAATAAATAAATAAATAAATAAATAATTGAATGAGGGAATTGGACTTTTTTGTGATTGAAAATTTTCGTGGCGAGGGAAATTTTACAAGTGTAAAATGATGACAAAATTAAATTGACTTTATAGTGCTTGTCGTATTGCTCTCTAGTCCACATTGTACAGCCAGAGGACATTTATGTCATTTATATACTGTCATAATTCAACCCCTATCCGTATCCGAGTGGGGTGCGCGCGATCGCCAATTGCAAGCTCGTCAAGAGGGTGTTTTGTATGCTCCGCCCATTAACCAATCGTAATGCTCGATGTTTTATCACGACAACAAAAGCTCCAAGTTATTTTAGCCAATGGCTGAAATGTTAGATTGAAGCAACCCTTGCCTTCACGGCGCCAAATTCACCTTTTGGATCAGCCCCGAGGCCGCACGACGTCAAAGATAAACTAAAAATTATTGAATTATACAGATCACAACCAGTAAGTTTTATCAATCGAAGAGTGCTGGATTATTTGACACATCGTGGAACAAATAATTGTTCAAGTGTTTTATTTTTGTGTTTTGTTTATGTGTATTATTTATTTATTTTTGTTATTTTTAAAAGTGGAGATAATATTCTATAATATTTAATAAATATCGACGGTGTTGATACGATAAATAATTACAAGTAAGTATAATAATTTAAATATTTATTAATAATTTATTCAAATTTTATTTTTCATTTTCACACAATTTTCAACTAATTTTTATCATTAATGTCTTTTTTTTTTTTTAATAACTCTGACTGTGGATTTTACAAGTCAACTATTTCTTCCATCATTGATTATCAATATTAAAAATTATCGCATTTATATAACAACAATTAAAAGCTGGGCATTAATTAAACAAATGAAAATAAAATTAAGTTTCATATATAAAATTTTTATTTCCATTTTTTTCGAGATACGCATTAAACAATTTTCCCAATTGAATTTATTAAAGAAGTAAATTATTTTTCACAAGAGTATATTGTTTATTAACATACTCGACTGCAATTATTAAACTAAATAAATAAATTATCAAAGTCACAATAGTTTAAGATAGAAAAATTAAATATGACAATGAAATTTATTTCACACATATTTATTGTTAACTATAATAATATATTTCTTCTTAGCTAGCTTTATGTGAATATGTCATATGCACTTGTTTTCAACACATATGTACAATAAGTCGATATAATAATTGACGTGTTGTGAATTTACACACCTGTAAATCAGTTTTACGCTTTTCGAATCACATAATTGTACGACAATATCATGTATCCACCTACCCTCTCATTATAATATCACTGGCATATGTTACATTTATTATAGGCACGTGCACATGTTTCACTCGACTTTTCTACATGAACTATAATATCAAAAAAAAAAAAAAAAAAAAAAAAAAAAAAAAAAAAAAAAAAAAAAAAAAACCATAATTTTTTTCAAACAATTAACAAATAAATAAACAAATAGATCAATCACAAATGAATCCAAATTTCTATTATATTGACATAAAATTATTTTAATAGATACAAAAAATTTTCATAGCTATATAAATAAAAATTTATTTTTAATGAAGAAATAAATTTCATGAATATAAATTCAAATATTTTTATTAATTTTTGTTGATATATAATGCAATGAATTAAGGACAATAAATGGTCATGTAATCACGGCACTATACATAAAAATAAAAATATATAAATCGTGTGAAGTGCGCACGTGTTTGCGGGTAACAGAACACTCACTGCAGCAATTGTTGACTTTGGAGTCAAATTAAAATGCGAAGCTCAATAATTAATTTGAGGACCAGTTGTGCATTTTCCTGTCGATGTATATACCTTTTCTTTTGTCAGCTGACTATATTTAAAATACACTTTAACATTAATAATATATATTTTTTTTACCAATATATATTTATATTTATACGTTTAATAAATGACATTAATTATTTTCACTCTGTGAAATAAATTCAAACTATAAAAGTGATGACAATTTAATTATTTATGTAAATTAATATACTAATATATTTGTATATTATAAATTCTAGTGTTCATCAATATTTTTATTGTGTCTGTAAATAATTTTTTATCCAGTTAAAATAATTAATTATTAAACAAATCAATTAATTATTACAAAGATTTAATTAATATAGAGTCATGTTGTGTTTGTATTTTTTATTTATATTTATTTATGAATATGATAAATAAAAAATTAATATTTATCACGTTATGTGTTTGTTGATATTGGATAGTTATTAAAATTGTTGCAATACTCAACTGAACACTACATAAAGTATTAAAAAATTAAACAAATATAATAAAATCATTTTTGTCAAAATTTCAACATAATTTTCTATTAATTAATTAATTAACAATGTTACTATTTATCATAGTCATATACTTTTAATTATCACTGCACAAATTTATTTATTAGGTAGAATTAATTTGTATATTCGTTTCAAAAATTTTATTTTTCAATTATATTTTAATTTTTTTTTCCAACGAATGAAAAATGAAATATTTTTGTGTAAAATTCTGACGTTCAACCGTACAAAATTTGTAGTGGCGATATTGATGGATATATAATGATAAACACGTAGTATTCTATATGTATATAAAGTCAAATTGAAAAATTTTTTATGCGAAAAAACGCACGTGACGGTGACGATGAAAAAAAAAAAAAAAGAAAATTAGCATCAATTTTATCCCTATGGGTTATTCTAAAAGGGAATGACTTTATTTTTTATGCACTGGCTCGCATCTAATTTTTTCTCTCTTTCTCTTTTTTCATACACATAAATAAATACATATATACACCTATGTATATCTTAACACGTTATTTGAATATAATAAACTATTGGAAAGTCATCGGAATGACATTAGCGCGTGTGTTATGTGTAAATTTCTTTGTTGAACACGACGAAAAGACAGATTTATTTGATGGATGAGTTTATTTTGTTTTATAAATTATTTTCTCTTTAAAAATCATCACATTTCACATCACACCAATACATAAAAGTATAACCATTAAGGACGTTCGTGAGCGAAACCTTTTGGTAGATAAAATTTTTTTTTTTTCAGTTTTGATAAGTTAAATCATGTAGTTATCTACCCTTGAAAATTCAAGACGCCTTATCGATAATTTAAGAAAGTTATTAAAGATCAAAAATCAAATTTTTAGCATAGAGCCTTATGGAGAATTAGCATTTTATGTATTTAAAATCACAAAAAGTATATTGTAAGAGTAGATACAATAATAAATAATGTTTAAAAATATTCTTTGAAATATGTTGTTTATATAACTCCACAAAAAAACAGGTGTTGACGAATGTTTAAATTAAATATTAATTATTTTAATAAAGATAATTAAAACTGTTTTGGTAAATTTTGATAAATGGAGTCAAATCAATTTTTAATGTGGATCAACTGATTTTTTAAAATAAATACCTTAAAAATAATTGGTACATATAAAAAAAATTATAAATCATTGTAAAATTATTAATATATTTTACAACTTTTTTCAAGCCTCAAATAAATTTTATAAAAAGTTAGTACTCATTTGACTCTAGCGTATCGCACGAACGTCCTCAATTAAAACAATAAAAAATAATATTAGATTAAAATAAAGAACAAAATAATTTTGATGAAAAACGATAAAAATATAATTTGATTTAAAAGAGGTGAAAATAGTTTTGACTGTTGATAATTTGTTTTGTCATATTGTCATATCTCACCCTCCTGGGGTTTTTCCTGTCGATCCGACACACCTCGATACACATTAAAAACACTAGTCTCCCAATACCTCAAAAACATATGCTGTTCATTTAGTTAAATACATACAACAGGCGAACCTATAACATACGAACGCTAAATAAGTCACCAATATAGGGTTAAATATAATTTGCCCTAACCCATAATTATAATATCCGGAATCGGCTGGATTTAAAAAGAACAAAAAGGGGCAATAATAATTTTCCTATATGCAATTTTTCCCCATTGAATTCAATGAAATAAATTGCAAATAAAAATAAATGAAAATAATTCTCCATCTGCTTGTAACAAAGTGCAGCAATATGAAATGCAAAAAAGAGCGTGCAAATAATATTGAAAAATAAAAAAAAATACAAATATACATACTTCACATACCTAAATGTACATATTAGAGTGTTTCATTATTAGGCGATATTTTTGTTTGTTTGTAAATACTAAAAATCTGATAATTTATAAAAAAAAAAAAATAAATAATACATAAGAAAAAATTTTTTTTTCGACTTCAATTCCATTTTTCGCTAGTCAAAAAATTTTTTTTTGATGCTATTACATTGTTTATTATAGTCTATTATAGCGTTTATTGTAAGATAATAATTAATGTCAATAAATTCCAGTATAAAGAAAATTTTTTGTCAATTATAATCATTTTTCACCTTTCCAGCTCTACAACTCAAAAACTGTTGGTCGGAGAGCGTTTGCGGTGAACAAAATTTTTGTAGCAAATTCAATGCCCTACAAAAGCTGTGTATTAATTTTTTTCAAAAAAAAATTTTGACTACCAAAAAATCGAGTTAAAGTCAAAAAAAAAAATTTTTCTCGTGTTATTTATATGAAAAATCGAATTTTTGGATTCGCTAAGCCTCTAATTAACTCAAAAATTTCTTAATTCAAATACGAATATTTCTTTTTTGTATAAATTATCAGATTTTCAGTGTTCAAAAACCAAAAAAAAAATATCGCCTAAAAATGAAACACTCTAATGTGTATATTTATATATATTACATGATTGTGCACGGTCTTTTAAATATTATCTTCACTTTTATGTGTCCGACGCGCCACATTCGAGGGCTCGAACCGCCGCGGCTCCGTGTCGGTGTTTGCATTATTGAGCTATGGGAAAACCGCAGGTGGAAAAGCCTTTGCTATCGGGGGTTCCTATTAGCGCACACAAGGGTAGAAATGGAAACGTGTTCGCATGCTACAAACACACACACACATACACACACACATATACATATAGATAGTAGTAAGTTGGGCAGGAACGCCCTGATGTGATATGAGTTGGTGAGCGCGTGTGGGAGTGGAAGGCGGCCCGAGGCCAAGCAAAACGATGAAAGAGGAAAAAGATAAAAGAAAAAAAAAAAAAAAAAAAAAAAAAAAAGAGTCCTCGTACTCTTGGCAAAAGTCACAATGGGGGTGGCAGACACAAGGGCTTTTATATGAAGAATGACCGCTATGTAGACTTGAAAGTTCATGTCATGTCAATTTGCGAATTGTAATAGTAAAAAAAAAAAAAAAATAAATAAATGATTAGATAAAAAGAAAAAAATTGTAAAATGATTGAGGATGATTTTTTTATGGGTTTATAATCATCTTTTGTAGTTTAATAATGTGTTATGTGCTGTATAGTAATTGAAAAAATATCGAACAATGTGGCAGAATAAATTGTTGAAGTTATAAAAGACAATTTAGTAAATAAAGTGTTGTAGTTTTATAGATAGATAAATGTATGAAATAGAAATTTAGTAGTAATTGTTATTGAATCGATTCATGTGTCATACATATACAAAAGTTTTGTAGCGATCGAAGTTTGTGCCCGTTGAACAATTGTGTATTGAATGCTCACGAGAACGCGATTATTTCATTTAAAATTCAAATGATTCGATGCGATAGTAAAAGCACGATTTGTAGTTATAGTTGACAACATTGCGACTATTTATATGTCTACACATATATTTATCAATTGTTTATATAATTGATGACCACTACAATATATATTATAACTTGATTAAATTAATTGTGAATTTATTGTAGTTTTTATAATCATAAAAAGAAATTTTTTAGCTGAAATATTTTTGTAAAATAATTTTATTATTCAGTGAATTAAACAAAACAAATTGTTAATGAATCTATAAATAAATATGTTGATTGTTATTAATATTGATTGATGTACAATAATAATAAGGATGCATACTGTGAATTAATTAAACAAATGAATTATTTAAAACAGAATTCGATTGGGAATATGGAGGAACACAATCGAGATTTGTCACTGTGCAAAGTTTGCGGTGATAAAGCTTCTGGTAAACATTATGGTGTACCAAGTTGCGACGGTTGTCGAGGATTTTTCAAACGATCAATTCGCAGATATGCGAGGTAATTATTATTTTTAAATATTAAATCCATCATTTGTTGTATATTTAAATTATAATAATATTATTATATTTTTTATTGTATTGTATTGATTGATTGTTCTTTCTTTTAATTTTGTCAATTTTTATTTTATATTGGACATAGCAGGAATTTGGATTACGTTTGTAAAGAAAATGGTCAGTGTATTGTGGACGTCTCTAGGAGGAATCAATGTCAAGCTTGCAGATTTGCAAAATGTCTTGAAGTCAACATGAAACGAGATGGTACGTTTCACTACATAAGTGGTGAGTCGTGGAATAAAATTGCTACGACAGTATTCAAATATATATATTTTTTTTAAGTATTAATTGTACATAAATATTAGGGTGTTTTATTATTTTTTTTCGTTTGAAAAAAAATTCTGAGTTCATTAGAGACTTATCGCATTAAAAAATTCAATTTTTTATATAAATAAAACGAGAAAATTTTTTTTTCGACTTTAACTCGATTTTTTGGTAATCAAAAATTTTTTTTGGACAAAATGAATGGATAGCTTTTGTAGGGCATTAAATTTGCTACAAAAAAGTTCCTTAAAGCAAACCCTCTCCGGCCAACAGTTTTCGAGTTGCAGAGCTGAAAACGTGAAAATTAATTATAATTAATAACAAATTTTTTTTAAACTGGAATTTATTGGTTTGACATTAATTATTATCTTACAATGAACGTTATAATACTGAATCAATCATGTAAGAGTTTTATAGTGTTTATTGTAAGATAATAATTAATGTCAAATTAATAAATTCCACTTTAAAAAAAATTTTTTGTCAATTATAATTATTTTTCATCTTTTCAGCTCTGCAACTCGAAAACTGTTAGCCGGAGACGGTTTGCTTCAAGGAACTTTTTTATAGCAAATTTAATGCCCTACAAAAGCTATCCATTAATTTGTGAAAAAAAAAATTTTTGATCACCGTAAAATCGAGTTAAAGTCAAAAAAAAAAAATTTTCTCGTGTTATTTCCATGAAAAATCGAATTTTTGAATAAACCTTTAATTCAGAATTTTTGTCCAAACAGAAATATATTTTTTTTATAAAATATCAAATTTTCAGGTACAACAAAAAAAAAAAATATCACCTAAAAATGAAACACCCTAATAAATACACATACACATGTGTTTAATATAATATATCAACAATATAAAATATCAATCGTTATAATTTTATACTTTGAAACCCCAAAAATAAATTTACAAAATCAGTTAGTTATTCATTCATAAACCCCAAATGAACTGATATTCATCATCAAAATAAATATTGAAACTGGTCTAAATCAATTTTCATTTACTTTATATAATAATACAATATATGTATGAGCAATCGCGAGCACTTAGTCGAGGCCAGAATGAAGAATAAATAAATACAACCCACATGAAATTCGAGTTCTCGTCACCGATTCGTAAATATAAATAGCCAACGTTCCAAAGTGTCATGAGCACGCTGAAGTTCACAGCTTTTGTAAACATTACGTATAATTTCTTTCTTTCTCTTTTTTTTTTTCCTCCCTTATTTTTTCTGTTTCCATATCTTTATATTCAACCCACTTGGCCTGTGCACAGGGTGATAATCCAAACACTTGATTGCGTCAAGATATCTATTAGTGCGAAAAAGGTCCAAGAATTATATTCAACAATAAATATCTAGCTGCAAATATAATTTTCGTTTAATATAAAATTCACTTGTTAGAATTACGAAAAATAAGTGAATGCTCTAGAAATTAAATGAGAGGGTGGTAGATTGTGTGTATAAATAATAAATAGAGAGTGTCGTTTGATGGTTTGAAGAGATGGAATTTGAAGAAAGTGTCATTTACAGCGGTACAACATGAACGAGCACCAAGAAGTACATCGTCATTGGTTGCTGCAGTGAGAAGAGCACCCTCAGGGATATATCCGGGTATATCACATGTCTACCACACTACTGGCAGCCCCTACCATCCACTTTTATATCCTACGCTCTTTCCATTCAAGCCAACAGTGTCAGCTTTTACTGCGGGTGTTGGTGAGTTAGTTTTATCCATAGTTGAGTGGTGGAAAGAGGAAAAAAAAAAGAAGAAATTTTTTTATTAATTCAAAATATCAATTGAATTTTTTTTTCTATTTTTTAATGTTTTATTTCAGCACATTTTTTGCCTCGATCCAGTACGGAATCTTTGTCGTCGGTAACGGCAGCTAAAGAGGATGAAGTGACGAGTTCAGAGGAAGCAAGTAGTGTAATACGAAGAAGTGATCCAAAAGGTAGAATTTTTTATTTAAATTGTTAGTTTCATTATTTTTTTTAGTTTGATTATTCAGGGATTATTGAAATGACTTTTTTATTTTTGATTAGTAGATTTATATTCTGCAGATCAGACAGGTGTGCCATTGGTGCCACCTCCGATTATTAATCCGTCCTTGACTGAGTATGGAGTTTCGGGTCAGTCGTTATTGCCAACGGAAAATATTTATGAATCTGCAGCTAAACTTTTATTTCTTGCTGTTAAATGGGCTAGAAGTATTCCTTCATTTTTAGAGGTGAGTTTGAATGGATTCATTTGTTATCTGTTATTATTATAAATAATTATTCTTTATTGATATTTTTTTTTAAGGACGTTCGTTAGTGAAACTTTTTAGTAGATAAAATTTTTTTTTTTAGTTTTGATAAGTTGAATCATGTAGCTATCTACCCTTGAAAATTCAAGACGCCTTATCGATAATTTAAGAAAGTTATTAAAAATCAAAAATCAAATTTTTAGCATAGAGCCTTATGGAGAATTAGCATTTTATGTATTTAAAATCACAAAAAGTATATTGTAAGAGTAGATACAATAATAAATAATGTTTAAAAATATTCTTTGAAATATGTAGTTTATATAACTCCACAAAAAAACAGGTGTTGACGAATGTTTAAATTAAATATTAATTATTTTAATAAAGATAATTAAAACTGTTTTGGTAAATTTTGATAAATGGAATCAAATCAATTTTTAATGTGGATCAACTGATTTTTTAAAATAAATACCTTAAAAATAATTGGTACATATAAAAAAAATTATAAATCATTGTAAAATTATTAATATATTTTACAACTTTTTTCAAGCCTAGAATAAATTTTATAAAAGGTCAGTACTCATTTGACTCTAGCGTAGCTCACGAACGTCCTCAAATACACTGAGAAAAATGTTGAATTAAATTTCAAACGAATCGAACAAAAAAATAAATTGAATTAATTTGATATTAAATTCGATAAATATTTTGTTTGATTAATAATTCATCTACAAAAATTTAAGATTTATTTTATCAAGCGCATAATTTTAATTTGTCAATTTAATCAAATGAATTATTTATCAATATACATATTAATATTTCATCAAAAAAAATTGTCAAGTCATTTTGATAATTCTCTTAAAATTACATTTCTAAAATAATTAATCATAAATTTTTGTTTTCATATTTATCAATTGCTTTGAAATAAATGAAAAAAAAAAAAAAAAATCAATTAATAATTAAATATTAAATTTACTAAAATCAATTATTTTTCACAATAAATTTATTTATAAATTTCCTATTTTATTTTTATTCCCAGTTATCATTTCGGGATCAGGCTATTTTACTCGAAGAATCCTGGAGTGAATTATTCGTCCTCACAGCAGCGCAATGGAATTTTTCAGTCGACGAATCAATTCTTGTTTCAATAATTTTACCTGCTGAACGAAAGCAAATTCTCGTTGAAGAATTACGACGACTTCGAGAATTACTTGCACGTTTTGCAATATTACGAGTTGATCACTCTGAATACGCATGTTTAAAGGCAATTGCACTATTCAAAGGAGGTAAAAAAAAAATTTAATTAAAGTTAAAAACAAAAAATATTTGAATTAGTGAATTAAAGTTAATATATAAAAATTTTTATTTACTGTGAAATCAAAAAAATAAATCAATAATTCTCACAGAGTCACGAGGTCTCTGCGACATCGGTAGGGTTACAACCCTTCAGGAGCAGACGGTAACTGTCCTTGGTGAAAGGGGTGCCGGCAGAGTTGGTCGCCTGCTTTTACTTCTACCACCAGCGCGTGCATTATGTCGTGGTACACTTCAGGAATTACTGTTTAAACCGACTGTTGGCGAAGTAAGTGTTGAAAGATTATTAGGTGACATGGTACGAGCCACGAGACCGACGCAATTGTAGTTAATTAAATTATTTTTATATTTTTCGTTAAAAATTAATATTCATAGTAAATTATAATATTTTTTATTTAATCTTGCATTTAGAAAATCTTCATGTAAAATATTTAATTGAAGCTAATACAAATTGAAACAAACAATAATTGAATTTCCTTGTAAAGTTATAAATTGAAATTCAATTAAATGTATAATATATAAATAATAAATGCGTTAAATTAAATTAAATAATATTATTTAATAAAAGTGTATTATTAATTTAATTTAAATAATGATTATGTATAAATTAAATTATTATTTATATAACGGAACGATGCAATATTGAACAGATACAAAAGGTCAAATAAATGAAATATACACAATTCCGTTTTTTTTTTTATTAACTAGAATAATTTATTTTTTTTTTTCTTCATGGTAGAAAAAGGAGAATGTATCTTAAACTCATGGACTGCATTGTACTTATATATATACAATTACATACAATCCTCAATTGAATGTTACACATAAATTCAGTATAAATTGATTTGTTACATTTTTTTTTCCTTTGTTCTTGTTTAAATTTTTTTTTCTTTTCATTTTGCATGAAAATAATATAAATTGTAAATGTAAATTTTTTTTTACCAATTCTGAAAGCAATTTGTTTTTCTATTTCATTATTCAAGTGCCCTTGTTATAATTTTATATGTATAATAATAATAATAATAATAATAATAATAATAATAATAATAATAATAATAATATGGTTTTTATTTTGTTTTTAATTTTTTTTTTGTTCTGTATTTTTTGCTGTTTTCAATTGAACAATGGTGGGTAACATTGCGGTATATTTGAATTAATATATATATGCTTTGATGAAAAAACACAATTGAAAAAAAAAATATACATATAATTGTAAAAT
>JAQQBS010000001.1:1701711-1714782 GCA_030347275.1 Microctonus aethiopoides
AAAAAAAAAAAAAAAAAACAAATTTAATAGATTAATGACGGTCATGTTTGTGTTTACGTATAAAATATATACTTGTTTTTTTTTTCTTGTCAATTTCTCGAGAAATATCATACTGATATCTACAGTATGACAACAGCTGAGTAAGCATTCTACCACGTGTGTACAATCTCTCTTGTTCATGCAGTAATATTTCTCTCTGAAATCAATAATCGCTTTTATAAAAAAATAAAAAAACACATCCAATATCGCAATTTTATTTCATTCCATATCATCACCAACACCATCAACTTTATTCCAAAAATAAATAAAAAAGAAGTTTACTAAAAAAAAAATTCCAAATGCTAATTTGAATTTTTTATTCATTTATTATAATTTTTTTTTTATCGTTTTTTCACTCTTTATTATTAAATTTAACGTGCAAGGACACTGAGACAAGAGAAATGCAGATTACGGAAGTACACTTGTGTGCGTCGATCCCGTTAAATCATCATACACACTAAAGCAAAAACAATGGGGATGCATTTGTCTTTAGAGGGGATGAAAAGTCATGTATTAGTCTCTGCTTGTTCATTCTCTCTATTTATTTTCTGCCCTTGTTCCACACGATCTTCTTGTTATCGTTTCTCATACATTCTCACATCCTCAATATATTCACATAAATAAATATACACAGACAAAGATCCTTATACTAATAATGCATGCATGTAAATATAAATATAACACGACATTCTTTCTCCCTTAGGTCGACGACAATTCTCCATCGAAAGCCGGATAGAAAAGAAACAAATGCGAGTGGCATAGAATGCCCTGCTTGCCTGCAGTTTCTCCTGGAGTCCAATTAGCAATTTAAGGCAATAAGCCCTGCTCACACACACTCACACAGTAGCACAACCCTATCTCTCTTGTGTCTTTCTTTATGTTTATACCTCCCTCTTTTCTTCATGCATCCGGACAAAATTATTGCAAGCTGAGACCTAAACTCCTTCCTTCTCTCTTATATTCACCACCATCCTCATCATTCCCGTCTGTCCTTTCTTTTACTTTTCGCCGACTTGTATAAACATTCAATGTATGAAATGCAGACAAACGAGAAAATTTATAAAACGCTCTGAACTTGATATTTACATTTTTATACTTTTGTGGGTGAAGGACACATAGGGATGCGAAAGATAAAGTATTTAAACAACTCTAGTCTACATGCATATATATATATATATACTGAATTATTAAGTGAAAAAAAAAAAAGGAAAAGGGTTCTTTATATTTTAACTCTCATGAAATTTAAAAATTATGCATGTGCATTAGGGTGTTTTATTTTTAGGCGATATTTTTTTTTGTTTGTGAACACTGAAAATTTGATAATTTATATTAAAAAAATATATTACAGTTTAAAAAAAAATTATGAGTTAATTAGAGGCTTAGGGAATTCAAAAATTCGATTTTTCATATAAATAACACGAGAAAATTTTTTTTTTTTGACTTCAAGTTGATTTTTCGGTAGTCAAAAATTTTTTTTTAAAAAAATGAATATACAGCTTTTGTAGGGCATTAAATTTGCTACAAAAATGTTGTTCACAGCAAACGCTCTCCGACCAGCAGTTTTCGAGTTGTACAGTTAGAAAAGTGAAAGTTGATTATAATTGACAAAAAAATTTTTTTAAACTGGAATTTATTGATTTGACATTAATTATTATCTTACAATAAACGCTATAATGCTGAATCAACAATGTAATAGCATCAAAAAAAAAATTTTGATTACCGAAAAATGGAGTTGAAGTCGAAAAAAAAATTTTCTCGTATTATTTATATGAAAAATCAAATTTTTGAATTCACTAAGCCTCAAATTAACTCAAAAATTTTTTTTTGTATAAATTATCAGATTTTCAGTGTTCAAAAACCAAAAAAAATATCGCTTAAAAATGAAACACCCTAATGTGCATGTAAATTATAAATAAAACAGCATTTAGGGGTAGAATGGAATTCATCGAAGAGAGATAAAATGAATTATAATATTAATTTATTATAAAATGAATTACTAAAAATTATATTCAATTATTATTCTTCAAAGAATAATAAAAGAAAAATATTTAGAAAATATCAATCTAAAAATATATATTATGTAATTGCATTTTTTATTTCTTCTTGTATTTTTCGGTATTAAATATTGGCCGCAGTATTATATGTAAATGTCTACCGCAGACGAGAGTGTATATATAATATGACTATACACGCGTGGGTGGTCTGCGCGTCGGGTGACGTAAATAGTAACGTATATGCGTGTTATGGCTGTAGGTCGAGTTCGCTTCTGAATATATCTTTATTCTTCACCGACTGTGGCTTCAACAACTTCTCATGTCTTTTATTTTTATTTCTCTCTTTATGACACTATGACCTTATTTTTCATTCAATATCTCATTCAAATATCGTTTCAATAATTTATATCTCAATAATAAACTGTAGGATTATAACTGATAACTTTGTGAATAAAAATGATAAAATACAAATAATACAGTCCTCGAATAACTATATTTAAATTCGCGATGTACATCTAACGTAGATATTACGACGTTTGTTGTAAAATTGTTGCACGATAATTCAATTAACGCGCAAATTATTCCGGAGACGTCGACTAAATTAAATTATCACTCGCATCATTGTCTCATAAATGTCGAGACACCTTTTGCGATTACGTTAAATATATGAGCAATTTATATACGCATAAAAAATTCATTTTAAATCCATTGCGCTTGGTATTACTATTTATTTATATAAATAGTGGAAGAAAAAAAAATAAAGCAGACGACATATTATATAATACAGTTAAATTCTACTTTAAAATTTATATGAATAAATAGTTTAAGAAATATCTCATACAATCAATATATCTTATAACAAATAAAATCAATCAATAGAATTATATGAACTGTATTTACAAATACCCGGAAGTAAAATCGATTTTTAGGTTATATGTATTATACAATAATCAGGAAATAATTGAAGAGGCAATAAATGTACAAGTGAAAAAAAAAAATAAATAAATAAACACACGCCACAAATAAAATTCAACAAATCGATAAGTTATTTCACTGTATATTACATTTCCGTATGCTCTGTATATATTTATAGCACCATAATTCTTAATAAAATTACTAACAACTGTAATATATACTCGGCAGTTATGTGAATGGATTTCGCATAATTATTAAGTATCATTTCATGAAAAATAAATAAGCGCGTGTAGCAACCATGAATTATTAAACTATAATTATTCTTCCAAACATGTCAAATGATTTTTGACAGTTGTAATAACACGATCATATTAACATCAGATACATAGTATATAAACAAAAGTATATATCATTAGTTATAATGTTGCCGAGTTGAATAATTGATCGTAATAACTGTATAAATTATTCGTAAAAATTTGGCATGAATTTTTTTTCCCTTCTCATTTCACTTTTATTTTACCCAGGATTTTTTTTTTTTCCCTCCATCAAGTCAGTATTACTCTCACTTTCTATGTGCAAACTTGTGGGGTCGGTTGGTCCGTTTTCCCCCCCTTCTCAGCTCTATATCATCCACCCTCACCTACTTCATCCGGTGAGAGAAAGTAAAGAGGCAAATATATATTTGTGAAAGTGTATACACACACACGCACACGGGTAAATATATTGAGGGTTGTAAAATGTATAGTAGAGGATAGTATTTGTGACATTGAGGGAGAGAAATTTCAAGGCCAAAATGCTCAAGGACTTTTGTATTGTTATGAGAAGAGTTGGGAGAATTTTTTTCCAAATCGAAGGTTTGATGTTATTTAATTTGCAAAGGAAATTGTCACGTTTGATATAAGTGCTTTGATTATTCTTGGAGATAATTGAAGAGTAGAGGCATACAGATTTGTATGTATATTAAACTCTTGTCTACAAATTTTTTTTTTATTATAATACTTCTTGAGTTATAAACAATACTCAACGAATCCTTTTGACTCGATTTTGACTGTCAAAATTATCTGATAACTTTTTCTGTGACAATTTTTTATTTATTTCCATTGTATAAAGTAACATTATCGATTCACTTCAATGATATATTCACTCTTGGTGCTACTAATGTGCGTATAGTGTAGAAGACAAAGGTAATTTTATTTGATCGTGATTATGACAAAGAACGAATGTACAAAAGTGAATTTGTAAAGGAATTAAATTAAATTATCGAACAGTAACGTCGACTTTCACTGCTGTAATGCTATTTACTTTTCAATACTGTGTAAATTAATGTTACAAAAACGGCGGGAAAATTAAATTAGATAGGTGGTACGAATTTATTTAGTCGACGATGTTATACTTGAATGGATTCGTTTTTATTTATTTTTTTTTTCTGTTCTTCACGAACTCGATCAAAGTGAGATTAGTTAGCGGCGCGCCGGGTAGATTGGGCGTGAAGTTCTAGTTGGATTAATCACGAAGTAGTGTGTATATACATATATATCTGTGTGATATTGTGTCTGTGACAGATGGGAAGCGAAACGACCTTGAATAATTTTTTATTTTTCTATTATAAATATAAAAAACTTCTACTTCAAATTTTTTAATTTCTCTCCATTTTTTTTTTCATTTAATTGCATTGATTAATTAATTTACATGTATGACTCACCGACGGAGCGCAAAATTCATTAATTCAATGTATTACTGCTGCCATTATCATCTATCATGAATGTATTCTTACCTGGAACAGAAAAAAAAAAATCATTATAAATTTTAATGTGTAAGGAAAACACAAAGATGAATTAATTATTTAGGAAATTAACTCTGACGAGTTAATTAATTGTATGCATTGCATTATACTCCTGACAATCCACGTGTTAACTAAAGCGAAAGACTCGTTGATGCTTGCTCAATATTTCTCCCCGGATTTCTCATTTACCCCCTCGATCGATTCGGCGAGACTGTGAAAGTTTCACATAAAGTGTTTATACAAGCTTGTGGTTTCATGGGCAAACGGATATCCAAGTATTTATAAATCTACAGTGGCATATATGAATAATATATAATGAATCGATTAATTATAATTTGTAATTTAGTCGAACAATTAATATGATGAAAAAAAAAAACAAAAAAAATTAAAATGTCAATAGGGACTTAATTGAGACATAAATAAATGCATCGATTGTATTAAGAAATGTTATTACTAATATTAAATTTAGCAATATATTTACTTGTGACTTTAACAATTTGGAGAATATTATTTCAAATGTAATAAATGTTCATGTTTACTTTACATATTGCAAGTAAACACACTCGACCTCCTTTAACTTTTAAGAAATACCATCAAGTCACATACACATTCAACTTCTCAAGTGAATATAAGTGTATACGATTTATATATTATTCTGAAATGCACTTTCTTTTGTCAACGTTCGACGTCCGAAAGCGCTGAAAATATTCCACAGTACTAAAGTAAAAAAAAATTTTTAAATTATTTTTTTTTGTCCAAAAAAAAAAAAAAAAAAGTTATGGAGTATCATCCATTTCATTTCTCCAATGTATCAGCGTATATTTTTCAAAATTACCCTTATAGTAGGCTTCGAATAATTTGACACAAAAAATTCAAATATAAATTAACTAAAAGCTTTAATGAATATATATTAAGAACTTTCGTTAGTGAAACTTTTTAGTAAATAAAATTTTTTTTTTTTTAGTTTTGATAAGTTGAATCATGTAGCTATCTACCCTTGAAAATTCAAGACGCCTTATGGATAATTTAAGAAAGTTATTAAAGATCAAAAATCAAATTTTTAGCAAAGAGCCTTATGGAGAATTAGCATTTTATGTATTTAAAATCACAAAAAGTATATTGTAAGAGTAGATACAATAATAAATAATGTTTAAAAATATTCTTTGAAATATGTAGTTTATATAACTCCACAAAAAAACAGGTGTTGACGAATGTTTAAATTAAATATTAATTATTTTAATAAAGATAATTAAAACTGTTTTGGTAAATTTTGATAAATGGAGTCAAATCAATTTTTAATGTGGATCAACTGATTTTTTAAAATAAATACCTTAAAAATAATTGCTACATATAAAAAAAATTATAAATCATTGTAAAATTATTAATATATTTTACAACTTTTTTCAAGCCTCGAATAAATTTTATAAAAACTTAGTACTCATTTGACTCTAGCGTATCTCACGAACGTCCTTAAATATGGCGACTTCTCATAATATAGAATATTACCAAAAAAAAAAACATGAATACAAGTCGCTTGTACATAAGAATAAAAAATATACGTAACAATAACAGTGATGACGAAAAAAAAAAAAAAAAAAAAAAAAGATAAAAACTAAAAAAGAGAGAGTTTATATATATGCTTACACATATAAAGAAAGAATAATAGTAAATGGATATGATGAGGGTGGGTTAAAGCAAGACAGGAATACAGACCGGGGTTCCAGGAAACCTAGCAAGCTGGTCCCCGCGGTCAAATTATTTATGGCGATGCGAAATTAAGAGTCTCTCTCTCTCTCTCTCTGGTTCCGTTTGAAGAGGGCGCGATCGGCCGCACCGACGACGACGCTGCCGCCAATTCGCGTCCTTGATGTGGTCCCAAAACAACACATAGTGTGCCACGATGTAGTATATACATATTCCCACTATAAAATACACGCGCGCGGTGGCTTTTGCTCTTCTCGCTTTCTCTCTCAATTCCTTCACTCGTTGTTCGCGTCACTCCCCTGAGGCTTCTTCATTCGCCGCGAATGAAGCAAAACAAAACAACGAGGTTTGCAATAAATGTTGATTCTTAATTCTACAAAAAACAAAAAAAAAAAAAACAAAAAAAAATTGGGGAAATGATAAAGGTGAAGATTGTTAAAGAATCGTCGATGAGAATTTATATATACATATATTGTGTTCTAATCAAAGAACTCGTCTTTAATTAATAGTCGCGTGATTTATTACTCATTGGAATGATCGATTGATTCGAGCCGTTGTCTAATTGGCTGAATCGTTCTTCTCTCGCGTGGCCGATAAAGAAACAAAATTTCATCGAACTATGTTCATATATATATATATATATATTTATATATAAATATATGTATATAAATGTGTGTATGTGTATATAAATATGAGACCGCACAAGTTTGAATTGGGATTAAAACGATTAGTTGTGTGATATTTCTTGGAAATGGCATTTAAAATATTGTCCAATGCAATTTGAACGAGCTAAAAATTTTATCGACATTTGGTATATCTATATAATGTTATATATGTATAATATAATATATTAGGTAACTATTTGGGTATATAAGAGGTCTATCGTGTCGCAAATCGATCGGACAATGAGATATGCACGCAAAAGGGCGACGAAGATGACGCAAAAGGAGTGCGAGAGCAGGCGGTCGATCTTTTACTTGATACCTCGCCACTGCCACATTCTCTCGCTATACTTTCGTATTTATATACATGTGTGTATGTATGTATTGTATACATTCTGAGTGTAGAACTATCCCACGGGTGTGTATGTATATGTATACACATATGTGTGTATATATTCTATATACCTTTATTCGCTTTGGTCGCTCGAGGCAGAAAGTAATCAATACTTTGGAACGATGCGTAGGAAAAGCATCGCGGTGGATTTTCACCATTTATAATGATAAATTTTTTAGTGTTATTGTATACACAAGTAATCAGATTGATTTTTTTTTTTTCATGGTAAATATTAAAATAATTCAGAGAATATTATTACAATGTTTCTGGGTAATTAAATTAACTATTTGTAAAATTTTTTCGCACTTTGAGATTAATATATTAAAATTATAATTCAGCGGATAATTTTATTTTATATTATTTGTTTATAAAAAATATATTATAACAATATCAAAGTAGGATTAATTATATAGTAATTGCAGTTATATATTTATTTATTTTTTTAAATGTATATTTATTTTATTTTATAAATTAACAAATTATTAATTATGATATAATTATTTTTAGATATAGTTTTTAAATGAAATAAAAATTTTTAAAATTATTTTTGAATAAATATTTTATGTGTGTATCAATTAATGAGTAAATAAATAAATGAATAAACAAAAGAAATTAAATATTACGGAATATTCGTGACACTTTAATTGCTGCGAGGAGGCAGAGTATTTGCGGGTGAATAACGAAAGGACTGCTTAGGTCCTTGAGCAATTGAGGGGCGCGTAATTGGCCTACCAGCCACCTCCAATATGAACACGAATAGAGAGCCCCCCCCCCTCCTGGTTTTCTTACTATAAATCGCCAACGGAAAAGTGAAAGAAATATTTTTGCTTTTAATAAATATTGAAGAAAAAAAAGGGGAGAATTATTTCATTAAATTTATTCTACAAATTTTACAGTACTCTATTACATTATTTATCATAAGGGTAATAGAAAAAATTATATATACTTAGTTTTTGTATAGAAATTATATCAATGATATGAATAATTAATTAAAATTAAAAATTATTATTGAAAAATAAAATTTATATTTTAATTAATTTCTATATTATTTTGCTTGATAATGAAGAGAGAGTTAAATGAATATAAAATCGCGCGTGTTAGTTACCTTTTATCAAGAACATTTTCCGTGTAAGAAGAAAATATACAGTGTATTTAATAATTCGTTGATGTCCTTTCAAGTAATGCGAGAAAAACAAGAAAAAGGAAAAATTTTTTTCCTTTTTTTTTTTTATTTATGTGGCTTTGTTTGTGATGAGGAGTAACATAGCGAGATTGCACATATTTACATGTTACATACACGCGTATGTACTGTTGGAAATGAAAGAAAGCTGCGATATGAAACTTCCGAGGATTATTTTAAATTTCATTGCACTGCGCAGTATTTTAAATAATTAAATTACTTTTGATGAAAAATAATACAGACATGATTATTTAATTCTTTTATTTTTTTTTTAAAGAGGAAATATATATATGTATCAAATAAATTGAGTTTCCCCGCATTTCCTCGTATATATAAGAATGATAAAAGAAAATTATATATACAATGTTTATAATTAAATTTAAAGAGAAATTATAATTTTATTATTTTATAAAACTTGTTTGAATTATTCATTTAAAGCTGCAGTACACTAATGTAAAAAAAGCTGTTCTCAAAATGGGGTAGCGGGTCGCTTTTAACTGCCGCCATTGTTACGCAATCGAAATTCACCCTGCGAATATATATACATAATTTTGAATTAAAGATAAAAATTAATTTCGTCAGAATAATTCATTGGATCAAACAAAAAAACTTTGTATGAATTAAATTTATCAATATCTTTTTTTTAGATGGGTTCTAACTATTCATATTCTCACATTATCATTCCCAAATGTCAAAGGAAATTTTATTTGTCAGAAAAAAGACATTAATTCCATAAAGTAAGAAGATTTAATATTATTATCGTCTGTACAATCTTCCGTATAATTTTTCTCGAAAAATCTTTTAGTTCGCACGTTTGAAAATTTTGTCTATACTTTCGTGGTTGAAAGATTACATTGGATTATAGTCATAAGAAAATATTTCCCACTCAGGTTAGATCCTCAGGTATATATATTTATCTGAAAATAGTGAAAGCAAATGAATAGGCAAAGTCAAAGCCCGTTGAAGCTTCAAGAATTCTATTTATTGCTTTATAAATTCCAAAGTAAATGCGTAAAGATCCTCCGTGAAATCTTTCTTTCTTTCCTTAGTCTCCTTTTCATTTCTTCCAGTATATATTCCCAAACAACATAGTGATGTGAACATTAGCAGGTAGACGAATTTACGGCCATGAACAAATTCAAAGGCGCGCGCCAACGAACAAAGTTGTGAGAAAAATAGTATAACACGTTAACTTATACCAATCTACCACGTCTCTTGCACTGCACATGAGAGAAATGGTTGAATTATTTTCTGTAAATGTGCTGAGTACAGGTAAAACCAATGACCTGAGCTGGGTTTATTTCTTCGAAATGGGTTTGAATACGATGGTTGCTTACGAAAAAGGTCTCACCAACAAAGTTTGAGCACGATCCTTTGAAGTTTTGTCTTTTCTATTTACATACTACCTGAATCACTCAAACTTTTCCAAAATAAACTTATGCAATTTTTCACAATATTACCATTTATTCATATTACCAAAAACCAATTTCAAAAATGTCTTTCTTCATTTCTTATTTCCATTCTCAATAAAAATATATTATTAATACATATTTATAAAAGAAAAAAAAAAAAAAAATTTCTTTTTTTGTCTTACGTCGATGCATTGCCCAATGTGAAGTGAATAAGTAAGCTAGCGACATTACCGGCAATGTGGGGGCGGAACGTGGCTGTCAGCCAAAAGATAGAGCCACGCACAAGTAACTTACGCATGTGTATATATTTATAAATGCGAGTATAATAATATAAACGAGAGTGACGCGCGAACAACGTTACATATTTTACAATTTGAGCGCGAAAGTCACACGCACTTTGATGAGATACTTTGTGAGAAGAGAAAAAAAAAACAAAAAAAGAAAGAAAAGAGAAGAAGAAACAAAAAAAAAAAATAAACGGTCACTCTCAGTTTTTATTATTTTTTTTTTCTTTCGATTCTCTTGTGTCTTGTATATAAATCGCGCGTCACCTCGACCTTTCTTTTTTTCTCTTCCGTGGTTTTTTTTAAAACGTCGTGACCTCGGTATAATATCTCTCTAAGTATGCTATGTATGTGTGTTTGTTTGTGACTTGAAAATAATTATTTCTATATAGGTATATGTATACTTATTGTAAGACAACTGGTGTATGGTAGCATAAATAAATGCGGACGTGAAATATATTCGAAAAATGTGTTTGTCGGCGCAGCGATTGGAATAAAATTATATTGACTTAGGGAATTGGATTTTTAGTGAAGTAAAAGATGGTCGTGACCTCGAATTGCGATCGTCTAAACCGCACCGGTCGCCATTAATGCCAGGCCGATGGATAACGCTTCCGAGAATTTCATCCGCATTCGAATTCGTCTCGTGTTCATGGCTTCAGGCACACATCGTTATGCTTATATGTAGTATAAATATATTCTCAACTATAAAGGAATAGAGTAGTAGTCGTCGTCATCGTCGTGACATCGTTGAAAATACAATCCGATGAAAATAAAAATTAAAAACAAAAATTTTTACTTAAGTTCACAGTTAATTTTGAACAAATGATAACAAATTAAAATTACGATAATTAATTACTATAAATAATATCTTTTTTTTTTTTTTTCGCACAATTTAATAACTAATGAAGACGTTAAAATGAAATTACCGAATTTAATTTTAAAAGTTGTTTTTATATGGAAAACCAGCTTGGATCAACACGATTAAAATCTTAAAATCCATCTACAAAATGTTGAACGGGTTTTATCGTTCGAAATGCGAATGGTTTCACATGATTAAATTACGGTTTCGTGATGCCTCAAAAGAGTGTGAGAGAGAACAAGAAAGATCAGTTCCTGGAACATTGAAATAGAGTGGCCGCGTGTATGAGAGGAGGCAAACACATTCATTCGTTTGTATGGTGGCCTCGAAGTGACGGGGAAAATTTTTTCAAACAGAATGGGACACACAAAGTTGTGTGTCGGCAATGATGACTTGCGTTATACCGCACTCTCGCGGTAGGTCTATATACATTTATATATTTCGGTGATCTAATGTTTTCAGAAAAGTGCGTACATCCGGAAAACGAACGCAGAGCCCACTTAATACAACCAAAAGTAGGCAGAGTGACGCGCCACACACGAAATTCAAAGCTCTTTTCAAATGAAAGGTTCTAGGTAAAATTTTTCTAGGTAGAAATTTTCAACTGGTTAGTATAGTAGATTATTTTGTAATAATATCATACAGTGATAAAGAGATAGACAAATAAAGGAGGGAAAACTAATCACAATCTCATTAAATAAACAAAAATAATTTAAATTAATTTTTTTTTTAAATTCGATGGATAAAAAAGGTTTTTTTTTTTCAAATCTAAAAGATAAATTGTTACTTGTTTGATAAATGTGTGTTTATAAAATATTCAATGGAAAATTTTTCAACATGACGAATTTAATTTAAACTCTGCGTGAACGAATCGTTTACTCCCGCCTTTCCGGTGTCTCTGTGTATGTGTGTAAATAGTGACAGAGCATCAATGTGTATATCTAACCCTCCTAGAGGGAAGCATCGCCCTTTATATGTATATATATGGTCTATATATATTCCAGCGTTATTTATTCTGTATTATTCAGCGACAACATACTATTTTTGGATGCCATGCGGAATATATACGCTGCCACCCGTGTTAACGGCTCTTTACAGTCGCCATACTACACCATCATCACCTCTAAATGTGACTCATATCTAGTTGTGAGCTCATTTCTATCGTATAGTATTCGTCCTCCTCTTCCTACTTCTCCTTCTCTCTCTTTCTCTCTCTCTCTACCGACATCATCAGCGCGCAAAAATATTCTAATGGTTTCTTTAGTTGGTTTGCGCTTGACCGAGAAATCGTGAGGAATGCGCGCCGGAAATATTTATAGATATTTAGATTGTCTTGATTAATATTTTTTTTTGATTGATTATTTTATTACACGTTGAGAAAAATATCGAATTATATTCGTTGGATTTTTATGAAGCTCTTGTGTTAGTTTTATCTCGAAATTCTTTTATTATAATTATAATTCAATGCATTTTTTTTTTGTTGCCTTATCGAGTTGATATTTTGGTAAAATTGGAAAGCTAATGAATATATTATCGTGTATGTATTTTATTAATGTCTAATGGACGATTGATAAATAAATTTATCAATTTATCGTAATGAATTATTGAAAGTTTTGGCGCGAAATAAATTAATTAATAAAATTAACAAGTTGGAACAGTCGAAGGAAAAAAAAAAGTAACTATATTACTTGTGAATAAATTACCTTGCGGTCTCTCCATTTTTATCCTCAATATCCAGGCGTTCCATTTCCTTCTGCAGCACACCACCCTCACCGAATTTATCCACAGACATTTTTTTTTATTATTGTATATATACAATTTTTCACGATGAAAATTTATAAA
>JAQQBS010000001.1:1714895-1737755 GCA_030347275.1 Microctonus aethiopoides
AAAAAAAAAAAAAAAAAAAACTGGCTTGATCACGAACACTGTTCAATTATAATTTATATAATTATAATATATCTATAATATCCATATGTATATTTATATATACATATAATAATTATTCTCTTCCCTTATATTATTTATCTCACACTCTTTTTCTTAAATATATTTTTTATGTTTAAAAAAGAGCTCAAATTTTTTTCATTAGCTGACGCTAACGACTGAGGTAGACTGAAACACTGGCATACACTGGATTATCCCTTCTCGACTGACACACAGGTATAACAGCCCAAATGAGAATAAGAATATGGCGATGACGATACGGAAAAAAAAAATATATATATATATAAATATATATGTATATATATATTTATTTGTATAAATAATAATAATAGTTCAAATGAATGTACGTATGAATGTAATGCAATGTAATAACGAACTTAAGAACGATGAGTTGTATGCGACAACACACACCACAGGCAATATACTCTTCACGCGGGTTTAGCAACCGGCGACAGTTGTTACGAGAATGGTAGCGTCCTCACTCCTCCCTCTTCTTGCCCCTCTCCAAGTTCTCGATGGAACTGTGTATCCCGACCTCGTGTACAGTCCCTTTTTCCTTCCCTTGTACCTCCCTCGCCCTTCTTTCGCCCCTTCTTCGCCGTTTTATGTGTCTTCCGCTTTCTATCTCTATTTTCTTCTGCCTTCTTCCTTCTTTTGTACCTTTTAAAACTGGCCCAATGCACACTAATACACAAACACAGATAGACACACACACAATCGTGTAATGTTGATCGTTTATATGCTGAGATTATAGAAAAGCACTTGAAATAATTTATATTGAGTTTGTGGTATTTATTTTTTTTTTATTTCTGTCAATTTAGTAACTTGAATATTTCGAGTAAACCGTTGGCACATTCAACAGTAGTTTATCAATGGAGAGTTGATGTTCAATTAATTATCACGTTTTTTTTTTTTTTTATATTTATAAACTACTGTGTGACGTAATTGAAGACAATGACAGTAGATGTTGATAAAAATACTTGGAGATTTTCATTAGCTGGCGACTGTTGGTATTGTGATATTGTAATGAGATAATTCAAATTTATATTTATTATTTTGAGAATATAAACTTTAGTTTGGAAATTTATTTGTATTAAATATAGAGACACAGCGCGTGATTAGTTTGTTTTGGATGAAGTATGTGTATAATATATAATATATACAGGCGCACTCACACGCGCACTGAAGTGGGGATTTTGAGATGGTGATGAGGAGGAGGAGGAAAAAGAAGATGGAAAATTACGTGGCGCCGATGAGAACTGGCGTGTGCCAATATCAAAACGTGCTTGGCAGTTGACTTGTTTGTATAACTTATAATCTCATGCGTTGATACACGCTCGCGTTAATCAAGTTAATAATTCAAAAAAAAAAAAAAAATTGATACGTCAATAATAAATATAAATCGAAATAGAAATCCTAAGATGAATAAAAAAATTATTTTTTTAAAAATTTATCTCTTAATATCAAATAGACAATATATCAATATTTTCGTTTTCTCCCAAATTGTATTCACCGCTTCTCGTCTTTATCTCCCCCAAACTACCAAGATAAAAACCAAGGGTTGCAATGAAACAATACGTGACTGTGAATTTTGAAAGAATGTCCGAGACCGAAAAAACGAAGGTGGCGGTGAGCGCGCGCTCGACGCGTATTTTCTCCCGTACGATACTGCCCGAAACGTGAATTTTGTCCTCCTCAGATTTCGATATACGCGCGTCACATATATGCACGCGTGCGTACTGTATCGAGGCGGCGATGACGGCCGTAGTGGTGGTGGTAATAAGCAGTGGCAGTGGTAGTGGTGGTGGTAGCAGTAGCATCAGTAGTAGCAATAATAATAAATAGAAATAGAAGTTGCAATGGTTAGTGACGGTGGGTAAAAAATATTAGTTTATACAGCAACGTTATAACATTGCGATATCAAAAAAAAAAAGAATTAAATGCCAAGAATAATAAACGTTAATATTTATTGATTGGCAATATAAAAGTAAATCTACATTTGTAATGTAAATATATTTATAAATATATTTCTGAAATATCTATGAAAGCGTGGTAATACACTGATATTATTTTTATAATTCGTATACGCAGCGGGATGCTTTAGGCCGCGCCCAGTATGTCCCCACCCTTATTGATAGCTTTATCCCCACCGTGATGAGCGCAGTTGGGGCGCGCGGTGAGCTGTAATTTCATCTCCTTCTCGATTCTCATTCTCCCTCACCACTCTCTTTAGCTTGTTTAGTTTGTGTCCCCCCGCCACTTTATTCTTGCCGGCGCCCGGGACAGCTCATCTACCCCACCCTAAGACTATATATATGAACATAAATATATGTATGTATTTATTTCTATATGTGAATGTAAAGACGCGCGCGCGTTCTCTTGGCCCAAAGGCGACCGCGCGAATTGGAAAATGCGTACGTCATTGAGCCGGTGAATCTGCAGAGACATCTGGTGGACGCCGGTAAGCAACTGCAATCGTTTCTCTTTTGCTCCTTGCATACATAGCACCGCAACGCCATCGCCATCATCGTTATATACCACCAAAGCGCTTATTCTCTGGATGTATACATAGTCTATAGAAGCGAAAACGTAATGCGCGGGCTTCCCATTATATTGCCAAGGCCAAATTCCCCCTCATTGAAACCTTCAAGTGGATATAATATTTGGCGTCATTCTCTTTTGCTTGAGTTGTCTGCGCGCGCTTTCTCGCTTTGCAACGAGTGGAGGAAAAAAAAAAAAGGCGCGCGCCCAATGCCGATGAGGAGGGATCGATGCTTGAAGGAATCAAACGCAATTGTTGCCAAGATAAAATATATGTGTGTGTGTATTGTATATATAACTGACTATTATAGCTCGGAATATTCGTTGCCGCCAAAAAATAATAAAGCCCATAATGCCTACGCGGATGTATACGAATGATGCTTTGTCATTGATGATTGCTATCTATACGCCATTTTTTAATATTAAAATTCATTGACCGTATATACATTGTGGGTATATTGTATATATAATTATATATCTTTATAATTTGTGTATGTAAATATATGTATTTGTTATTTTATGCGTTTTCCGGTTTCATATATTTTACGACACTGCTGACGAATAGAATTATATGTCATCGATATTTATTATTACACTACTTGGCGCCGGAACGAATTATATATGTGTATATAAAATGTCCATAAATATGAATGCATGGTGTCTGAATTAGTGCGATTATATTGTTCGATGACTTATTGTTATACATAACCTAGTAGGACGTATGTGGATGAATATTGGCATTGAATTTTCAACTTGCGCAATGCTCTTTGAAATTAAAGTAGTCTGATGATTAAAAATTGAAAATATACAGTTTAATGTTTATTTGTTGAGTGTTAATGGTAAAGATTTTTTTTTTTTAATAAAATATATTTTTTGGTACTGTGAGCGTGGTCCATATATACAGTTGTCCTAAGGCGCCGGTCCCACAATTTTAAGCGTCAGGATATACTTCCTTCCGAGAATTCTCAATTCAGGTCAATGTGTGGATACGCCTTCTGTAAGGCTTTATGTACTATATATGCGCCCAGGGATCATTGGATATTATAAATGATATATATATATATATATATATATAGAAAGTGGTTGTGTGTGTTTATATATCCCAAGTTTATTTGATAGCCCACAATTTCTTCTATAGAGCTTTTTTACCATTTTTTTTTGTTATACGAAGAAAATTTGTTTGTTAGCGATATTCTCACGCTCGACTTTTTATTATGTATATATATATGTATATACATTTAATTAAATATTTATATTTGTTTATATGTTGTCTTTCTGTTGGTAAAGAATTTAATTTATTTAAAGAAATTATTTTTTATTTGAATTTTATAATGTTATAAAAATTTTGGAATCATTCAATAAAGCTGCACTTTGTTTTGAAGCTCGTTTGCAAAATTTATTTTGTCTATATAGTAGCAGCAGTAACATATAGGGGGACAGTCCATGGGGGTTCCATTCAATGCCATATACACCTGATGTGTGTAAAGTAGAAGCCACTCGCACTTTTTTTTTCGATGCACACACGACAGACAAAATTATGGTTACAAATTGTTGAATTACGGAGATTTTCAAGGGACGTTGTCAAGTGACATCAAGTATAAATATATAACATAAGTGAAGAATGTATTTTGTTAGTGGTATTTTTTACAAGTATAATATAAATTATGGTGAAGAAAGAAAAAAAATTGAGACAGGTTGACCCGACCTTATACGATAATAAATAAATCATTCTTGCCACATAATCGATTAAACAAATCATTTATAGATCTGTTCTTTTGTTAAGCAATAAAATGAACAAAATATTAAGAAGTATATTTTTTTTTCTTTTACTTTGTTTATGTGTATAATATATAGAAAGTAAAAAAAAAAATGCGGTGGGACTAACAAAAACATTTCATTTATGTGCAGTCGAAATGAATTATGATCCTAATAAATACCACGATGACCCATTCGCTTTTCGGTATCGTTTAAAAATTGTGGTTCGCTGATGATTACCTCTTCAAATCACAAGAATCCTATCATTAAAAATCGTTATTATTTCTGTCAATATTTTTTTATATATTATAAATATAAAATGACAGTTTTACACAAAGAGAATATACTAATACACATATTATAAAATGTTTCTCGGAAGATTTCACATTTTCATTATTACAATAAAAAAAAATATAGGATCGCATCAATTGTTCCTTAGAAGTGAATATTTTTTTTTTTATTATTCTATGTGAGAATTTATACAACGGCGGGACATGATCATGTGTTATATATTTTTTATCTCTTTCGGCTATTCACCCTCGACAAAATCTTTTTGAGGTGATCATCAGACAGGCGCACCCCGAAGGTGTCACTTACAAAGTGCAGAATATGATAAAAACACTATTCACCATCAGTTGCAATTTTATACTTGACTAAGAAGATTCATGGCCCCGTGGCAATAATTTTGTATGTATCAACTATGAAGTTACGTTGATAAAGAAGACAGTTACGAAGCTTACAAGGTACCTGTGAATATATATTCACGCTTAACCAAGAAGATAATCAATTAGTTTGGCGCCTTATAACCCTTCCTGCAGAATTCATTCTTTCATAAATACATATCCACATATTTTTTTTTTTTACATTATTTTACATATGTATTTATGTACACACATGTACATTATTGTTGTGTAGACGTTATTTTGTATATGTGATGTTATTTTTCACACGAAAAAATAAAGAAAAAGAAGCGCGGGCAATGTTTTTTTTTTCTTTCTTTCTTTCCACTCAAAATATATATACTGATATAATTTATTATTCCACTAGATAGAACATTGAGACTGTCAAAGGCATAAAAACACATTTATATATACACACACTACACCCACATACACACCTTGCCTGAATCGATTACTCGTCGAAGGTCAGGAGAACGCATACCTGAAATGAATACATGTATGTGTATTATAAACATACAAGTGTGTATCGAAGTTGTGTGTCTCGATGGTGGAATTATATTGACGGGCGGAAGTCTGTGTCGGGCCGACTGAATTCGCGGTAACCGAAATACATTTATATATATATGTATATAAATATATACATATATCTAAAGTATTTTTTTAGAGGGGAATAAATTCAAGGCCAGGCCACTTTTCATAACAGTCAAACACTCCCCCAAAAAATATATATTTTGGCATTTTTATATATGTGTAATAGGGTGTTTCATTTTTAGGCGATATTTTTTTTTATGTGGTCAGGGAAAATCTGATAATTTATATTAAAAAAAAAAAAATCCCGATTGAAAAAAAATTTTGAGTTAATTAGAGACTTTGCGAATTCAAAAATTCGATTTTTCATATAAATGACACGAGAAAAATTTTTTTTTTGAGTTCAACTCGATTTTTCGATGATCAAAAATTTTTTTTGAAAAAAATTGATGCACAGCTTTTATAGGGGATTAAATTTGCTACAAAAAAGTTGTTCACCACAAACGCTCTACGACCAGCAGTTTTTGAGTTGTAGAGCTGGAAAGGTGAAAGTTGATTATAATTGAAAAAAAATTTTCTTTAAACTGGAATTTATTGATTTGACATTAATTATTATCTTACAATAAACGCTATAATGCTGAATCAACAATGTAATAGTATAAGAAAAAATTTTGATTACCGAAAAATCGAGTTGAAGTCGAAAAAAAAAATTTTCTCGTGTTATTTATATGGGAAATCGAATTTTTGAATGAGCGAAGCCTCTAATTAACTCAAAATTTTTTTTCCAACGGGAATATTTCTTTTTATTATAAATTATCAAATTATCACTGACCACAGAAAAAAAAAATATCACCTAAAAATGAAACACTCTAATATGTAACTTAAATAGTTTGGCGTTGTCTTGGAAAAATAAATAAAGTGATGTAGTGAGCTGGAAAATAAAAAACATATTGCAATAAACATTTAAGTTATATGAGTATGTAATAAAATTGTTAAATGATGATTTTATGCACATTACAAATGTCTGTTTTTGTTATTACTCATTATTATAAATGACTCAAGGTCATAAGTTTAATTTGTTTTTATATAGAAAACATGTGTTATGCCACTCATCATGATGGACTACTACATAAATACATGTAATTCTTTATTTCAATCCACTTTATTATTTTCAGGGTAATGACGATATTTTGGGGTAGGTTCATTGAGGGCTGTGTGTATATATACTATCTTTAGCTTTAATTAATAGTTGCACGGTTCGTAAATATAAAGATGAATGGAGCGTGGCCACAAGAAGAATATATAGGTCTTCGTTTACATGAGTATATAGTGAAGAAGAAGAAGAAGAAGAAGAGGAAGAATGATGGGGACCAAATGGTTTCTAAAATAGTTGACCATAAAATCTAGATAAATGAATAGAAAAAAAAAGTGTTTGAAAATGCTGCTTTAAATTATATTATTGTGTATACAAAGTTTAGGTGAGAAAATTGGTCTGCAATTTTATTAAAATTGTTGGACTAAACAAAGCTTTTTATAGTTGACCTTCACGCATGAAATTGACAAGGGATGAAAATGTGGATATAAACATCAGATGTATATACATATAAATTTAGCTTTGTGACACGCTCAGTAATTTTGATATAAAAGGAGACTTTTTTTTTTTTTATTTAGTTCTTGGCGTGTCATGGAATAATTTTCATGAATTCTGGGCGTGTAGATAATGCTGGAGGGTTGTAATATTAGCTTTGATGGCGTGTATGTAGGGTGAAGTCAAGTGAATTTTTACATTGTGACAAAGTGCAATAGTCTTTTATGTATGAAATAATACAAATAATTTATTTTATCCATCACGTACTATCTAAATTATATTCACGATATAGCAAAACGATAAAAGGAAAAAAAAAGAAGGAATATAAAGTCTTAATAATAATATGAATTAAATTAAATTAAATGTATTATTGGATTGAATTATTTATATATTAAGGACGTTCGTTAGTGAAACTTTTTAGTAGATAAAATTTTTTTTTTTTTTAGTTTTGATAAGTTGAATCATGTAGCTATCTACCCTTGAAAATTCAAGACGCCTTATCGATAATTTAAGAAAGTTATTAAAGATCAAAAATCAAATTTTTAGCATAGAGCCTTATGGAGAATTAGCATTTTATGTATTTAAAATCACAAAAAGTATATTGTAAGAGTAGATACAATAATAAATAATGTTTAAAAATATTCTTTGAAATATGTAATTTATATAACTCCACAAAAAAACAGGTGTTGACGAATGTTTAAATTAAATATTAATTATTTTAATAAAGATAATTAAAACTGTTTTGGTAAATTTTGATAAATGGAGTCAAATCAATTTTTAATGTGGATCAACTGATTTTTTAAAATAAATACCTTAAAAATAATTGTTACATATAAAAAAAATTATAAATCATTGTAAAATTATTAATATATTTTACAACTTTTTTCAAGCCTAGAATAAATTTTATAAAAGGTTAGTACTCATTTGACTCTAGCGTAGCTCACAAAGGTCCTTAAATCTTCATATTTATTAATAGCGAGTAGGGATCGCGAGATGTTGTTTGGAGTGTTGAAAAATATTTGGAATGATATTGAGGAAGAAATTGGCAATGCCACAGAATAGAATGATGATATGCTTTGGTAATAGTATAGTGTGATGGAGCTGGTAAAGCCAGAGAGGATTTAGGCCAGGAGCTTATAGGAAAATAGGGTGTAGAGTCACGTGAGTGTTTGATGTGGAGAGAATACTGGTAGATATATTTTGTTAGGGTGAGAGAGAGAGATGTATAAAATAAGGGAAAAGTGAAAGAGACGCGCTCTGCAAGAAATGCGACGCGTTGGTTGGTTGAGTTTTGCAGCTGGAGGGAAGAAATGCGAGTGAGAAAATAGAGTTAAAGTGAGAGAAAGAAATATTTATATATATACAATGTGAGTGGGTGAGTTTCTCGAATCAATAGCAGAGACCGTCACGCACCCTTAGGAAAAACTTTTTGCCGCACGCTGGGAAACGCATTCGCTCACACGTGCGGTCCGTTGAATTCTTCAATTTTGCAAAGAGAAATATATATGATGAGAAAAGGAGAATAACCCGAGATTAAAGTAGCGCATACGAACAAAAGAATTTACAATTTACATTAAATATACATACATTGTCTCTTTCATCTTTAGTTAATATTCGTGACTAGTAAATCTGAGAAATAAATGATGGAATATATAATTGGATCTATTGTTAATTGCATTTATTTGTATAGAACAATGGATTAATTTTAATAACAATAAAGGTTTAAAATATAAATGTAACCGAAGAAATATTTATATTTATATTCATTGCATTGAATAAAATCATGATGTGGTAAATTGATAATTAATTATTCTTTGTTCTCAGAGGGTAATATTATATTTTTGTCATACGTGATGATTCTACTGTCGGTGAAAATGATTGATCACGTGTGAATGTGAATATCAGGATGAATAAATCTAATTTTTTTTTGTCATATTGTTTAGGAAAAATAATTTTGTTTTGTTTTGGGAATAAATAACTTACCTCCATCCATTGCCGAGCTGGCCAACTGGGGATTCCGGAAGGGCGGTGCTGCCACCCCTGTAAACAAGGAATGCATATTTTTGTTGGATAAACTGAAGGGATATTGGGACAAGGCATTTTATCATAGGATCGCGCGTCTCTATTACTTTTTTTTATCTCATTCCTTCAACTATTATATCCAAAAAAAAAAAAATTATATAAATTCTCACCCGGCTTCTCAATCACTGATACAAAATTCGATTAATATTTTTTCGCGCGCTGAATACATAAGCAGATATTTATAATTATTAATATTTAAATTATTTGTCTGATGTGACAAGCGTGACGAAATAATATTTGTATTTCTGGTGCTTTCTTGTTTTCGTAATGAAAAATAAAAAAAAAGTTTTACGCATGTAGAGTATATAGAAGACACGACGGTTGATTAAAGTCTTCGTGAGATGCATGTTAATCATCGTGTTCATCGAGTGATATTAAACGAGTAAAAAATTAATTACCAAAAAAGGAAGAACATGAAGAAAAAAAAAGAATTAATTCATATATAGTGATGCGATCAGGTGGCACGATGAAAAATATATTTATATATAACTGAATTATTTCTTCTCTTTCTTTTCTTATATATGTTTTACTGCTTATCCATCTGTCTCACTCTTCCTTTCTTTCTTTTACACACAGCGGATTCAATTCACGAGGTTTTGGTCACGCCAATTAAGCAAAATCGCCGTTAAATATCACCCTTATCGTAATGCCGCATGTGTCCTGTACTCTTTTACGGAATTTCATTTCGCCGAAAACTCGTTTGGTCATTTTTACATCATCATATATACTCTCTTTCTTCGTCTTTCACCCCCTTCTGTCGCCATGTTTATAATTCATCTCAATATTGTGCTGGCGAATTTCATAAAAACAAAAAAGAAAGAAATAAAAATAAAATAAAACAAGCGCAAAAGAGGGAAGAGCTCTTTGATTATTCGTCGACCGGTGTTTTTACAGGCCCTTAAGATAGCAATTTATGATCAATTAATGTTTTACCTGAAGCTATATCAAGTCACATCGTCGTACAGAATCAATTTGTTTGAGAAAATGAGCTTTTTTTGATATTCTCATTTGACCCTTTTCTTTTATACGTTTATTTATTTTTTATTATTATTAATATTTGTATTTTATTTTTGCAACGTTGACGAATTATTACTCTGCTTTCACATTATGCAGATTATTATTTGTAATTCTAATATGAAAATTGTGTTCATCCCATCAACAAACTTAGAAGGAATAGTTTATGAAAATATGATAAATAGAAAAATTTTCTTTGTGAATAATTCGAGTGTTTGGAATATTTATTTGTACCAGGTGCACATAAAATCGTGGTTGCTACGATAATTTTGAAACGATGCGCTACTGAGGTTAACCAGGCAGGTGTCGGTGGTCTCGTAAAATGCACCTGAAAAATCGCGCCTTACTACTTCTTATTTCTTAGTTGTTTTTTGTCGTTCGCATATATGTTAGTTTCATCTTCAATTTTTTTTTCTCTACTTCGCTTCAAGTTTTTTATTTTATTTCTCTTCCAAGTGGTGCGAAAGTTTACGATCGTACCAGGGAGTATCTCGCGTCAAAGCGGAACCAGAAATAGTGCTGTTGGTTCAAGCGCTCACAAAATTAAAGACAGTAGAAACTAAAATGAACAAAGAGAAAACACGGGGGATAACAATAATTATTGCACGTCAGTGTACATCAATTTCGAAATAATTAAGCGACGTTGAAGTTGTTCCCTTCTTAATATCACCTGCGGATTGGTTAAAAAATTCTCTCCTACTTTATTTATCCCTCGTTTTCTTCTCTATCTCTCCTTATTCTGTATATAATTTCCTCCCTAATGCATTAAAAATTTCCACGAACTAGTTCCAGAGATATTATTCAGCTCTCTCTATAGATTTTTATGGAGTAGCCATAACAACATGACAATGATGGCACTTAAAAATTTATATTTCACCCTGCAGTTCTCCCAACTGTTAGTAGATAATCAAATAGTCCAAAAAAAAAAAAAAATAGCTAACCATAAAAATGTTTTGGTAGTTTAAATATACTCCTACAACAAATGAAATATTTACATTTCTTTGTCTTGGGTAACATTGAAATATACTTTCAAGATACCGTATAAATCCAAACTATCATCATGGAGGTCTGCTACGAAACGATAATCGCATTTTAGCACGTCGACTTGTTCTCGTCGCGCCTTTGTGTATTATCTAAGTGCGCAAATTGCATTCCACCTCAGTGAATATACATTGCCTGAAGCTGTCGATCGTTTTGGTGGCGCGCGGACTATCTCCTTCAGTAAAGCCCTGTTATTACCAACCTATTCTCAAGACCATTCACATTATATCTGTATATACAGCTTAAATATGTATACCGAATATAAATACTGACTTCCAGGCGATTTATCTAAATATCAGTATGAAAAATCCGCATTGAAATGCGCCTGCATACCGATAATACCGATTAAAACTTAATTTACAAATAACGCAAAAGTGAATTCAATCGATAACATTTTTTTACACGCTACGACTTTATATTAAATTGATATTTTTTATTCTTTTGATAATTAACCCTGCACAATGCAGTGGATATATAATGAGGGAATTATTTTAGCTACACGTTTAATTATTTAGCGACTTGGATGTGCTTGACTCGAGCGATTGTTGATGAGATTTGACAGTGGAAATAAATTGTTTGTGCAGTGTGAATGCAGCTGCATCCTGGCTCTCTCATATATATCTAATCGCGATTGCTCGAAAGTATATATGTATAATAATATAAAAAAACTATCATGTACTTTAAGCAAACATATCAAAGTGCAGATTAAACTGATGTGGGGTTGTTGGTTAACCGGTACAGTATGTGTTAGTATCATGGTATTACTTTCAACTTGTCATCAAAAGTAGAGCTAGTATAAAGAAGTCTACTTTGTCTTTGATACATGAGAAAAAAAAATATTGTTATAGGTATGTGCATATATATTCATATGCGTATGCATATATTATTAATGGAAATAGAGTAAAGGATACGATTGAATAATTTCTTGAGAGTTAGTAAAGTCCAGTTTGTGTTTGTCTTGTGTCTTTTTTCGCGTCAAGACACAATAATACAGATAGAGAGTTTGCATAAGGGACTATGTATGTGTTACGATATATAATCCTATACTATATAAAGTCGTTTCTAGTGAGACCGGATGATTTCTATAGTCATTTAAATTTTTCTTCTTTCTCTTCTTCCTCCTTGTCAACCAAAAAAAAAAATACATATACATAAATACATATATATGATATATGTATAACGCAAATATATTTATAATATATACATGTGAGAAGGAGATTCCTTGATTTGATTATACTTTAAAATACGGCTCGTGCGTCTGACTTGTTTTGCAATATCCATCTATGAATACATAGTTGTATTTATATACACATACATCACTATACACTTAACGTTCATTCATGATGTGTACATGTATATTATGTACATACAAATAGTTGTATAATATATCCACTGGTTTTTTTTTTCTTAATCATTTATAAACAACATATCAAATCAAATGTACTTAAATTTTCGATATTTCAACGAATTATTTTGTAACAACGAATTTTTTATTTTATTATTATATTAATATGCACATATCTATAGATATATATATAAAATTCTCGTGTCACAGTGTTTGTAACCGCAAACTCCTCCGAAACACGGCTTGACCGATTTTTATGAAATTTTTTGTGTATATTCAGTAGGTCTGAGAATAGGTCGTAAACTATTTTTTTTTATTTTTTGGACAAAATTTTTTATTTTTATTCGTTTATGATTTGGCATTAAAAATACATATAACCCTTAATTTTCACCCTTTTACCACCAACCCCCATTTATTAATAGCGATATTATAGTACTGTAATAATTTTTTTTTTTTTTTTAACATCTAAATATTTTTATATTTTTTTTATAATTATTTATATATACGTATATCTAGTTATATGTATGTATAGTATTATATATAGTAAAATATGTATAATAATAAAATATATATGTATATAGTAATATAATTTAATTACCAAAATATTCACTAGAAATAATTTATATGGCAAAACAACGTTTGCCGGGTCAGCTAGTATAATTATATAAATTTCTTACATTCACCTACCTATATATGTATATATTTATATATATACATTAGGTTTATTTAGTGTTCATCATTGTTCGTAGTAAATAATATAGAAAAAAATTTTTTTAAAAATATAAATTTTTTTATCTTTCAAATTCTTTTCTACCTTCATGTAAAATCACATTGGCGAACATCATGCAAAGCGGTGATATAAGCGTATTACGATGTGCAACAAGTGCATGAAGAATGCATGTGAATGTGTAATCATGTGGTGGGAGAGAAGATTGTGCGATGGAAGGAAAAAAGAAGAGAAGAGAAATTCAGAGAAAGAGAGGGCAATGTAAATGTCGAGTTCGCGCGTCTCGTTCGCGGAAGGGGTGACGCTGCAACGTGTTGGGGGAGGGGTCAGTTTATACATACATACATACATACATATATATATATATACATGTAAGTATATGAATACATATATATAGATGTGTGTATATAGTGTGTAGGGGGGAGAAAACTGCACGAGGTTGGCACGCGCCACATCCGGCGCACACGATTCACTGTGTCGATGCCTTGAGGGAGAAAGGGGAGGCCCAAGCGCACTCCGCGCCGCCGACGAAGAAGTATAGTATAGTATAGTATATAAGAGGGGGCCATTAGAGGGCAAAACGAAGCGGCGCAATGATGCATCGCGATTAGCGAGAATATGTCTGCTTCAAAGCATTGTCCTTCCTCTTTTCTTTTATTCGAAGCGGCAAAACAATTTAGCAAAGAAAATATTAAATATAAATAGGATTGAATGTTCAATATAATTTATAATAAAAAATAAAAGAAATATATTATATATTGGTAATGCAGGTAAATATTTATATTATTTATCTTGTTATTATGTTAATATATTGGCATTTATATTTATTTATGCATTGCGGTGTAATAATTATTTCGCATGAGGGAAGAACACGCAAAGTAGATTATTGCAATCAAGATGCATTCAATGACGATTATTGTCAGGGGACATTTGGTTAATGGACACAATTTTAAATGTATGTATACACATGTAATACGATGAATTAGTACAAACTTGACATGACACGCATCGTGATTAGAGTAATAAGGATATCCATCAGCTTGTTAATGTGATGTATAGCGAGTAAATTTAGTGAATGAAAAAATACATGACAAAGTTACACATTATGTGCTCATTTTAGTCATCAATGTATATATTAAACATATAATGATTGCAGTATATCTATGTATTTTTACTTGAAATTATATAGAAAAATGTAAGACTATTGTATTGGGAGAGAATTGTAGATTGTGGATGCAGTGCATGTGCACAAGACAACAATGGCTTGCTCATGCACACGTGCCTGATGCCATTGTCTGGCTTGAAGGCAGCATAAAGTGCAGGGTTTTACTTGCATTCCCACCCGAGGCTTTTGCGGTCACACATCAAACATATGGACACGCGTATTGTCACTCTTCTCGATAATAAATAATTGGTCAATCCATCACATAAACGAAAATTATTATTTCCGTTTATATATTTGAAGGAAAAAACTATTTTTTCCATATATATTTTTCATTCAATATATTTTTATGAAATTTTTTGTGTATATTCGGTAGGTCTGAGAATAGGTTGTAAACTATTTTTTATACCCCTAAGTGATAAGGGTGGCTCACCTTGAAAAAAATTTTTTATTTCTATTTTTTTTATGATTTAATTTAACTATCAAAATATTTACTAGAAATAATTTATATGGCAAAACAATATTTGTCTGGTCAGCTAGTAAATATGTATTTTTCTTCTATATGTGAAATAATAATTTTATGAGAAGTTATATTTTATTTTTATTAGTTGATATTGAAAATAAAATAATTTTATCTATGTGAAATAATAATTTTATGAGTAAGTATATTTTATTTTTATTAGTTGATATTAAAATTAAATTATTTTATATATTATGATTGACGGATTGGACAGTTGGTTCTCACACTATTTATGCAACATTAATTCATACTGATGACGATGTATGATAGATAAAATAAGTGAGATGAAAGTATAGTTAAATATGCAGTGTATAAAATTTTGTAGTGAACTTTCATGGTGCGAAAAGAGGGTTTGAAAAATTTAATAATAGAAACTAGTTCTTCTATATACCAGTTCGGTCTGTTTTAATTTCTTTTTCTACTGTATACTACTACTACTACTTCTACTACTACTACTGTTTTATATGTTCTATACGTATGAATACTGTATACATATGTATTTTATTATTGTTCATCATTTATTTCCAGTTAGTTCAGATTGTTACTTTACATTTGAAACATATCGGCTTATATGGAAATAAATGTTTAGCTATGTATTTAGAAACTATGTATATAATATGTATATCACTTGAGTAGTCAAGAGAGCGAATATAAGGGTGAACTAAAGAGACTGAGATTGCATAAAAAATAGATATACATTTATTCGCACTGGTTTTATATAAAATATAAACGAAAAAAAAAAAAAAATAGTTTGTCTAAATTCAAGTTTGATCATTGAATTTTAAAGCACTTGAGTTTTATATAATAATATAATTATAAATTACTCAGTGATATATACTCTATGATGAATAAATGTCAAAAGTTATGCGTAAAAAAAAAAAATAATGTATACTAAAAATAATGAAAGATGACAAACGAATGATGGTTGGAGGTATATGAATATTCCCTAAGGATTTTTATCATTTCTCAAGACACACTTCTCACATCGGGGATGGAATTGTCCAATAAAATAGCTATGGGAGGGTGGAAATATAAGTGCACACAGTGAAAGAGGAGGTGAGGCGCCCACCGATGGGGGAATGACGGGGAAATAACAGATTGCAATTGTGCGGCACGAGCGAACGACGACTGGGCTTGTCTGTGTTTTGCTTTTTTTTTTTCTTCCCTCTTCTTCTTAGCTTTTTTATTTTTTATCCTTCTCATTTATTTCTCTCTTGTACTCTTTTGGCCGATGAGGAGCAGTTCGGAAGGAGGCAGGTGCCACACTTTTTCATTCGCTTAGCAAACGAGAGAAGGAGAGAGTTGATGGAACGAAAAAATAAATAAAAATATACAAGAAAAAAAAAAAGAGACAGGGGGACTTTGGCGAAGACGTTCTGATCGTTGTTGCACCAGCGGCTTCCAAAATATCGTTATTAGACCAGTAATAAGCTTGTTCTTTTACTTTTTAAATGGGGCAGTAAAAATTCTAAATTACCGTGTTTTTTTCAACGATACGTATCTGTTGAGTAATTTATTTTTCTTTGTTGTATATATATTTATTAAATGATAATTAAATATTTCGTAAATACTCACCGTTTCTTTGCACCACTGGCAACTGATGGCTCAACAACTAACGCCGATCCCAGATATGTGTAGCCTAAAAATGAAAATAAATATATAATGTATTTAAATTATGACTGAAGTTAAATGAACTGTTGTGATGGTAAATATAGAAAGATATGTTTGAAGTTTCTCATAGAAAAATATAACGTGCATATTAGCTACCGGTTTATCCTGTAGTTTATATGTAGAACCGGAAAACCATCTTCGCTTCCGGGTGTTTGGGAAGCTGCGCACGTGCATTTAACAGCAGCAGAAGTAGCAGTAACGCGCAGCGTGAAGTAAAAAAGAAAAGAGAGCAGAAGTTTAACCACCAAGCTGTTGCGTGAAAACGAGGTGCAGGAATATGCATAGCATATAGTAAATAAAGCCTACTTAGGTTTCTATGTTGGACTCCAGTCATATTCTAATCAGGATCAAAAGGTTATGTGAACGTATCTGTGAGCGTGGTCACGGCGACTTCAACTGCATTGATATACTTTTCAATGGCTAACGGGCATATTAACTCAACGTTTCTTTTCGTAATGTATTTTCTCATATGGAAAGTAAGATAAAAAAAAAAATGAAATAATAAAAAAGTATGCAAAGAAATGAGGAGGAAGACTCGTTGGAAATAAAGAAAAAAAATTTTTTTTTCTTCTTTAAAACCAGCTGCAACGTTTCCTGGTTTTATTTTCCATTTTGCATTAATTATTTTTTGCGTTGTAATTATTTATGGTTAAATTTTTGAATATATTATTTTTTATTATTTCCATTAAATAACGAGTAAATTTTTCTTTTTTTTTTCAATTGTATATGATCTTAAGGACGTTCGTGAGCTACGTTAGAGTCAAATGAGTACTAAGTTTTTATAAAATTTATTCGAGGCTTGAAAAAAGTTGTAAAATATATTAATAATTTTACAATGATTTATAATTTTTTTTATATGTATCAATTATTTTTAAGGTATTTATTTTAAAAAATCAGTTGATCCACATTAAAAATTGATTTGACTCCATTTATCAAAATTTACCAAAACAGTTTTAATTATCTTTATTAAAATAATTAATATTTAATTTAAACATTCGTCAACACCTGTTTTTTTGTGGAGTTATATAAACTACATATTTCAAAGAATATTTTTAAACATTATTTATTATTGTATCTACTCTTACAATATACTTTTTGTGATTTTAAATACATAAAATGCTAATTCTCCATAAGGCTCTATGCTAAAAATTTGATTTTTGATCTTTAATAACTTTCTTAAATTATCGATAAAGCGTCTTGAATTTTCAAGGGTAGATAGCTACATGATTCAACTTATCAAAACTGAAAAAAAAAAAAAATTTTATCTACTAAAAAGTTTCACTAACAAACGTCCTTAATATTTTTGAGTTTTAACACGATTTAACTCGCTGTGATTTTAATATTAAATATTAAAAAACCAACGGGTGGTATACAAATTTTCGGCGGCACCATCACACGTACCACCAGTAGTACTTTATATAGAAATAATATACAGAGCTGAAATTCATGTATATATAAAAGAAAAAAAAAATAATAATGGATCGATCTGACAATGGTTTATACAAGACGAGTAGCCGAATCACTTTTAAAGAGTCCATTAAAACAGGGCGAATATACTCGGAACAATAATAAGAAAGAATAAAAAAAAATGAGAATGAAAAAAAAAAAATAAAAAAGACAGAGATCGTCATTGGCTAAAGTTTTGGAATCACAAGATCAACCTGGTCAAAGTAAAGCTTGGGAATGCGTGAATGAATATAAAAAATATACTCAAGGACGAAATTTTTGCATACAAGTATACAGAAAAAAATAATAAGAAGAATGAGAAAAAAAAAAAAGACACAACGGGAATAAATTGTAACCACTAGATGGCTACTTAGAAACATCCCATATCAAATTGTGTCCCCTATTGCGGCATCAACAACCCCTATAGATATTATATTAATATTCGCAAGTGTTTCCATAAAAGTTGCTCAATGGACAACAGGTTTTAAACGTGTCTCTCATAAAGTACTCGCTTGCTGCACATGCTTCATATAACTAATTTACGATCGTACACACGTGGAATAATATTCATCTCTAATTTCCTTCAAATATATATATAAATGATACAAATGATTAATTTTTTGTTTGTTTATAATAAAAATTATAATTTACATTTTATAAAAATTGTAAATTCAAATAACGATTAATATTAAAACTTAATGATTAATTACGACATTTTTCATATTATTGAAAATATCTCTTAGGTAGGTCTCTTATTACCCTCACGTATATACCTTATACACAACCCATACATAAATAAATAATAAACCCCTCGAAGATGATCCGAATTATTATTTACCATAAAATAAATTTTCCATTCAAAATTTCAAATCCATATTTTTATCAAAAAAAAAAAAAAAAAAAATTCACGATTATGGTTTATCTTTTTATCCAACCCAGAATATAATATTTCTCTCAACGTTTAAATTTTTAAATTCGTAAAAAACCCCCAATCAATCATACAAAAAAATAAAACAAAAAAAACTTTTTTTTTTTTATTTATTTAATACTTGAACACCCGTTATATACACGCAGATCTATATACATATGTCGGTTTATAACATGGGGCACAGAGTTAAGAAATGCAGAAACAGCAGTTGCTATGCTATATACTAGGTATATTCCCTTCAGCACACTCATCTCACTCTCTAAAAAAAAAAAAAAAAACCCCAGTGTAATCTACATACATACAGATATAACCCACAAAGGAGCAAGAGAGAGCAGCCTTATACACGCGCGTTATTTTGAGGGTGTAGACGTGAAGAGCGAGTTGATGCATTGAGAGAGGGAGCGCGAGAAAAAGGGAGATCGAAAATAAAAAATAAAGAAACAAAAAAAAAAAAAAAATGAAGAAATGAGAGTGAGAGTAGCTTAGAAGTAAGGAAAGAAACAAGAGTTAGAGAGGGTGAATGGAATGGCGAATGTGTGGGGGGTTGGAAGGGTAAAGGGAGGTGAAAAAGAGAAGAAGCAAAAGCGGGTCTTGAAGGGAGTTGTTGTTTTTTTGCTTTTTGGCTTGAAGGGGGAAGCTGGTGTATATGTGGGCAAGAGAGTAGGTTATCGGGCCCTCTCAGAGGGAGAGAGAGTAATATATGGATTGTCCTTATGAACAAGGAGGATGGCAAGTGCCTTTATAGTGGGTCAGTACTGGGTCGCCATCACCCGGTTTTGGGCCCGGGGGGCTCAAGGTCTTTAGCGCTCCCCTAAAACTTAAACTAAAACCATCAAGTATACGCATATACATACGTGGTTATATTTATATATATATGTGCATATAGGTGAGGTGAATTGAGTGAGTTTAGGTTCGCTGAATTCCGGCGCATAACCTACCTAATATATATTCATTCTTCTCATTCTCTTTTTCTTCCATTTGCTTTTTCTATTTTACCGGCTTCTGCTTCAGTTTCGCGGTTGTTCAGTTCAGAGAACTCGATGAGCAATTTTTGCGCAGTCGCACTAAACAACTACGTTTCCGGTCGTTCACTGCTGCATGTATGTGATAATATATGTATATAGAAATATATGTGGATTATATATACTTATTATGAAAAAGAAAAAAAATATATTTGTAGGATAGATTGTTTCTGTTTGTTTATTTTAAAATCAATAGAAGATAATTTTTTTTTTTTATTGAAATTGTGTTTGGTAAAATGGAATTTATTGTTGATTGATTAATTTCCATTTTAATTGTTGAGTTTATTTTTAATTTTTAATTGGTTTTGTTTGCGAAATTATATTAAGCTATGAATGTGAGCTGATTTACAGTGTTACAAAAAAAAAAGTTATTTGCTATTTATTTAAATCTACTTTTGAAAAGAAATAATGAACAAAAACGGACAAGGATTATTTGTAAAATAGTGTCAAGGTCACATGAGATTTTCGTAATAGTAATAAGAAAAAAAAAACAATGCGGAAATAATTTATTTCATTGATATAATAATAGCAAAAATTATATGCAGACGACTTTGCTATCAGTTTTAAAATACATTAGCGATATTTTGTTTTGTATTTTTATTTCGGTTATTTGTATCTAGAGAGTTTATATATACCGAAGAAAGAGCGAGGATAAATAAAATAATTATTTAAAAGACTTGACAGACTTGGCCTTGTGATATACTTCCATCTTCTCTCTAAATCTTTTTCTTGTTTATCCAGTTATTCTCTCTATAAACTTCTCTCGCTTACTCTCACACATTTTTTGTTTGCTTTATGAGTACATATATACATACATGTATGTATATGGATATATTTATATACATGTATATGCCGATGAGGTAATTCGTTGTGAGAGCGGTTTGTAGAGAGAGTGTAGGTAGATATTACCAAAAACAAAACGCACAATAGATTACTTAGGCGGATAGGTTAGTTTGTTAAATAAAATAAGAAAGTGCTCGTTAAGATAGGTCTTGATTTAATGGCTGAGTGAAAGATATTATCGTGTAAATTGCTAAAAGAAATGTAGCAAAATAAAGCTTTATTATTTTTATTTCGATTGTGATTCCGTTCATTTTGTTTTTGTACACTTTGACTGGTTTGTTTTTATTTTATTTTTTTTTTCTTCGTACTGGCTCAAGATATTTATCGAAAATTTGACAAAGTCAGTGTTTCCATTTGTATAACTTGATTCTCAAAAACTTGGAATGAAGTGGATCGCCTTGATAATTCCTACTTGAGATATTTTATTCTTTGATTCAAGCAGTAAGAAAAAAAATATATATTTCACACCGTATATCATGAATATATTTTTTATTTTTACGCCTGCACAAAATACTATATGTATATACAATAAACTTTTGTTTCAACCGTTTTCTTTTTTTGTTTTTGTATTGAATATATTTAATAGAAACCCAGTCAATGAAATTCCTCGTAGTCATCATAGATAAGTATACAGTTTTTATCCATGTGCCAAAGTTCGAGTTCATTTCGATGAATAAAAATATATTCAAGACCGATTCCCACACGATTGTCTTTTAAATATCATTTATAAAAAAAATTTTATACACAAACTTTTTCATTCATAATAATATTTCTATATACGACAAGCAAAAAAACGCGCATAATTAAATGATTTTTATTTATTTAAAATCGAAATAAAAAATCACACTATCGAATTTTTATATAAATTAAATCAATTTGTCAGTTTTTTCTATCATATAAATTCTCATATGTACACATACACGTAACTATATATGTCCTGAAAATTCGTTATATCGTTCCTGCTTTTAAAAAAAAAAATATTTACACTTGTCCACCTGGTATAATGAAAATTAATAATTATTTCTCTTGATAATCCGTCTGGTTTACTTCCAATTTTGTTCGGTACACATATGCACACGTCAACACACACCTTTATCAAGATCTATATAATATATATTTATATACATATTTCCATTATACGTGCATTTATATTGTTGGTGTTTTTCTGTAACGAAAAGGAGTGTCTCGGCAAAGGCGAGAAAAAAATTCCGAATCACCACATCGTCTCGCAACTCTTATGGCAGGTGTTTTCCAATTCGAGACACAAGAAAAAGAAGAAAATAAATATAAATTAAATATCTGATAAAGAAAAAATTAAAATTAAAAACCCAAATGAATCACGTACGATGCTTATTTGCTATCGTATTTTTCACGACACCTGTCGTGATAATTCTTTATTACCATCACATTTTCTTTAATATCCCGTGGATAAAAAAATTCGATTAACTTATTTAATCCCCTGGCAATAAGTGCAGAAAAAAAAAATTAACCATTATTATTTTTATTTAATTCTTCATGGCTGTTTTTTTTTTCTTGATATACTTCCTGATGCGCACCGTCAACGAATATTATTGGCTTCATTGTAGTTATAGGAAAAGAAATTGGTCTATACGAGGATTATAGTAGTGATGTTGATCTCACCCGGAAGTCGTATAACACAACGTACACGATTGAGCTGTATTTATATGCGAGAGTGACTTTCTTGATAGGTCTACAACGAAGCTGAGTGTCGCGTTCCCATGAATGGACGAGTCAAAAAGAAAGAGGGGTTCGCGACAAACGGTGGAATGAGAGAAAGAGAACTATAACTATATATACACACATATGTATACATATATAAACACACAGATATAAAATATAGAAGCACAGTGTGGTGATGAGACGAGGTGAAGATGAAAAAAAAAAAAAAA
>JAQQBS010000001.1:1739985-1767561 GCA_030347275.1 Microctonus aethiopoides
TATTTAATTCAATCGTGGATGTATAGAAGAATGTAGCAGTTTCCTGTCGTCTCGCGTGCTTGACTCTCGACCCTCAAGCACTAATGTCTCTAAAAAGGGCCAAAGTGTATGTGTGTGGGAGACTCACACGACGACGATGAGTAGAAATATAATCTACATGTATGAAAGGGAGGTGGATTATAATGTGGAAGATACGAGGACAAGGCCGGAACGATGATCGCCTTGTGACTCAGTACAAACGTATGCAGACCCAAAGAGAAATAGAGAACCCTCATCTATATATGCATATATATATATATATATTTGTATGTATGTGTATGTAGTACCGCGAGTGAGTTTCGTCTAAAACCTAACCTACCAAACTAGTTTTGGCCTTCTGGCTATCGCGTTGTATCTAATGCTCATGTGCGGGCTAACTATTGTTTGGCACATGCATTCATCGTGTTCAATCGCTGTAGCTGTAGCACGTTTTACATATTACTTTATTTTCTTTTGCATATCATGAAAGTTATTATAAAATTGTTGTATCAATTTTTAGAATTTTTTTTCATCATTTAATTTTCATGCAAATTTACCTCGTCCAATTATTTAACAATTTTTTTTTTTGATATGACTAATTATTAATATTATTAATATCAAATTTGTTTAAGGACGTTCGTGAGAGAAACTTTTTAGTAGATAAAATTTTTTTTTTCAGTTTTGATAAGTTATATCATGTAGTTATCTACCCTTGAAAATTCAGGACGTCTTATCGATAATTTGAGAAAGTTATTAAAGATCAAAATTCAAATTTTTAGCATAGAGTCTTATGGAGAATTAGCATTTTATGTATTTAAAATCACGAAAAGTATATTGTAAGAGTAGATACAATAATAAATAATGTTTAAAAATATTCTTTGAAATATGTAGTTTATATAACTCGACAAAAAAACAGGTGTTGACGAATGTTTAAATTAAATATTAATTATTTTAATAAAGATAATTAAAACTGTTTTGGTAAATTTTGATAAATAGAGTCAAATCAATTTTTAATGTGGATCAACTGATTTTTTAAAATAAATACCTTAAAAATAATTGGTACATATAAAAAAAATTATAAATCATTGTAAAATTATTAATATATTTTACAACTTTTTTCAAGCCTCGAATAAATATTATAAAAAGTTATCACTCATTTGACTCTAGTGTAGCTCACGAACATCCTTAATTATCTATTTCTTATTTTACAAAAAAAAAAAATTAATTAATTAATTAATTAATTACTAAAAGCGATAGGTAAAATAATGCAACATTATAAATATTATACATTCAAAAAGCAATCAAATCTAAGGCGGAAAGGATAATGGAAAATAATTAATCAAGGATCAAAAAATATTCAAACCAAAAGCATTGTAAAATATCAGCAATTTTTTTTTGTTCTTATTTATTGTTTCAATGAATTAAAATTAAAAAAAAAAAAAGGTGAATTGTTGCAATGACGTGTCCAATTTGTTCTGTCTCTCAGTGCTGTATAAATAGTTACTAAAAAAATTAAATACTATATGATCATTCTGTTGTTGAATGGTCATGCGAGTTTCATTTTAGTGACAAATGTATATTTATAATGTCAAGTCTATATAACCATACATATACAATTATACTTTATAATTTTGTATATAAAGTACTCCATTCGTCAGTCTCAGTAATATATTTGTTGTCCTCTGCCACTTCGTCTTGCAATCACAATTTTACGATCTGAATTTGACCGCACAAACTCCCCTTGACCGTGGGACGTGACGAGTGTGACGAAATGATTAAGACTCGCGCTGTGATTCGACGCGCTCCTTTCCCTATACTAAATATATACAAGTATATATATTTTTTTTTCAACGGACACGGACGAAATCGACCTGCTATATACTCGTTGCTACATGACCTTGACCGTGTGTCTATATACGTGCCACGGATAACTTTGAAGATAGAAGAACTAGCAAAAGAACTTGCGTGCCCGCGCGCGAAAACATTCCAACAAATTTTTCGTATCACATTTCATTTATTTGAAAAAAAAAATATACACATATGTATGTGTATATTTTATCACCTGTATTTTTCATTTAATTGCTCACCTCATTAATATTCTATAGGTATTTAGAGAATATTTATAAAAAGATTATAATCTAAACATCATTTTTCATATAACATCGATACATATTTGTTATAGATCGATAGTTATGATTTCGTAGAAATTAATTGTTGATTTCATTCGCGCTGTTATCTTGATAACCAATGGCATAATGAAAAAAAAAAAATATATATATATATAATAATAATAACACGTCGAGCAAACAATTTAAATAGAGAAAAAAAAATTTTTTTCTTTGGCGCCCGCACTGGCGTTTTTATCACATAACTTTATCTAGCCGCAATGAAATATGCGTGTGACCTTGCGAATAGCAACGAGCGCCGGTTGCCGCCATTTTGGGCATGCGCACTAGTCCTACCACGTGGCCCGGCTTGTCCTACTTCCCGTGTGCTCTTACACATTGAAGTGCGTCAATGTATAAAAAATCAACTATGACTTAAATAATCGGCGAAAAAAAAAATTATTGCAACAATTATATTCTTAATATCTTGATGTATATTAACAAAGGACATATAATTTATTAATAAAGAATAAGAAATAAAAATAAAAAGAAAGATAAATGCATTTTATATAGTACCCGAGCGTGTGATTATAAAAAAAATTTTTTTTCTCTATACATGCGCGAACGAATTATTTGTAGGTTTTTGAGAGATGTTGTACGTGAGCCCGCCCGTCTTTTTTTCGGCGGAAATGTTCTCGAGGCCGCACGAAAGGGGTTCTCATTGCGACTTGAAGGCAGTTACATGTTTGATCATTGTAATTATGTAGATTCTATTGGGACATAAGCATCAAAAAAAGGTTGCCCGCATGTTAAACGTCATTGCGTGTGTAATATTATTACATATGGACTGATATAAATTCAAAAGAATGCTGCCTACATGTTGTGACATATGTGTATTGGCGCGTCAAAATTTGAATCGACTACACGAACACACGTGACAGTCACGTATTGTGTCATATAATCTGTAACGATTATGGTGTGAAATGTAAATTTTATATAATAAAATTGTAATCGACTACGAATGATATTATTCGATTTATTCTTTGTAATAATGCGGATTTTTATTTGAGTTTATTTGAATTTATTATGGATCAAATATAAAGCTAAAATAGACGAATAAATAAATAAATAAATAAATAAATAAAACAAGCGACAGAAGCATGAGTATGAATAGTAGCGGTCTCTTATTAAATGTCGTATAACGGTTTTGTCTTATCTATTCAGTCATTCATAACCTACAAGAAATAAAAAAAATATTTACAATTGTCTATTTGTAATTCTCTGAATATTCTTCCCAGTGGATCCAAACTATTTATGTATAGTATTAATGAATATATATATATATATAAATATATTCATATCTATACTCGTAGGCCAATCTGAAAAAGCAAGTGATAAAAAGAAGCGATGCATGGAAAAAATAAAATATAAAACTCGTTGATAGTCATCGAAAAATGCCTAGGCAGTTGTTCTCATCCAAAAAAAATATTATCATTGAATTTCCCATATATTGTAGTAGGCTGTGTTGTGTCTGAAAGCTGCAAAATATAGGCGGCAGAAGCGTTAGAAAAGCATACAGCAAAGCTATATATAAATATACTTAATTTATTATTCAATTTTTTTTTCTTCATTTTTTTTTTTGTAAGTATTTTTAATTTTATTTTATTATAAATTTATATTAATATATATTATATATATATATATATATAATATATATAATATATATTAATATATAAATAATAATATACAAGCTGTTAGAAATGTTAAAAAAAAAAGCAAAAGCAAAGTTACTATTTATTTATTTGCAAAAAAATATTTATTATTTTACACTCACCATTAAGTTTATCGATCGCACGATCAGCAGTAGATTGATCTGAGCAGTCAACGAATGCATAACCACCTCGTTTAACAAGTATTGTCGTGCACGATAAATTATGATCTTGAAATAATTGACGCAAAGATGCTTCATTGCAATCTGATGGTAAACTTCCTACATAAAGTTTTGACATTGTCGTTGGAGTTGTGGATTGCTGTTGCTGCTGCTGCTGCTGCTGCGGCTGCTGCTGTTGTTGCTTTCTCGACGCAATGGTGGCGGTTTTTCCGAGTTTCAACTCGGACACGTGGTAAGCAAAAGACGCGCGCGAGTTCTTGTTGTCGTTTCGTTGATCTCGTTTCCACGCGAGACCACCACTCAACTTTCTTCCTTCTCTTCACTCTTGCCTCAATCGTATCCACTCCTTCTACTTCTTCTGATTCCTCTTCAATGATCTTCGCCACCACCTTGTGGTTTCGCGCCCGTACAGAAGCCGCAAATAATGAAATATAGAAAAACCCAAGCGTTATTTATGAAACGAACACAACCGAACGATCACGTATATAAAAATTACACAAAAGAAACTTGAAGTTGGTGTTCAAAACGCGTTAATATTTCAATGCTCGCGATCTTGTTTTTTTTTTCTTTCCCCACCGATTTTAATCTGACGCGTTATGTATCTGTATATTCGTGAATAAATACAACTGATGAATGAAAAAATATTCTTTCGACACGGTTTTATAAATATAATTTTTCGTTGTTATTTGTTATCTGTATTATACACGAAAAGATATATTATATTTTATCTTCATTCTTTAATAAACCGTTGTGTGAATGTGTATATCCCGTATTTTATATTTTATATGTCACTGTTACTGCAGCCTCTTTATTTTTAATTCTTATTTTTTTGGTTTACAAACGATGATGTTGAATCTTTGTGTCAGCAAAATGACGCGGATGTGTTACGGTTGAAATATCGAGACGAACTTAGCAACGAGTTCGCTGTTGTGTAGATTCGCTTTTGTCTTCTGTCTCTCTTTCTCTTTTACTCGTGCAGCTCTTTCTTTTTCTCCCTCTTTCTCTTGTTCTTTGTCGCTCTCCCCTCTTGCTATTTCACTCTATCTCTCTCCCTCTCTTGCGTTTGTGTCCCCTTGCTATTTTCTCGTGCACACTTTCCCTCGATGAATAATAATGATGATGATGATGATGATGATGCACCTCTTGAGCGCGTGTTCACTTGTCGGCGCGATCTGTTGAGCGCGGGAAAAATCGAATGGCAATTTTATTTCTCTCTCTCTCTCTCTCTCGTTGTATATCTATCATTAATTCTATCAATCAATTTGACTTGTTTTATTTAATATCGTCCGGCAAAGAATAAAAAAAAAAGAATGAACTTAATTTAAACTGTCGTTAAAAAAACGAAAAATTAATAAATAATAAATAATAACGTGTTGATATAAACTGTAAGGAAACCGCTAAGGACACGAGGATCGTTCCAAGTTATAAGCAGTATGTACACCCTGGACTCTCCTTCCAGCACTTCTGGCTCGAGCGCGGCTGGTCTCGCATCAGCTACAGGCCCTCGTACGACGCGAAGCGATGCAAACTTGTTTTTTTTTTCTTTTTTTTTTATTCATTCTTTTACCGACGACAACACAACGCCTGTACAGACTTGAAATCCGCGCGAATTCACATCGCCCATTGGTCAAACGGACACCACGTGGGCGCCCCCTCCGATTACCACCTCTGTTCGCTATTGGTTAGAATATTCGCATGCCGGTTTTGCGCTATAAGGCCGCACGCTGCTGCTGCTGCTGCTGGCTTTTGCTGGTTGCGGTTGTTGCGCTCTCATGTGCGTCTATTTAGCAATATGTATATAGCTACTAGAACATACCTAGCAAAATGGCAAGGCTGTTGCGTTCTCGCGCGGTCACGCACGCGCGTAAAAATATATACACAACAAAGTTATATAGGTGTGCAAAAGAGAGAAAAAAAAAATTCTACCAGGTGTAGTTTAACTGTAACTGTTATGGTCAAATGTATTTTTCTATTTTTATATTTGGTCACAGTTGTATGATCGATGGTTTGTTTATAATTTTTTAATTAGATACATGTCTGTTCACTTGATATTTGTCTAGAATTATTATAAATGCTGTATGGATATTATACATATTAATAAGATGGTGGTAAATATTGAAATAAAAAAATAATATAAAGAAACCTGCAAGAGAAATAGAGTGAGAGAATAAAAGAATAACCCATTGAATAATTTGTTTCGGTTTGTCAATTGTTCCAGTGGTCTCCCTATTTATATCTCAACTTTTCTCTCATAGTTCGCACGCACAGTTTGTTGCAGCATCAACACAGGGTGTTCCCATAGTAGCCGATTTGCTTCAGTAAACGAAGAACAAATTAAAATACTAGACTTAATTCTTGTGCATGGGTTTATGCATTTTTATATTTATATACATAGTTATATAAAATACAGGGGTGATCAAATAAATAGGATAGACAAACTGAAGGGATTTATATTGAATATTATTTTCTAAAAATATTTTTTAATAATTTGAAAAAATTTTTGTTCCTTCGTTTACTTTTTTTTTTCTCAATAATAATTATGGTTTATAATTTTTTCCGGACATCTACTCATTTATTTGTATACATAATTCATATATATCTTCATGCCTTCGTGCTATAATATCACTTTCAATTTTAGAATGACCAATAATCAACCCTCCACTGTCGGTTTAAAAATTATTCGATTTTCGCACAGGTTCATTGTGATTGAATGTTTAATGAAAGCATATGTTTCTCTTTAATTTCATTATTAAAGGGGGATGGTGTAATAATTCAACCCTATAGAAAATTATTTCTGTATAATAATTTAATTCTTGACTATTCAATTAAATTTATCGATACGAAATTTTTTTTTTTATATAAATTCGTAGATGTTATATTGCATTGCGGAAATAATGTGCAACAATTTTTCTCTCTACGACTTTGCCTTTGTTCTCATGGGACCTGTATACACATATACATAAATGTATGTATATACTCTATGTAGAAGGGCGTCAAACTGAGGGTGTATATGCTCTAGGGAAGAATGAAAATGCTCTGGAAATCCCTGAATAGACGCAGCTGCTACGTTTTACATTACACAATCATGTGGTCTACATTTCTTTCTTTCTCTCGTTAAATCTATGTATGTACAATTTTTTTTATTACCAATTTTATAAATACTATTTCTATGTGTTGATGTATCCACTATGTGTTTTAACTGTTTATTTAATTTACACATTTTTCTTAAAGTTTAAAAACAAATTGGAATTGAAAATAAAAATATCATTCATTATATTCATTTAAGTTTATTAAAAAAAATATATTTAATTCTTCCTAAAATTAATGGCTGAAAATAAAATTATATACGTGATTAATCGATGGGTTGTCTTTACTAAATGGCTGTACAGTCGGTAACTGATAAGTTAGGCGAACTCTGACTTGCCTGTATAGCAGCTGCAATATCTTTATGTATATCCAAGGTGGGCGATAGTTCGTCTTACATCTGTCGCTAGAGGGATTCATTTTTTTCTAGTCGAATCAACAAATGTATTCACATTTAATATTTAACTGTCACATATTTGAATACCTAATCTACACTTGTAATAGTTATGTGGATGTTTGAAAAAATACATTCATCCAACCGATAATATATAATATAAATATGCTAATCCGATTATAGAATAATATTTCAGCAGGAAATTTCTTCTTTATTCATTTTTTTTTTTTTTTATTAGTTATGAGCTTGACAAAAGAAAATTTGGATAAGATATTTAGATGTAAAATGCTGTTAGTGCATTTTTTGTTTTATCTATTTTAGTTTGGAGTTTTTTTTTTTTTCATGTCGTAAATTCATCGCGCAGGCTACAATAATGAACAGTTGGGTTCTATTAGTATATTAGACGCAGGCGTTTATAGACTTTCGTGCAGCTGGCATTGCCACGTATACCGACCGTCCTTTTGCGCTTCAATGATCCTTCTGCCTCGGTCATATATCTCTGAAATAGAAGGGCATAGGAAAAATAAAATATATCGGACGCAGCATTGCAAAATTTCCAATATATATTTCCTTTTTTATTTGTTTATCAACATTTACTCCTTCTCAATACAATTCTCGTTAAGGACGTTCGTTAGTGAAACTTTTTAGTAGATAAAAATTTTTTTTTTTTAGTTTTATTAAGTTAAATCATGTAGCTATCTACCCTTGAAAATTCAAGACGCCTTATCGATAATTTAAGAAAGTTATTAAAGATCAAAAATCAAATTTTTAGCATAGAGCCTTATGGAGAATTAGCATTTTATGTATTTAAAATCACAAAAAGTATATTGTTAGAGTAGATACAATAATAAATAATGTTTAAAAATATTCTTTGAAATATGTAGTTTATATAACTCCACAAAAAAACAGGTGTTGACGAATGTTTAAATTAAATATTAATTATTTTAATAAAGATAATTAAAACTGTTTTGGTAAATTTTGATAAATGGAATCAAATCAATTTTTAATGTGGATCAACTGATTTTTTAAAATAAATACCTTAAAAATAATTGTTACATATAAAAAAAATTATAAATCATTGTAAAATTATTAATATATTTTACAACTTTTTTCAAGCCTCAAATAAATTTTATAAAAAGTTAGTACTCATTTGACTCTAGCGTAGCTCACGAACGTCCTTATATAACTCTCAAAACATATACAATTATTGATTCTGATCAAATACAAACACTGAAATAAAAAAATTAAATTTACTTCATACACCGGAAGAACATTTACATAAATGAAATTATACAAGTGAATTATACAATGATCTATTTTTTTTTTATTTTTTTTATCATCATCCCTCACTTCAAATGAATATTCTTCACTCCCTCCCTCGTTATTCTCTCCATTCGTTTCTTCTCTTATTACTCAAGCTCATCTTCCATCTTATTTTCTCTCTTATTTTTCATTATTTCGCATTTCCTCGCGCGGGACAGCTGCAACCGTTACGAATGCCGGGATAACGAGCGCGTCTAAAGGATCACGGAATCCATTATACCCGCTGTGAAATCGCAAAAAAAAATTTTTTGGCAACACAAAAGAATCTGATCTCACGGAGGATCCAACGATGACAAAATTCAGGGGCAAGCACGTCGTTGTTCCCTTTTGAAGTGGCGAGTAGAACCCGCGCGATCTTTCCTTATATACCTATTACCCATATATATATATATATATATATACACCATCTCTTCCTTCACATTTCATTTCGTACACCCATACTATTGTGAATGAAAAAGGCTAATAAATAGATGGGGAAATATATATACATCTTACACCACATCTCTTTTTTTTTTTTCCTTTTTTTTTTTTTTGTTGCATTATTTATATATATAAATATAAATATAAACGTTTAGTGTTTTATTGCAATTTTTATTGCAAAATTTCCTATTGCAGGTAAGCATATATACGGATAGACGGTGTTGCCTTTGATTCATAAATTTTTACTGTTTAGAAAAAATGAATTTATTATGTTGTTTTATGTATACCTTGAAATAAAAAAAAATTAAAGGGTCTGCATGTCAAACAATTGGGAATTTTATATGCGTATTCTATTTTTTTTGTAAAAGTCATTTGAATGAGTTTCATTGAAATTTTTCTTCGTCGTATTTAAAAAAGTTTTATGATACCTCATTGTAAGTGTATGAGATTAGTAGACGGTTATAGTGATAAAAAACTTTATTTTCTGCAAAAAAAAAAAAAAATGTATAATAATAAAAAAAAAGTTGTTTTATTACTTACAGTGTGTATATATATTTTTGTAGATATATTTGAAGTTATTTGAAGAGGATAAATGAGAAGAGGAAGCGAAATAATTTTATTATTCATGCTGTACTTTATATAAATATATTTTATACTTTGTGTTATATCATATTTATACTTCAAAGTTAATTGTCAGTCAGTAATTGCTAAATATATACAGCTCGTACCTATACACACATGTATATATATATGTACATGTACATATCCCATGGTGAAATGTGACTGCACCGTAAAAATGGCGGTTTATGATAGTGTCGCAATATAATTCCATAAATTCATTTTATTACTTTCAATATGTCTCATATAAATCATATTAACAACTTCATAATATTCACCATAATTTTCATTATCATTATCAACAAATTTATGTCACATCATATAAACACATACATAATTCTTATACATATATACATATAGACATATTTTTCACCTTTAATAAAATAAATATATCCAAGCCATTGGCACATATAACTGTTCGAATATTTATTTCTTATTGATTTTATTATTTTCACATGACATTACAAATTACTTCCACGTCATTAATCTCAAAATTCTATATTGAACATTACAATACATACATACACATATACATAAACCGTAAAACGAACAATAAAAACTTTTCTAGTCCCAATCGAACGTTACACATAACATGTCAATAAAAGAAAAAAAAAATGAAAAAAAAAAAAAAAAAATTGGTTTAGTTCCATTCAATGCACGTGTGTGCACGTAATTTTCCTCGGTGCCAATACACACATAATACATATCCATATATACATATATACACGTGTGTTGCAATAATGCATAAAAAAATTTTTCGTGTGTGGTTGAAGCTTTAAAAAGGGATTGGCCAGTAGCGAAGATAATCTTTCCCTCTCTCAGTAAAACGTTGTCCTATCAGCACTTTCCTCGCTTATATATACATTGCAAAAATACTCAAGGGTATACATATATATAAATCTATATAGATATATATATATATATTTCCCCATTCACTTTCTTTTATTTTTTACCAGTACCCTCTGCATGGTGCTGATGCACTCGCCCCACCATTCATGCACTACACTTTCTTTCTCTCTTTCGTTTTACTTGTATGTGTGAATTACATACGAACACGCCGATCGTAATAAAAGCAAAGTAATATATATATATATATATATATATATACATATGTATATGTGTATGGATATAGACCAGTTGCGGTTGCATCGCGAATCGCACGCGCAATCGTAACGCCGGATTGGTAGAGAGAATATTTTGTGGAGAGGGAAAATGCCATTGAATTTGTGATGGGGTAATTGTAGTGGGGGGTAATGCACTTTGCTCGTGTTGCATACTACCACGTGGTTGTGTATGTCGTCTGTCCGACATTATTACGCTTCGTATTTTATTTATTATTTGAATAATTATGTCAATCAATTTAATTTATTGGAAAATAATTATTATAGATTTTGTATTTTGATTGATGAATTATATTTATTATGTAATTGATATTTATATTTATAATGTTGAGATAAATGTACGCGTTTGATAGATAAGTGCGATATATAAAGCACATGAGGAAGAAATTTATAACTCATTCGTGTGGAATAAAATTTAAAGTTTAAAAAACGAACAATGTTGAATATAATAAATGTTGAAAAATATATTGGAAGTTCAATTTTGATGGTTTTACTTATATACCCTCTTTATTATCCTTTATTTTCGTTTCCTATGTAATATATATGTATATGTATCCCTTGATGTTATATATATATATCCTCTATTTTTCTTTCTGTGTAATGTCAAAGTATGAAAACTTTTTCGTTTCTTTTCTTCTCTCGTCTTATTTCAAGTTCAATCACGTTTCGTTCAGAAATTCTACTCAGGAATTTTTTAAGACTGAAGTATATAAAGATTGTACATAACCATTGTGGATATACATATATGTATATATATGTGTAATATGTATTATATGTTTGAGAAAGGATGTGATGGGTGGATAGTTGAACTATTATACATGTCACGAAAACTAGTTAGGAAATGAGAGAGGAGTAAATTTCTTACATAAGTCTCTTGTGTGGTGTGTATGACGTGGGTTTATCAGGTAGGTATATATGTACACACTGTATATATAGGTTTATACTCTTGAGTATATCTTCAGGTTTACAACCCAGTTGATTATCCTCACACAAAATCGATCCTAGAGCAGCTGCTCGTGGGGAAAATTGTCCGTTCGATAGGTCTGAAAAGCGACAGCTGGTATAAATTGTCGTATTTATATATCCAACTATATATTTCATATACAAAAATCCTTTGTGTATTACGCTAACGAAATATGTACATTTCACTTCTTTGTTCAGATATTTCCTTTATTTTCACTTCACTATCAATGAATTATTTCATTCGTTGTTTAATCAGTTGTGTAATCAGACATTTACGATTTGAATATAATGGAAAGTAATTTAATTTTATGAAAAAAAAATTTTTTAAAAATATTAAATAGAAGAGAATCAAAATATATAAAATTTTCTTTATGTATTTATATTTGGTGGGCTTTTTTTTTTTTTAAGGATGAATAAATATATAGTTATTGTTGCATATGATAAATGTATAATTAATTAATTATTAGTATTAATTATTATTTAATTTAATTATAGAAAAAATACAGAGGGAAATTTTTCTTCTATTTTGGTTATCTTAATTGTCGAGCAGTATAGTAAAGTGTTTTTTATCATTATTTTTCTGTTATTCGCTGTAATATATTATAGTTAAATGAAGATATATATAATAAATATTTAGACGTAGTGTTTGATATACGATGGGAATAATGAAAAAATAAATAATGAATAAAATGTAGAGAAGAAAAATTTGAGATTACATTCTGAGAATGAATTAGGGAAAGTTAATTATGAATATATAGAAAAAAGTAAAAAAATAATAAGAGAATTGTAAAAATAAATTCGAGGTTGTCATGAGCAGAGAATGCAAATAGGAAATGAAGATAGAAAAAAGGGTGAAACATAAGAAGGCGGTGTGTAGAAGAATATTTAGATTTCCGGCAGGTGGAACAGAGATAGTATATAAAATATGAAATTTGAACAATAAAAGAAAATGCGATGGAGATAAATAAAAATATGTAAAACAATGCAACAAATAAACGCTATAATGCCGAATCAACAATGTAAGAGCTTTATATAGTGTTTATCGTAAGATAAAATAATTAATATCAGTAAATCAATAAATTATTCCAGTATAAAGAAAATTTTTTGTCGAATTATAATCAACTTTCATCTTTCCAGCTCTACAACTCGAAAACTATTAGCCGGAGGGGGTTCGCGCTAAGGAACTTTTTTGTAGCAAATTTAATGCCCTACAAAAGCTGTGTATTCATTTTTTCCAAAAAAAATTTTTGATCATCGAAAAATCGAGTTGAAGTCGAAAAAAAAATTTTCTCTTATTATTCATATGAAAAATCGAATTTTTGAATATTTTTTTCTTTTTATAAATTATCAGATTTTCAGGTATGACAGATAAAAAAAATATCGCCTAATAGTAAAACGTCACTCTAGTACCTATATGTATGTTATTTCAGAGAGAATAATAAAATAATCTTCATACACAACAGAAATTAAATATTTTTGTTTTGATAATATATTCACAGCTATTTATTATATTTATAATAAATATATTTGCGAATATCTCAAATTTAAAAATACAAAAATATCAATAAATAAATATATATTCATCTAGATATATCTGGAGCTGTATATACACAGATCATTTGTATTATATGTATGCGAAGTGGGTGGAAAACGTATAATAGGGAAAGTGAATGTAGGGTGTGACGTAGTGCTACTACTGTTCGCAGAGAATGGTGTACGATTTTTTTCTTTCTCTTACATTCTCACTGCGTCAGTCGTAGGGTGACTCACCCCTATATTAAGGATGAGGCAACGCCCCTAACCAAGATGGCTGCCAATCCGACAACCAATTAAACGGCGTGACGTGGGCTAAAACGAAAAGCGCGCGAACCACCGCACTCTCTGGAAACAAAACTAACCCCTCATTTCCAAGGGGGTTACATTTATTTTATTTTTTTTTTCTTCCCTTCTTTTATGTACGCATCGGAAAATTTTTCTTCCCTTACTGTATATAATATATATATATTTATATTCTCTCGCTTTCTCACTCTTTATTTTTCCACTCACTGTATTTATCTGTGTACACGTTAAATACATAGAGACATTTTTCTCAGTTGTGTGTGTATAAATATATGTATTGGCTTTGTTTATTCCTATATGTATACACTCACTCACACATATACATATTTTTCGTTGTTTTATGTGTGTATAATCATCTCCCTCATGTTCCTTTTGCCCTTGTGATCATCAAGCTCCCACATGCGAGCTTCATTCTATGTTTTCCACAACTGTTTTCTCTGCGTATATATATATATATATCATTTATGTGTGTATACATATTCGTTTTGGATTGTTTGGTGATATAGTATTAGTAGGGGAAGAAAGAGAAAAAAATTATACAAGCACATCAGGAAAATGGTGAATTATATTTCTTATTTATGTCCATCTGAAATGTTGGATATGTTTTTTCTTTTATTTTTGTTTTTTTGTTTATTTCGTTTGTTTTTTCTTTCTTTTTTGTTTTGTTTTTGATTTATTTACCTGTAGAACAATGAACACGATGACTTCGTCACGCAATGTGAATAATTGTCGGAATATATAACAAGGAATATTCACACAAGTGAGAAATTACTTTTGTGTGTAAATTAAAATATTAATTGAGTAGTTAATATTTGCAGGTTTGAATAATTTGTTTATGATATGCTATTTCTAATTTACATACACATATATATATATAGGTTTATATGTATATATATATATATATACACGAGAAATTTATTGAGTCTTCATTGGATGCGTTCGATAAATTGCCTAGAAAATAAGTCCTACGCCATTGAATTCCTAGAAGCGAGGTCGTTGAGCGGACGAACCCAAAAAGCAGCCTGGGATGGGCGAATAATATATATATATATGTACGTTTGTATATAGTATATACATATATACTTATTCCTGATTTTACTGGGTTTGTGAATTCGCCTGGATTTTCTCCAACACAGCAAAAATGCCGGAAATATATCCATTTGACACATTTAGCTATATTTTCCTTTCTCTCAATAAACTTTCACCCGAAATAATAATAAAAAAAAAAAAACCAAACTCAAAATAATTATTTCCATATTCACATCACTATTAAATTCCTCCATAATTATTTTATTTTCATTTTCACTTGGAAAAATATTTTTTCTTTGTAAAATAAAATAAAGATCAAATGTTAATTATAAAATAGTTGTAAAAAATTCATGGAAACAATTAAAAGAATTAAGAATCGCAAAATATATATTTTATGCTTGAAATAAAATAATAATAGTGGCCTTGAACTGACAAGTTCATCGTATTGTCCCGGAAGCTGTTGCCAGCAGAGACCAAAAATCTTTTTTTTTAGGGGCGTTACAGTATGTATATATATATATATATGTATAGAGAAGTCGAGGGAGAAGAAGGGGTGAGATATGGACTTGAATGACTAACGAGTGAGCACAAATCTTTCCTTGTTCTCTTTCTCACTTTTGCCTATATTACAAATACACATTGTTTAGATATATCGCAGTAGCACGACACACACATACACACATACACATATATATATGTACATAAACACATACAAAACACACTAACACAAATATTTTTACCCTATATGCATGTCGGCAGAGTTTCTCATTTTCTTTTCTATTTTTCATTATCATCGTCGATAATCTATATTATTAATATAAATATTTTTTCGAAAATCTACAAGGTAATTAGTATTAATTATTACTTAAATAAATTTTTAGCAAGAGCTATTGAGTATTTTTAATTCATTTTTAATATTGTTTCAATTATTTTCGAATTAATGATAAAGTTGTGAATTTAAAATTAGGAATTAATTGAGAGACACTGAGTTGCGTTGAGATCTATTTGAATTTTTGTGAATATATATATATTAGGGTGTCCGTTATTTACCAAGTTGGTTTTTTTCTTTGCAGCGCCCCCCAGATTATTAGTTCGTGGCCTAAAAAAAATATCAAACCAAAATCGGCCCTTAAAATTGATATTAAAACCGTGCCGATAAGACGATATATTTTCCTTTTAAATAACATGGGATTTTTCCACTTTTTTTTCAAATTCTTAACAATCATTGATGGACTGAAAATTTTTAATAATTGTACTAAAATGTACTTGTTGATCACATTATTTGAAATTCATCAAATTTTTTCAGCACAATACAATGAGAATTGAATGTTTTTCAAAAGTAAACCAATAATTTTTATCCAAATGATAATAATTTTACCGCAAAAGTATGAAAATCTGAAAATTCACAAAATTCAAATTTAACCTTGAATAACTTTTGAAGGAGCGAATTTATCAAAAAATCATAAGAGACTTTTTTTGTAGAGCGTTCAATTTCCTACAAAAAATATCTATTCCTCAGAGCTGCAAATTCACTAATTCGTAAGAAAAAAAAATAAGTATAGAAAGTGGAAAAATCCCATGTTATTTAAAGGAAAAATATATCGTCTTATCAGCACGGTTTAATATCAATTTCAAGGGCCGATTTTGGTCTGATATTTTTTTTTAGGCCACAAACTAATATTCTGAGAGGCGCTGCGAAGAAAAAAACCAACTTGGTAAATAACGGACACCCTAATTAATACATATGTATATATGTACTGTGTACGTATTATCAACAATAATAATTCACAAACCTCTATCTAACTTATGTGCACTCAAATCGACTTTTATGTGCGGCCAGGAGAGAAAGGCGTGATCTTAATTGTGTGTCTACAAATTCGTGAACTGGAACACATGATAAATTTATATAGGTGAATGCGAGGGTAATTTTCACCGCAATCCTCGTCACATATCCATCCAAGACCTATATGAATATAATAACACACACACACACACACAACATGCAACACGCCTGACTATATTTATATGTATTATATATTTATATACATATATCATCATTCTCAAATTCTATTTACTGCGGCGCAGGTAAGACGACCCAGTTTCTACCGGCCAAAATTCAAAGAGCAAACCGACCATTTGCTATATAACCCGGTAAATAAAACAAAATGAGACTAAAAACAAAAAAAAAAAATTTGGAGATGAAGAAGAAGAAGAAGAAGAAGAAGAAGTGAAATGGTTTGCCGAACAAACAACATTCAGAAGGGGTTTACCCTCGTGATGTCCTTTTTTTTTCGAGGTCATTACCCCTTTAAAATTTAGGTCAGCATTTTTATTCGACAAATTATTTATATATTAAAGATATCAACAATTTTTTTGTTTCTTTGTATAATTTAAATGCAGTTTGATAATAAATTGGAGAACAGAGTATTTTTATTTTATATATTAATAAATGCAGGTTCTTTGGGTTTAATTAAAAGGGGATGGTTTATAAGAAAAAATAAAAAAACAATAGAGATAAATAATATAATTCATTTTGGTTGCATATAAATATGGTGAAGTTGAAATCGTATTTAACGTTGGGAAAGTTTGAAATGCCGTTGGGTTTTCATGGTAGTGGGGGACACCCTTCATTTTTGTTTAAGGGGGTTGTCCTAGCGACCCCATAGAATTTTCTCGAGCAGCCATAGATGGTCGATGAACCCCTCTCGCATGCCACGGAAGTCGTTGTGTCCCAAAGAAAAGTCCTCTGCTCTTTTCTCTTTCTCCCCATTGCTCTCTGCTCGTATTTCATTTTATTAACATAGATTACCATCTACTATACTACGATCTTTTGTCTATTTTTTTTTCTTCATTCGTCAGCCATTAAAAAAATAAAATAGTTACGTATTTTATTTTGTAACATAATTTATTTCCCAACAAACAAACAATCTATTTGTTTTTATTTTTAAAAAAATACTTGAACATTTTAAAGTCAATGGGGCGAAAAAATTTTATTTATTTCGATAATCTTGTGAATTTTTTCTTTCATTTTTATTTTTGTTTTCACGTTGTCATAACGGAATTTGAATGAGAGGGAAATTCAAGAGCTCGTTTTTTTTTTTCTTTAGTACAACTGCGGTTTTTCCGACGGCCACGAGCTCACAATATATATATATATATATACTTCATACACCCTCGGACGATGGTACTCGAGGCGACGTTGCCTGTGGCAACCGATAAAAGTGCGTGAGCGGACCCTTTTCCTCATTCGTTGATAGATAAAAAAAATTTTCAGAAATTTCTCAACCGTAAAATACACCGCAGTAAGATATATTACATAACGTTTTTATTTCTATACGTTTTCATTTTAATATACTATATATACTATATATATATTTCAAAAAGGAAAAAAAAATTCGAAATAAAATTAAACATAATTGTTATTTACTGAAAAATAAATTAATAGTTTGAAATTTTTTCAATTGAATTTCATTTTATTTTTTTCTTTTAAATGAACAATGTCATTACTGCTATCATTTCATAAAAATAAATAGAAGCGAATGTTAAATTAGCAGATCGTTATAATTCTCATTAGTGACGAATAGTATTTATTATATTTGTATTATTAAATAAAAGATAATATCATTAAGAATTAATTTGGGCTGATGTTAAATGGCGGCTTCGTTTACAGTAAAATTGGATTAGAATTGGATCACTTTGACATTAAATTCTGACAACTGAGATACTAATTATTATCACTTAAACAATTATTTAGCAATTGTTATGATGTGTAAATAAAAGATCGTTGCGATAAATAGTTATATTCATTTGTTAAAGTGACATATTTATAGAATGAATTCTTGGCATTCTCGAAAAGAATTAATTCTCAACAGTTATTATTGATAAAACATTTTGTGTTTTATTATTATTAATATCATCAAGTTGTTGTATCGTATTATTGATATTAATTACATAGCGGTACTCAATATAGATGTATAACTATTTGTTATATTGTTTGTGTCTGTGATGGATACACTGAAACGTAATAGCTGGCCTTATTTATGTGTGTTATATATCTACAAAGAGATATTCATCATCAACAGAATTATATTATCCACATCTGAAAATAATTTGTTTAACTTGTTGACTATTTTCATTGCAATATTTTTTCAACAAGTTTATTAATCGAATGATGAATTTTATTTATTTATTTTTTATTAGGAATGAAAATTGTGACATTGTCGTTGATATTGAATTTTTTTTTTCAATGCAATGTATTATCTGTTTTTTGTTTCGAAAGATAAGAGAAGTTTAGAATGAAAAATATACGATAGTGAAATTATCTTTTTAGTTGAACAGTGTAAATATGTTCGGTGGGTAAAATAAACTTATGTATATTATATCATGAATACTTTAAGATGACATTATTGATTGAGTTGTATAGTTTTTTTTTTTTTTTTCAAAATTATTACGCTTTATATTATATGGATAAATAAAATGTTTTTTTTTTTTTTTATGTGAAATTTCTTGATTTGAAAAATCAATTTATTTTATATTTTTTATTGACAATGTTATGTGTGAAAAATAGAAAATTTAAGGAACTCGATATCTCCAGTAGTTCAAAAGAAATAAAATAAAATGAAGACTAATAATAAAAATGGCGCTAAAATTTGAAATTCACCGCAATTGATTTTTTAATATTATTTCTCTGTGCGTGCTATGATTAAATTAACGAATTGATGGAGTAATAAATGGAAGAAAGAAACTGTCAATGATTATAAATTATCGAAAAAAAAAAAAAAAAAAATGAAAAAAAAAAATTCATATATTAATAAATCTATTGTCAAATCATTTTTCTTTTTTAAAGAAAATTTAGATACGATTTAGATTATAATTCGTTTCATATTGTGTTCGAGTTTAATATTTAAATATATCGAAAATATATAAAATATTATAGGGATGCGTTCTGGTTTTAGTGAATTACAAAATGGCGCAGTGATCCCGAATGGTATCTTATGGTTTACGCACGTGAGGGGTGGTTACCCCATTGTGCGACTCGCAAAAGTCACCCCACATTCCCAAGGGGTTACACTACCAATTCTCCTGGTTTGCCGGGAGATGACGAAGCCAACTGGTTCACCGAACAATGAAAATCTTTAGAAAATTTCATATGAAAATATTTTGGATACCACTTACAATGTGAGGACATCTAGACGGAATCTAGGTAAACTTTATTCTATTCATTAGGTTGTATCACTTTATTCTCAATAAGTAAGTTCAGGTTGCTCAATTTAAAATTTAAAGTCTAAATTATCAACTTTTTTTCTACTAAAATAGTGAAATTGGACCACTGTGATACCACCGTGGACCACGAAGTGGGAATGAAATTTGTATTTTAAAATTTAATCAACGGATTTTCATGATACTTTTTCACTGTATAGAATTAATCAAATATGACATAAAAAATTATCTTGAATTAATTTTTAATTTGATGTAAAATTTGTTGATTTGAGAAATTAATTTATTCTATATTTTTATTGACAGTATGATAGTATGCGTGAAAAATAGAGAATTTAAGGAACTCGATATATTTTGTTATCATGTGGCTCATAGTGATGCTTATACAGTAGTGGTTTTAATTAATCTGCATTTTTGAATATTTTTGTAATTGTTTTAATATATCAACGAGGTTGCTCTGTCGGCAAAATAGACATCTGTGTAATATTTATTCGACATTACCAGCAGTAGGATGCAATGAATATTACATTCGTATTCATATACTGGAGCTGTAAAATCTAAATACAATTTCGAATATTTATTTTTCTGGTCTGTTTTGATGAGAAATTTTTCTGAAAGACGTATTATTTTTTTATTATAATGACGAGAAAATTATAAGTTATAGAATATTATTCAGATAATTGCTTCGTGACCGCAAGAAATGATTTAAAATTATATTGTGCAATTTAATAACATGCAATAATTATTGAAGTAGAAATGAATTATATGTGATTTTATCATTTTGCCTATCACCACATTTAATAATTATTCAAGTATTAAAAGAAATATATGTTGTCTTATAATTTTATACCATATTGTTTATAATGAGGGAGCATATATATCTATATTATTAACCAATAAGAAAATTATATATAATCAGAAAAAATGTTATCAATTGTCATAAATATTTAATTTCGGAAATTCTTGATGAGAATTGTATAATTATCATATTTGGTGAAACAAAAAAAAAAGGAAATCAACATTAATGAGTTTCAGCTTCAGATACGATAAACTTTATCTAGTTACAATCTCCCACATACGAAACAGTTGCGATTTTACCTTCGCGAAGTGTGTGTTAACTCAGTCATTTAGCTACCATTGACCCAGAGTCTTTAAGAGATATTATAAACATATTTTATAATGGGTGCTCGATTTATCAGCATCACAATTCTCGTGTTCTTTTGGATTTATAATTGTTTATCATCCGAATTACCAGTTGTTAAAATTAAAAATGGTACATTGGAAGGTTCGTTTATGAGAACACGACATGGAAGAGAAATTGTTTCATTTAGAGGAATTCCCTATGCACTTCCTCCACTTGGAAAATTGCGATTCGAGGTAAGATAAATTAATAACATAAAATAAAAAATATTAATATCATACAAATGAAAAATTTCATGATAAATTTATATTAATTAATATTTGCATCAATAAAACATATTAATTTATTTAATAACTAATTAAAGAATATATTACTGTCTGATTTACTTTTCCATATGACATTTAAATATTGAAAGCTCTAGTTTGTTTGAGAGTTGTACTAAAATAATTTTTTACTAATGGAAATTCGTAAAAAAGTTTTTCATTTAAAGTAAGTATCGAAAATTTCATGATGAATTAATTTATAGCCACCCAAACCGATGAATGCTTGGAATGATGTACGTTCCGCAAAAGAAGATGCAAACATTTGTATACAAAGAAATTTTTGCACACATGACGATAACATCGTAGGAGTAGAGGATTGCCTTTATTTAAATGTTTATACACCATCATTGCCTAAAACTGAAAATAAAACTATTGAAAAAAATTATCCAGTGATGATTTGGTTCCACGGTGGTGGATGGGTGACTGGTGCTGGTCATTCACAATTTTATAGTCCTAAATTTCTTCTCGATCATGATGTCATTCTCGTTACAGTGAACTTCAGGTAATTATTTTCCATTCATTAATTAACATTTATCCCCACAAAGTATTATATAATTAAATCATGAATAAAAAATTTAATAAATAAATAAATGAATTATTATTTTTTATTTCATTTCAGACTTGGTCCTTTAGGTTTTCTCAGTACAGAGGACATGATATCACCAGGTAATCAAGGAATGAAAGATCAATCGCAATCAATTCGTTGGGTAAATGAGAACATAGCAGCTTTTGGTGGTGATCGAGATCGAGTGACCATTTTTGGAGAGAGCGCTGGTGGTGCCAGCGTTCATTATCATATGATGAGTCCTTTATCTAGAGGTATAACTATATTATTTTTTTTTCTCATCAAAGAATCGATAGTAAAAACACAACAATAAGACGATTAAAAAAAGTATAGTAATTAAATGGTTATCCGATGTGTTATTTTACAATCCAAAATATCGTGATAGATTAAACATCATGATATGTAATAATAAATGAGAAATCCAGTAGTTTGTGAATGTATACTTACAATTAATTAACAGGTAAGATTTTGCATTAATAAGGTTTGTTAGTATGTACATCGGATTAATTAATATGCAGCAAAGAATTGGATTGGTCGTATTTATTCGATAATAATGTCATAACAAGTGCACATTCATTAATGAAAAATTATTACAAGGAACAAATAATATATTGTAACACGCGTTTGTACGATTGATATTACGTAAAGCCATTCGGTATTACCATTTGAATAATATTATTCTTTTATTCATTTATGCTGTGGAAATTTTCCTGCGTACAATTTTTTTTAATTGAGTTTGTTTTTTTTATCTAGTCATCTTTTTTGTCCTTGACTTAGAAACATGACTGTACAAATTAATTTTCATTGATTATCTATAGGTATTATGATGAAATGAATGTAACTTATTGCTTTTATTATATATTCTTGTTATTAATATATTTAAGGACGTTTATTCATGAGACTTTTTAGTAGATAAATTTTTTTTTTTTCAGTTCTGATAAGTTAAATCATGTAGCTATCTACCCTTGAAATTTCAAGACGCCCTATTGATAATTTAAGAAAGTTATTAAAGATCAAAATTCAAATTTTTAACACAGAGCCTTATGGAGAATTAGTAATTTTATGTATTTAAAATTACAAAAAGTATATTGTGAGAGTACATACAATAATAAATAATATTTAAAAATATAAATTTGTAGTTATCTAGAAAACTGCCAACAGCGCGCAGTAACGAAATATATACGCATATGCACGTACACATTGAAAGTGTCAAAACATAACATAGACACTGTTGCCAAATTTATTCAGCAATTCAAATGACGTTAAATCAATTGTTAATGTGGAATAACTGATTTTTTTTAAATAAATACCTTAAAATTAATCGGTACATATAAAAAATAATTATAAATCATTGTAAAATTATTAATATATTTTACAAATTGTTTCAAGCCTCGAATAAATTCAAAAAAAAGTTAATACTCATTTGACTCTAGCGTAGTGAATGAACGTCCTTAAAAAACAATTTTCACATGAGCACGTCCGGGATTCGATCCCGGGACCTGTCGCACCCGAAGCAACAATCATACCCTTAACCCAACGAAATTTTTTTTTTTATTATCGTTCTTGTTATTAATATTATTTTTAGAATTAATTCATCGCGGAATCTCGCAAAGTGGAACTGTACTTTGTCCTTGGGCATTAACCAGACCAGGACTGGCGATAATGCAAGGAAAACGTCTTGGTGAATTTTTAAATTGTCCAACGACAAACTCATTAGCTCTTGTCGAATGTTTACGTGAAAAAAAAGCTGTAGATATTATTGCATCTGATCGGATATTCCAGGTACATATTATTTTTCCTTCTTTTACATTTATTTGTTTATTTATTTATTCGAATTGATAGAAAATCCTCATTAGAATTTTCAACTGCAATTTTACTATACGTATTATCTCATGATACAGTATATATTAATTAGGGAAATAATTTTTATATTCAAGATTACTTGAGTTTAATCGAGTATTTAAATTTTATGAGTAGACTATTATGATTTCTAATGTGTTAGGTCCCAAGTGACCTTTACCCTCAATCTGATGTCACGCGTCTGCGCTCTGCCGCAGCGCGCTTATTTCAAAAAAATAATCTTGCATCCCGAAACATATTCTTATTTTAGTAATTAATCGATCCATTTATTGTATTGAAAATTCTTCATATAATATTATATTCCATTTACTTCATGTGACAGTAGCTTTTACTTTAGAAATATCTATTTTTAACTGAGAATGAATACCAACGTCACTTGAGAATTTCCGTCAAAATCGCTTCTCGATGAAACAGAAGAAATTAAAACCGCGAATAACTTTCTCACACTAAAATGCTTATTTCACATAACGTATAAAATTTGAAACTTAACTAAATGTTTTATTAATTCGATTCCATGAATTTTCCAAGAAACATTGTTAACTAAAATCAGCAAATTGTAAAATATCCCTACCTCTTGAACTGCTCGACCAATAAGAGTCACCCTTTCGTCACTTCCAACGAATTATTAAATTGTTAACGTAAATTCAACCAATGAAAAATAACTTTTAAAACTGCTGACAGAAATATTCAAACATAAGTAAAATTTGTCTATAAAAACTCATACACAACGAATCTCATCAGTTCTCACTTAGCAGCGATACGACTACGACAGTTCTCTAATATCATCTGTTACGACAACATCAAACAATCTACAACAATTATATCATTCACAATTATATTAGTTCACGAATACCAAGTGCGACTTATACATATTCTCGAATCAAGTTCACGAATACAATCATTCATAATTCTACGTCAGTTAATTCATAAATCTCGAAGTTCAGTAAATCAAATAAATCAAGTAATTCAAGTAATCCAGAATCTTTTTGTCAATTGTTCTTGAAATGATAATCCAAGTTTGAGTCAATAACGGTTTTTCAGTACAATCATAAATCGTGTTCAATTATAATAATAGTCGTATCGAGAACTCAGTTTATAATTAATAATCATAATTTAAGTGGTTTAAATTCATCAAAGACAATCATAATCATTAAACGACATTGTAATTCATCAGTTTAAGTGTTTAATTAATAAATAAATCAATAAGTGTTTCACATAATATTACAATCATCCTCAATTCACTCCATAACATCCTTACGCTTCAGCTACGCATAGTAGTGGCAGGCAACGATCCTCTACCAAAATGAAAATATATTTCTGTTTTAAAACCAACGTCGAACAACACCTAAGACGTAACAAATGATATTAAAAGTGAATTTTCAAATGCAGGCATATATTATTGAGTAAGAGTTGTTATGGTATTGAGATTAATTTCACCACTGCACATATTTATATCGACATTCATTTAATGCTTGGCAGAATATTATATGTTAATTATATTAAGCAATATTTTTTATTTCCCCCGGGAAACAGAACGATTTATATAATGACATACTTATTTTTTTTTTTAATTTTATTTTTAAATGATATTAAAATAGATACATAGATAGTTATGTTGATTGCAAATTGTGATAGATGATGTCTATTTACTAATTATATATTCCCATCATTATAGTAGATATTGAATTTGTAAACAAAAAACTGGTTTAGTTTCCATATAGCATATACAAACGGGAATACTAATATATATTTATATTTTATTTCATAAATAGTTGCAGGTAAATTGCGATGACGTACGCAATTAAATATTAAATTGCGAAAAATCTATTGTAAATAAATTACATCATAATTATTACTAATTTTTTTGCATAGACGAGTTAATAGGAATTTAATTTAGTACATGTCATTGATGATGAAATTTTTATAGGTCTTTGATTACGATCCAATGATTCCATTTAGGCCAGTTATTGAACCTAATCATCCAGGTGCATTTTTGAATAAAGAACCAGCTGAGTCTATAAAAAATGGTGATATGGCGGACATTCCATGGATGATTGGATTTAATTCTCAAGAGGGTGCAATTAAAGTAGCAGGTAAATACATGCAATTAATATAAATAATATTTTGTAGGAAAAAAAAATTAATATTCATTTATTTATTTACAAAATTAATTCTTTAGGTTTATATGGTCTGAAAAATGGCGAATATGTCAAGCAATTAAATGATCAATTTATGGATTTAGCACCTATGACTTTAATGTATGAACACACATGTCCTAAAAATTATTTATTAGATGTCTCGAAAAAAATTCGTGATTTTTATTTGAATGATAAACAGATCGATGAATCAACAAAGTTTGACGTAATTGATGTGAGTAAAAAATTATAAATCTTGCTCTGAATAATTGAATTAATTTAATAATTTATCAATTATTTATTAATGAATGATTTAATTTATAGATGTATTCAGATGCATGGTTTAATGTTGGTGCTGATATGGCAATTAAAGATCATCTCAATATTTTTTCAAGTCCAGTTTTTTATTATTATTTGGCATACAAAGGTAGTGCATCATTTTCCACAAGATTTGGCGATTCTACAGGGGACTATGGAGTTTCTCATGGTGATGAACTTCAATATTTATTCCCTGTTGGCGAACGATTATTTAAGGATACACCACTTAGCAAAGATGATCATAAAATAATTGATATTATGACAAAATTGTGGTTTAATTTTGCAAAAACTGGGTAACAATATTAAATATTATAAATTAAATTTGAATCAATTTTCTCAGTTTATTATTTAATATTTATTTTAAATGTTTATAGCAATCCAACGCCGGTAGTTGATGAACAATTGCCAATTAAATGGGAACCAATTAGGACTAATGCACTTGAATATTTACACATTGAATATCCACAAAATATCAGTATGTCTAAATATCTTTTGAAGGAACGAATGGATTTTTGGGCTAGTATACCCCATCGTGCTGGAGTTTAAATGGCCTAGCGTACATCTACACAAATACTAGATGAATTATAGATTACATTTGTTAATTATATATAAAAAAAATATACGATAGTGAAATTATCTTTTTAATTGAACAGTGTAAATATGTTCGCTTGGTACGTCACGTCGTCGTCCCCGTCCGCGTCCTCGGCCTCGTAGATCCAAGGATCCAAGGATCCAAGAAAGGATACAAGAATCTCCATCGATCCCTTCGATCTTCCCCCGATCTCCCTGATCCGGAGAAGGATCGGGGATCCTTTCTTGGATCCTTGGATCCTTGGATCTTTTTTTGGATCCTTGGATCAGTTGGATCCTTTCTTGGATCTTTGGATCCTTAAATATTTTCCCTAGTTATTAATGAAATTCACATGATTTTGGCTTATTACATAACGTGAAATACTGTGGCCTCACAATAGTTATAGCTTGTGACAACACGGCGTGGAATTTTGTGGAGTGCACTAAAAACCCCAATAGCATTTGGTGCACTCCACCAAAGGCTATACAGGGATTTACATGAGAATGCACTAGGTGCATGCACCGTGCATGATCGGTGCATGCACTTGGCTAATGGGGAAGCTACCCCAATAGCATTTGGTGCACCTCCACCAAAGGCTATATAGGGATTTACATGAAAATACACTAGGTGCACGCACGGTG
>JAQQBS010000001.1:1771278-1830086 GCA_030347275.1 Microctonus aethiopoides
GTTTCAAGCCTCGAATAAATTCAAAAAAAAGTTAATACTCATTTGACTCTAGCGTAGTGAATGAACGTCCTTAAAAAAAAATTCTCACATGAGCACGTCCGGGATTCGATCCCGGGACCTCTCGCACTCGAAGCAACAAACATACCACTTAACCCAACGAAAACTTTTTTTGTTTTTTTTCATTCTTGTTATTAATATTATTTTTAGGATTAATTCATCGCGGAATCTCGGAAAGTGGAACTGCACTTTGTCCTTGGGTATTAACTAGACCAGGACTGGCGGTAATGCAAGCAAAACGTCTTGGTGAATTTTTAAATTGTCCAACGACAAACTCATTAGCTCTTGTCGAATGTTTACGTGAAAAAAAAGCTGTAGAAATTATTGCAACTGATCGGAAATTCCAGGTATATATTATTTTTCCTTATTTTACATTTATTTATTTATTTATTTATTTATTTGAATTGATAGAAAATTCTCATTAGAATTTTCAACTGCAATTTTACTACGTAATTTCATCATACACTATACATTAATTAGGGAAATAATTTTTATATTTAAAATTACTTGAGTTTAATCGAGTATTTAAATTTTATAAGTAGACTATTATGATAAATAATGATATTAAAAGGTGAATTTTCAAATGCAGGAATATATTATTGAGTAAGAGTTGTTATGGTGTTGAGATTAATTTCACCACTGCACATATTTATATCGACATTCATTTAATGCATGGCAGAATATAATATGTTAATTATATTAAGCAATATTTTATTTCCCCCGGGAAACAGAACGATTTATATAATGACATACTTATTTTTTTTTTTTTTTAATTTTATTTTTAAATGATATTGAAATAGATAGTTATGTTGATTGCAAATTGAGATAGATGATGTCTATTTACTAATTATATATTCCCATCATTAGTAGATATTGAATTTGTAAACAAAAAACTGGTTTAGTTTCCATATACAAAGTGGAATACCAGTATTTATATTTTATTTCATAAATAAAATGCAAGTAAATTGCGATGACGTACGCAATTAAATATTAAATTGCGAAAAATCTATTGTAAATAAATTACATCATAATTATTACTAATTTTTTTGCATAGACGAGTTAATAGGAATTTAATTTAGTACATGTCATTGATGATGAAATTTTTATAGGTCTTTGATTACGATCCAATGATTCCATTTAGGCCAGTTATTGAACCTAATCATCCAGGTGCATTTTTGAATAAAGAACCAGCTGAGTCTATAAAAAATGGTGATATGGCGGACATTCCATGGATGACTGGATTTAATTCTCACGAGGGTGCAATTAAAGTAGCAGGTAAATACATGCAATTAATATAAATAATATTTTGTAGGAAAAAAAAATTAATATTCATTTATTTATTTACAAAATTAATTCTTTAGGTTTATATGGTCTGAAAAATGGCAAATATGTCAAGCAATTAAATGATCAATTTATGGATTTAGCACCTATGACTTTAATGTATGAACACACATGTCCTAAAAATTATTTATTAGATGTCTCGAAAAAAATTCGTGATTTTTATTTGAATGATAAACAGATCGATGAATCAACAAAGTTTGACGTAATTGATGTGAGTAAAAAATTATAAATCTTGCTCTGAATAATTGAATTAATTTAATAATTTATCAATTATTTATTAATGAATGATTTAATTTATAGATGTATTCAGATGCATGGTTTAATGTTGGTGCTGATATGGCAATTAAAGATCATCTCAATATTTTTTCAAGTCCAGTTTTTTATTATTACTTTGCATACAAAGGTAGTGCATCATTTTCCACAATATTTGGCGATTCTACAAGGGACTATGGAGTTTCTCATGCTGATGAACTTCAATATTTATTCCCTGTTGGCGAACAATTATTTAAAGATACACCACTTAGCAAAGATGATCATAAAATAATTGATATCATGACAAAATTGTGGTTTAATTTTGCAAAAACTGGGTAACAATATTAAATATTATAAATTAAATTTGAATCAATTTTTTCAGTTTATTATTTTATATTGGTTTCAAATGTTTATAGCAATCCAACGCCGGTAGTTGATGAACAATTGCCAATTAAATGGAAACCAGTTAGGACTAATGCACTTGAATATTTACACATTGAATATCCACAAAATATCAGTATGTCTAAATATCTTTTGAAGGAACGAATGGATTTTTGGGCTAGTATACCCCATCGTGCTGGAGTTAAAATGTCCAAGCGTACATCATCACAAATACAAGATGAATTATAGATTACATTTGTTTAATTATATATTAAAAAAAAATTATTTGAATAGATAAATCTAAAGTTTTTTTTTCCCTATAAATAAATTATATTAATTATAATTGCAAATTATTATTATGTAATATCTTTATAGGCATATGCAACATGCTTGGAGAGACGAGTTTGTTAACTTTCACTCTGTTGACGTGATATTTTGCGACCTTGTAGTTATCATATACTTAGCAAAACAAACATTAAAAAAAAATTTAACATTACTTCAAAACTATTATTTCTTTTTTTTTATTATGCATTTCTGCGATTGTGGCAAAAGTGAAAGTAATATATAAATAATAATTGGTGAATGTTTGCAATGTCTTAGAGTAGTTATAGATAAAATATAAGTGCTTGTAAAATAATTCCGTCCACTTTAATATTTATATGAATGAAATTAGTTGCGTATTATTTAATTCCAATAAAAATTCTTGCAGTCAATTGTTCAAAATTTAATCTGAATATTTAACTTTTAGATAAAAAAAAATGTATATTTTTTATTAAAAATCACAAGTTTTTATCATGGATCAATTATCAATGTCTGATTTGGATGAGGAAAATACAAATAGTGTAGTAATAAAAATAGAAGAAACTATCAAGGCTCCACTTTACTGGCATTCTCCAGTTGGTTGTCAAATATTGGATCTAAAAGAATGTCATTATGATGAAGTGCTGCGATTAATAAAGGTTCATTAATGTTGATTAATAAATTAATATGAAAATTTAAATGTCAAAAAAAAAAAATTTATCATAACAAAAAATAGAAAATAAAAATGATAAATATTTTTTTTTGTTATTTTATTTAAATTTACAGCGTCATTTTTTTGCAGAGGATCCAATGTGTCGGGCTATAAATATTCTTGCGGATTCTGTGTCTACTCAAAGTTATCTTGACTCTGTTCTATTGTGGATGAAAGATACAACGAGCTTGGTTGCTGTCAGTTCAAAAAGTGGACGAGTCGTTGGCACAATTATAACGCGAATTAATAGTTCTTTAGATCGAAGCAATACATATTCACGTATTCAAGTTTGTTGATTTGTATATTATATTATATTATATTATATGCAATACGTAATAATAATTGAAAGAGATGAAAAAAAAAAATTATAGTAGATAAAAGTGATGAGTTTTATTAAAAATAAAATTTTTTGATTTTTTTTTTTTCAAGATATTTCAAGGTGGAGCAGTTGAAAAAATAATGCATTTAAATAATACTTTGATTAAGAGAGCTGATGCTTATACGCAATTGGAGACGGAAATATATTTACGAATTTATATTCTTTGTGTGCATCCAAGTTACTTATCAAAAGGATTGAAATCTGGTTTGCTTGAAGCTTTTATTCAAATGGCAATAGCGTTAGAAATTCCGGCAATTGGTGGAATATTTTCGTCGGGTGATGATAAAAAATTAGCTGCAGATTTAGGTTTTAAATTATTGTTAGAGATTTTATATAGTCAGTGGAGTTTGAATGGCGAAATTATTTTTGATAATCCAGGTAGTGGAAATTATTCTGTGGCATTTATGGCAATGCCAACACCATCTTTAGATTGTTTAAAAAATATTTGGCAAAGGAGAGAAGATATGATAAATGAAGATAAAGCACGACGAAAAAATCATCTTCGCTGTATTAAATATTAATTAATAATTATACATAAAAATAATAATTAATAATATATAGATTTATGTTTATGTATAAATATATTATTTATATAAATATATATTTATATTTATACACAAATATGTAAATATCATACATGATAAATAATAATTAATTTCTTGATGAAATTTTTATTTTTTATTATAATTAAAAAATTTAATGATGGGATTTATAAATTATTATTAATAATAATTTTCTCTTGTCTAAATAAAAAATAATTTCTTGATGGAATTTTTATTTTTTGTATAAATAATGAATTATATGAAGGAATTTGAAAGTTATTATTAATAAAAAATTTTTTTTTTCATTTTGTTTATATGAAAAATATTTTTTTTTTCAATTATATAAATTGATAATATATATTTTATATTAAGTAAAATACATGATGAACAATAATTAATTTCTTGATGGAATTTTTATTTTGTATTATAAACAAAAAATTCTATAAAGGAATTTAAAAGTTATTATTAATAAAAATTTTTTCTTGTCTAAATAAAAAATATTTCTATTTTTCAATTTATATGTATATATAAATTGATAATATATTGTATATTAAATATACATTCATAAATATAAACAAATATAAATATATAATACATAATAAACAAAAAATAATTTCATGATGGAATTTTTATTTTTTATTATAATTAAAAAATTCTACGAAGGAATTTAAAATTTATTATTAATAAAAATTTTTTTTCATCTATAATTATTATTAGAGAAAAAAATATTTCCATTCCCCATTAGCCAAGTGCGCGCACCGATCGTGCACCGTGCGTGCACCTAGTGCATTTTCATGTGAATCCCTGTATAGCCTTTGGTGGAGTGCACCAAATGCTATTGGGGTTTATAAATTTATTTATAAATTGATAATATATATTTCTATATTTATCAACAATATTTATGTATCATGAAAATCCTACTTTATCCATACATATTTATTCAGTACAATATATTATTATCCTACGACGACGTGTGTACTTTCTCTGTTTCAGAGGTTTTATTAATACTCTACCAGATGGCGGTGTTATAAAATTCTACATGGAGTTTTATTCGAGCCGCGGGGAGAGAGCGCGGGTGCGCGCGTTCGATGAAGGCATGCGCGAGACTCACAGTAGTAAGACACTTTCAGTCAGTTGTGTATGGCGGCCCGAGGCCATCTCAACTTGTATTCTCTTTAGTGTAAAATTCACACCACATTTAATATCACCGGTTAGTCCTTACATACGTGCGTGTAGTTTGTTTTCATTTTTATTTTGTTTATTCAAATGAGTTTCGTGTTGAAAATAATATAGTGAATTATAATTTACATTATAAAGTGAAAATCGCAATATAAAATAATTTTATTATTTTTTGTGTTCTGTCTGATGAATTAATTAATTTGTTTAATTTGTCATTTTAATAAGTGAAGTACAATAATATTGAACAAATCTCTTTGTGCATTAGGAACATATCTAGAGAATTCTAGGAATAGGCACATCATTGTGGTGAGTTAAATATTTTATTTTATTTTATTTTATTTTATTGTGATTTTTTGTTTCGCTTATTTTTTTCTTTCTTTCTCGACTCTATTTCGCGTTTTATTTATTTTTTTTTTTTTTTCGTGTATAGTTTTATAAACGTCTACTGGTTTGTTCGCATGACGATATTCGGTTGCCTCACACAAAAGGTAGACAGCCCCTTCGTTTTTATTTCTTACCTTGAAAATAGATTAAATATACTTGAGTATTAATCAATGGCATCGAATGACTCAGTTTAAAACACAGGATTGATAAGAAATTTCTTATTTATCCAATACAAATATTATCAAGTTTTGTATTTTTTTCTTTCATACCCAGGATTTTACTATAAAGGAAAAAATAAACAGTCTCTAAATCGATATTATTTTAACGAATTTTAAAAACGTTTTTTTTTTTTTTTACATTTTTTCTTGCTTTCTTTTTTTCCTTCTATTTGTATATTCAATTTTTTTTCCGTGACATTCATTTGCACCATGCAAACGATGTAACAATTAACGTCGTCAATAAACAATAGAAATGAACGACAATTGGTACAGCTGTAATTGAAGATTTACTTAGACACATTTGTGTGTTTTTTTAATTTTATTTTTTTCTTTATTTTTATTTTTTTTTTTTTTTTCATTAACGTGAAATATACAATCTATGTACTATACATATTTATTTCACGGTGAACAAGGTACACAGAATAATGAATTGTGTTTGGTAAACGATGTGCTTTGTTGAAATTGAAAACGTCTCTCAACCATTTTCGTATATTTATGTCTGTCAGATAATTGACAGTGGTAAAAACATTGTAGAATTGTACTACAATAATTAAATATAATGATTCACATTATATTAATAATGAAAAAAAAATTATTATTATATTTATATTAAATTTTCTCGTGAATTATAAGCAAATTCTCGCTGATCATAATTAACATTAACGTGTGACAATGTTTGCTTTAGTAATATTTTATCAGTCATCATATTATTTATATCGTGACAGAATTATTTGCAGATAATTCATTTAATAATTCTTCATGTCTATTGAACAAATAAATTGCTGTCGTCGATATTATATTTTTTCGGATATAAATTTAGACAATACAATGTTTTGAGAAAATAAATATGTATATACACACTGTTGTGCTTTTATTTATTGAAATAGAAAGTTGAGAGTGCTAAAGTCGTGTACAATACGAATATAATCTCAAATAGTTGATCAATTAAAATGGTAATCGTATCGAATAATCAAAGTTAACTAATTAACGTGACATGTTTATACCGTTCTCACGCCAACGTTATTGTTTTATTTCAATGCTCTCTTGCTCTCTTGTATTTTCTTTCACCATGAGACAAGTCGTGACTTTCGTGTCTGTAATGTTGTCGGTGGATTTGCATTTTCTATCGAATTATCTGGATCAGACGTTGTGTTAAGAGTAACACGAGTTTTGTGCATACACATGTGGATAAAGTATCTCGTTTTGTGGCTTGGTTTGCGTTAAACAAGCTCAATATCAATCACGCACATTTTACTAATTATTTTATACACATGTGTGTGAGTTTGTACAACAGATCGAATGATAAATATCACTTGGAAAATTATTTTAATTGATAATCAAGTGTTGTTTGAATAAGCAAATTGAATGACTGAATTTTTTTTTGTGTTTTACTTCGTCAATAATATTTAAAAAATATTTTTTCCTTTGGATTTTTGCTTGTAATTGATCCTTAATTGTGTGTACATTTTATTTGAATAAATGACGCAATACTATGGGGAGTTAAGTACGTCTGTAGAGTGTTTAGTTATTTTTTAATTATATTTTTCTTTCTCTTCAAACAAATGACTTTAAATATTTACATCCAACTAAAATTTGATTTGTTGATTTTTTTCATAATTATATAGATATAAATTTATTTTTAATTTATTTTTCTCAACATATAATCAATTTATTGGCCAAATACTCAAAGAGAGTAATTGTATTTATTGAAGAGAAAAAAAAAATGAAAATAAAATTCATCACAAAAAAGAAAATAAAAAAAATAAATTAAAATTTTCTTGTCAATTAAACTTTGTTAAATTGTTATTTATTAGTGTTTCTTAAATCTTTAATTTTTTTTCTCGAAAATTATTTTCATTTCTTTACAACTTAAAATAACTTTTATCAATAAAATATGTTTTACACAGAAACGGATGCAAGTCAAGATAGCTTTTATCTGATATAAATTTTACTCAATCTCACAGCATACACATGTATATATTTATTTAAGTATATATTATACACGTATATTATGTGTATATGTTGAGAGCAATTGACTGCCGTGTTCCGTTAAAATAGTCGACGTCGGTGTTTCTATTAATAGAAAAGAAGTTTTAGTAATAATCTCTTTGGTTGAACGGGAGTAAAAAGAGAATTGGTCGCATCATGAAACACAAAACAAGAAATTAAATATATATCTACATTCTACCTATACATATATAAGACATACACATAGGTACATAAACTTACATATAACGCGTGCATATATATTTAATATATATGCCAAATAGAAAAGCAGCCGCGAGCGACAATGAACAACATAAATGAGAATTATATGACAGGCGTGTGCCTTGTCACGAGTCCACGCGTGGACTCTCTTGTCCGCGTGGGTGAGCACATTTGTGCAATAGGGAACACACCCCTTTTCCGCGCTTAGTAAAATATACACATATATATACATATATATTTATTTATCGTTCAGACAAAAAAAAAAACTAAAACTTCCGATAAAAATAAATCCTAAAGTGGTTGCTACGTGCGCGCAGAATTTGTACGCGCGTTTTATCGTGGAAAATTGGGACGGAAATAAAAATAATGAAAAATATAGAGGATAATAACTGAGGTAAAAAAAAATTTATATAAAAAGAAATGAAGCTTAAGTTGTAATATAAAAGAGGCACTCGCTTTTAATTTTCAAGAGGTTGCGCTCAAATTCCCGTTTTATATCTCGAAATATTTTTCTTAGAGACTTATGAAGACGCGAGTGTATATGTATATTTAATACATACACATATTTATATACACCATAATCATCATGGTGTATACGGGACGTTTATGTTAATGTACCTGTTAATATATGAGATCGAGATTTATTTATATTTATACTTTTTTTTTTTTTTTTTTTTTTTTTTTTTTATTATATTGGCAGGAGCCAAATTGAGATGTTCTATCATGTAGAAATATACGCCGAGTCATCACAGCGGGATATTTATATTTTATATTTATTTTTATTTTTTTTTTCTTCACTTTTATGAGCAGAGTGATGAATTACTGCATGTCTACTTTCATTTAATTAATTGAGAACAGTTAAGCTTACATTATTATCTGTTACATCGCACTCACTGGCGTTATCTTATCTATTTGGTATTGTGTATAAGTATGTATATGTAGTAAAGTGTAAGGGACGCGCGCCAAGAGAGGAAGTTAAAGACTTTTGGATTGGCAATAAATATTACTCAGTAGCAGTGTTGCTGGGAGTGCAACCGCCAGTGGCGCTTTTTTATCGTGATAACAATTCTCTTTTCCTTAGTAATTATTTTACTTCATCTATTAGTCGACTCTTTTTTTTTTTTTTTTTTTTTTTTTTTTTTTTTTTTTTTCTCGTCTTCGTTTTATTTTTTATCATTTTATTTTTTATTCTAGATTGTCTCGATTGACTCAGAGACACCTGCGCCTTCTATTTCTATAGGCAAAGTGGGAAAATTGCACAATCCACTTGACGGGTGGTTAGATGTACACTGTATATATATATATATATAAGTGATGCACATTGTCCGTTCGACGACTTGGTCTTCTTTTTTTATTTTTTTTTTATTCATCTATTCTTTTTATTCTTCCATTTCTTTCTTTTTTTTTTTTTTTTTTTTTTTTTTTTTTTTTTTTCTATTTGTTCGTCGTTTGAAGAATTATCTATGTATAGGTATATATATGTATAGAGCGAGAGTGTATGAAGGAATATAAAGAGAGTCCATAATGCTTATTGTAGCACAAATCTGTGTGAGTTGCAACGAGCGAATAAAAATTCTCGATGGAGAAAGGGTTCGCGAGTTTTTGAAAATTTTTTCGCCTCAAGTCGCTTTTTAATCGACGAACAATACTTCACACGTCTCCTTTGGCAATATAATGCCTTTTCGTTTCTTCTATATAAACTCCCTCATATTTTACATTTGACAATTGTCAAGTCTATACGTAGGATATTTATCACAGTATAAAAATGCGACATATGATTTACACATTCATGGTGTATTTTTACAATAGCAACGCGTGTATATACATTAGAGTGTTTCATTTTTAGGCGATATTTTTTTTGTCTGTGATCAGTGAAAATGTGAAAATTTATAAAAAGAAAAAAATATTCAAAAATTCGATTTTTTATATAAATAATACGAGAAAATTTTTTTTTTCGACTTCAACTGGATTTTTTGATGATCAAAAATTTTTTTTGGAAAAAATGAATTTACAGCTTTTGTAGGGAATTAAATTTGCTACAAAAAAGTTTCTCACCGCAAACACTCTCCGGCCAACAGTTTTCGAGTTGTAGAGCTGGAAAGATGAAAGTTGATTATAATTGACAAGAAATTTTCTTTAAACTGGAATTTATTGATCTGACATCAATTATTATCTCACAATAAACTCTATAAAGCTCTTACATTGTTAATTAACCATTATAGCGTTTATATTAAGATAATAATTAATGTTAAATCAATAAATTCCAGTTTAAAGAAAATTTCCTGTCAATTATAATCAACTTTCATCTTTCCAGCTCTACAACTCGAAAACTGTTGGCCGCAGAAGGTTTGCTTTAAGGAACTTTTTTGTAGCAAATTTAATGCCCTAAAAAAACTTATTCATTCATTTTTTCCAAAAAAAATTTTTGATCACCGAAAAATCGAGTTGAAGTCGAAAAAAAAAAATTTTCTCGTGTTATTTTTATGAAAAATCAAATTTTTGAATATTTTTTTCTTTTTATAAATTATCAAATTTTCAAGTATGACAGACAAAAAAAAATATCGCCTAAAAATAAAACACCCTAACATATACACACATCTCAACAATATCTAAAATACAATTGCAAAATAAAATAAAATCCATAATTAATATTTTATCATAAAATATATTAAAAATAGTCTACCAACTGTATTTATATAATTGCGTTGCATCAATTTACATTACTCATCGCACACCTTTAGACACTTGTGCACACATACACTTGGTTTGCAAAATCATCGTGTGTGTCACGCGCCTATACCCTTCAACTCGGTTTATCGCGAATGTTTGCCAAGTCCATCGCGTTTCTCACCCCGCAATGTGGCCTCAGGAGGGTTAGAGTGCTTTACTCACGTTGCACACATCGTTGGAATCCGCATGCAGTGAGTTATCCCTCCCCGTACTTTAAATTTACATAGACATACACACAAACGTATGTGTTGAGTGCGCGTTTACCTAAAAACATACACATGCAGACATGAGAGAAGCGGAAAATAGAAGTAAAGGGATGAAGAGAAAGAGAGATAGGGCGTGTACAGTGCAGGACGTCGGCACGTCGAAAGGTTCGAGGGGTTAACGTTGATATATCTATGTATACATACGTATACATAGAGATATATATTTATATGTGGTGTTAGCGCATTGCAAGAGGGTCCGTGCGCTTATTGAGGGGCTGTTTGTGAAGTGGATGGAGGGAAAAAAAATCGGGTTATACATTTATATAAGTTTATACACTCGGGTACTGGTTATTGTCGGTGTATAAATATATATTTGCGTTTGTCTGTTGTTGTGACGCGTGCCGTTACACTAAAAGTCTGGAAGCTCGTATGTGCCAGTCGGCCAGGGACAGGTGAACTCACGCGATTTCACAATTAATTCTCAGATGAACGCGATTTTTTAGTGATATATAGGTACTCGCATATTTTATTATTTTATTTTATTTTTTTTTTTCATTTTTTTATTTGGGGTTATGAAAATTTTATAAAGAGCACAAATTTATGCAATGTTTTGTACACTCGTTTTTTTTATTGGTCCTTTGTCGTGTCAGAGCTAGGAATATATGTTGATTTAAAAAGGTAGAAAAATGATGAAAAGAAAGAAAAATAAATTATTGAAGGGAATTTTTAAAAAGAGGACATTTCGTTCGTTTATGCTAAATTTATCTTTGATATTCATATGATTTATTTATGAAAATTATCATTTAAAATTGTGCCATCAAGTTGAAAATAAAGTTTTTTTTTTATTATTATAATTATTATCTAGTGTACGAAATTTCTCGATTAAGGACCTTCGTGAGCTACGCTAGAGTCAAATGAGTACTAACTTTTTATAAAATTTATTCGAAGCTTGAAAAAAGTTGTAAAATATATTAATAATTTTACAATGATTTATAATTTTTTTTATATGTACCAATTATTTTTAAGGTATTTATTTTAAAAAATCAGTTGATCCACATTAAAAATTGATTTGATTCCATTTATCAGAATTTACCAAAACAGTTTTAATTATCTTTATTAAAATAATTAATATTTAATTTAAACATTCGTCAACACCTGTTTTTTTGTGGAGTTATATAAACTACATATTTCAAAGAATATTTTTAAACATTATTTATTATTGTATCTACTCTTACAATATACTTTTTGTGATTTTAAATACATAAAATGCTAATTCTCCATAAGGCTCTATGCTAAAAATTTGATTTTTGATTTTTAATAACTTTCTTAAATTATCGATAAGGCGTCTTGAATTTTCAAGAATAGATAGCTACATGATTTAACTTATTAAAACTAAAAAAAAAAAGAAAATTCATCTACTAAAAAGTTTCAAAACAAATTATCATACAGTTTATCGACAAATATATAAATACTCGGTATTATAAATTAATTATTACCTGAATATATAATAAATTCTAATTTAATAAAACCATTAAATTTTATTATTAATTATCACGACAATATTTATGCATTCTATTCTTCATGATGTACACGATATCATTTTTTTCCTGCGCAATATATTCCAACAGCTGTGCATTAACTTAACACTTTTATACATTATGTTTACTTATCTTTTATAACTTTCCGTTTCCTTCACCTTCAACCATATATACATATAAAACATCTATGTATAAATGCACACATATAATTTCACGGAAGTTCGTTAACACATATGTACATATATACACACTAACCAAAAGATGTCTATTATTAGCAGACAAGTATTTGCTTTAAATATAATAATCTACCAGCTTTGAGTTGGAACTAAGAGAGCCCGGGTGTCTTTGTTGATTTATCTCAACGCAAGAGTCGACATGGTCTTTATATATACATATAATATTATAAACTACATACATATATATAGTATTCATATACACAAAAAATAATTAAAGTGTGTACAATTTTTTTTTATCCATTTTCATTGTTTTAACTTTTTTTTCCGTCTCGTTGTCACACAAACTCTTCCCTCTCTACAAGTGACGTCGACGTCGAATTTCCAATGTTTTCAAGCTATAATTATATGTATTCGTGTATGTATATATGTATACACTATACATATACATAAAGGCAACGGAAACGATCGATAACTCATTGCAAACAACGCCCCATTGTATACTGGTGGAGAGTCTTCCGACGAATCAAGCGCACTTTACTTCTACATCACCTGAACTACTATATAATACATATGTATATATACGTATATACTTTTGCGCACAATCTTGTTGTTGTCATTGTCATTATCGTTCGTTGTAACTATCAGTATAGTAGCTGTGCGTTATAAGAAAATATCCCTGGGGTTTCGCGTCCATTCGCTACAATTTTATTTTCCTATTTTTTCTTTAACTTTATTATTTTTTTTTTCTTTCTTTTTTTTTTATCATTCTAACACCGTTACGTGTATTATCCACCGTATATATATTTCTCTATATATAAAGTCTTGGTACACGCTCGTGGGGATTATGGAGTCTGAGGTTTATGAGACTCTAAAGTGAGTTGTCTCTCTAGTCGACTTTATTTTCGTTATATTTTGTACAAGGAAATATATAAGAAAATTAAATTTATGGTTCTTATGAATATTATATTTATTTTATTATTTTATTATTTTTATAACAATGTTCTGTAACAGCTTTTGCTTGCGTGCTATTTAGTTTTAGATTTTTTTTTTTATTTATATAGAGAAATTTGTTTATTGAAATATTGTGAAATATTTTTTTATTTAGTTTTAATGTTGGTTAATAGGGAAAATATTTTTTTTTTTCATTCAAAGTCATGTAAAGAGGAAGTGTATGTATATATTTATATGAAAGTGAAAGAAAATGTTAAAATTTGATGTTAAAATGTATATGACTATCCATTTGCACGCACGATGCTTCTGTTCTTTCATTTATTTTTTATTTTCGCGCATAACAAAAACCATTTTCACGTTCTTCCGTTCAATTCTTTCATATAAGAGAAGAAAAAAAATACAAAAAAAGAGAATGAAGGGGGGAAAAGTCTGCACGAAATTTCTGTAAACTTGGAATTTCGACTTTCTCTTAGAACAAAAGCACAGCTTTATTTTACGATACCTATATAGTTGCTCTTTTTCTTTTTTTTTTTTCTCTTCCCTCTCAGTCTCTTTATTCCTCATTTACTTTCATCACTCTCATCATAAAGTTTATACAGAGAACTGCGTACGTCATTAAGAAAAAAATTAATTACTGCCATTATACTCATATAATTCACAATAAAATATTAAAAACCAAATAACAAAAAAAAAGAAAAAATTAAATTATAATATTTGATATATCATTTTATAAACTATAAATCACATCTGAATTTTATAATATTTTATACATTTGAATATTCAATAATTCACAATAAAATATTAAAAACCAAATAACAAAAAAAAAGAAAAAATTAAATTATAATAATTGATATATCATTTTATACATCTAAGTATTCAAAATGAAATTTATACGTTCATCATTTTCAATATGTAATCATTGCAATCTTCTGTTTCAACTACAGTTAAACAGGGAAAATTATTACAAATGCTCGCGCGTATACCTACACAAATTAAACATCAATATAAAAGAAAAGTAGACACATAACCATGCACGAAAGTAGGCGCGGTTGCACTACACACTCACTGCAGTTTCAACATAAACATAAAATAAATAGACGTGGTATATGTATACATATATACTGCATATATGTATGTAAAGCACAAATCGATCGGTTATTAAGGGGCGAGCGTATCGATTTACCGGGAACGTAGGAGCGAGTTGGCGTTTTATATGTCCTGCAGCATTAGCGAATTTAACTCGTTGTAACCACGCACGGATTTTCATCGTTCACCAACTATTATTTACAAGTATATATGTATATAATATTTACAACAACATTTCACCGATTAGGATTATTAGATATGAATCGTTGACTCTACATATAGGTACGTGCAGTGTGTAATCGTAGATATATTTATGCATATATTCGTATAATGATCAATTATTGCTGCACCTTGCAATGCGTATTTTCATATTTAAATATATATGATATATATACCTTATTGAAGATACAAAGTAGTTCAGGTAGTATGTGTTATTAATTAATGTATTTAATTATTATTTTAAGATAGTAACACTAGCGAAATGTCGTCTACAAACATTTGACATTTTATCAAAAATAAACGGCGTTAATTTCGTCGTCAAAAACTAAGTTTTTGAGTTCATTTTATTTGTTTTTAGATGTCTATACGGACGAAACTAATAGTAATATGATTATACAATAATTTTATAGATATATTAGGAATTTTAATACCATTTATATATTTTGCAGGCAAATCTTTAATTTCATACTAATTTTCGGGGTTATGTTTCTTGGGAGAATATGTTTTGAAAGAGCCGGGCTTCAGTGTGATGAAAAAGCTAGCTTTATATGGTCCCTCAAAAAAGCTCTTACTAAGAAATCTAAAATAAATAATGATACAGACTCAGATACATCAAATAAAATTATATTTGTTCTTAAAAAGTACGTACCTAGTCAGATTGCAATGATTGATCTCAAACGACTAATTTCATGATAATTTCTTAGATTTAAGTGAATATTTTATCCAGAGTTTGCGTTATATAAAACGTTTTATAATTATATAAGATATAAAATTATATTTTAACATTATAAGTAAATAATATCTTTGTTAATCTAAAATTTCAGTCCTGTAATAAGAACTTGGCTCTCTCAAAACATTGGGTGGCTTTTTCAATATGTGTTTATGAAATTGCCGAATTTTATTATTTTTATAAATGCTTAGAAGTCCAAAAATACCGATAATTTTGAAAAATTTCTTATAGCATCACGTACATAAATGAATGAACAATCACTTATTATACAAATTTTTTTAATTATTTATTTCCTTTTATATTATTTATCCCTTTTTTCAAAACTGGCGCTTTTATGCCACGTCTCTTCCCCTATTTATGCATGAGGAAAGATTATTTGTAAATCATTAAATTTCAATTTTGTACATATGTCGATGAGTAATAATTTCCCTTTGGGATTCATAGTGAAAATTACACCGAGCATTAAACCTGCATTGTCCTTGAAATCCGCTCAGACACCAGAGGGATTCGTGATAATAAATCCGAGGAATTCGAGTGAATATCGGATTAATTAAAGCACAGGAGCGGATATAAATTATATATATGTATATGTATTAAAGGATATTATAGAATGAGAGTATATAGAAGAAGAGGAATGATGAGAATTATGAGAGAGTATATTATCCTATATACGCGTCGTCGAATCTTTCGCTTTAGTTTCGTTCATGCGGACTCGAGTTGTCTGATTTTTCAAGTTGAACTATAATATATTACGGAAATGGTGAATGCTGACGATCATCAGCCAAGCGGAAGTCCTTATTTGCTTCCGATTCCCGACGTCCACGTTGCGTTTTGTAGATTTATTATGTAGTTATGATCTATCATTAATTCTCATGTGTATCTTCAATTTTTCGGTAAAATAATATTATACAGCAATAATTTTTTTCATTACTTTGTTTTCTTTTAATTTTTCATTCAGTTATTTTTATTTGTCTTCATCCGATTTAATTTTATATTCATGTTCTTTCGGTCTGTAGATTGCTGATAGATATAGTTTATATTTTTAATGTAGTACATAAAATTTGCAATCGAAGCTAATTTTTTTTAAAACATTTTAGTGCGTTTAAATAAAATCAATTACTTGGAATATATTTTTATATTTTAGTTTTATAAATGTACAATGATATATTTAATGTCTGGCATAGACAGCAGAAGTCTGAAAAAATATATATGTAATAATATTTCAATAACTCCGATAACAAATGTCCATTTTTTTATTTTTCTTTTTTTTTTTATAATATGTGAATTATACATTTATTTAATCTCTTGTCATTTATTTCTATATTTCACCTTTTTATTAACGCTTTTGCCTTGAACGCAAATGCGCTTTTATGAATATATAGCTACATATTTTATATAGAAAAAAGCATTCTTGTGTCACGTCGACAAGTCAGGCCAAATATATAAATATAAAGTTGTGTGAAATTCGTGAGTTGAAATTGGATTCAAGAAAAATATATTCAGTATATATTTTTGATGCAAAAAAAAAATATAAATCAAAGTGTAGAAACATATAAATATATATACAGATCATTTGTTTAAAACTACAATTATTGAAGTGTTTTTTTATTACAATAATAAAGTGATTAGTATCGATTTAATAACAAAAAAAATCAAAATTTCATACATTTGGAACTTTGGGTTTGAATATCTCTAGAATGGCTGTCTCTATAAAAAAAGTGCAAGAGACCTTTTTTGTAGAGCGTTCGATTCCCTACAAGAATATGCTATGAGCTTATTTCTATAATGCGCAAATGCCGAGCTGCAAAAATAAAAAAAAAAAAAAATTTTTTTCCCAACGTTATTTAAATGGGAAAACTAAAATTACGATTAGAAACCTTTAAATATTAAAATTAAAAGCTCCGATTTGCACCGGCTTCTTTTTTCACTGTTCAGTAAGTTATCAGCCTGTTTTTTTGATGAAAAAAAAAGTTGCCTAAAAATGGCACACCCCAATATAAAAATAAATTTAAATATATAAAAAAAACGAAAAAAAAAAATAAAAAAGAAATTGTGAGTAGGTATATAATAAATGAAATATATAATTCGAAATGGATTATTATTCGACGATTTAATCATTTATCTTTAATATAAAATTGCGATATATATATATATATATGTACGGATATGGCTGACGGGTCTTGTGTAAAATTTTCATGTGACTTTGTTAATGGGGCACTGCATGGGCGTATTCTTACCTCGCGTGCGCGTCTGCCCACGCGTTCTCGCGCGTAGGTGCACGTGCCGGTAACTTCATAAATAATCGTTGGACTCGCGTCAAAGTGGGAAAGAGAAAAAAGAAAAATAAACAAATAAAGAAATAACAAAAAAAAAAAAAAAAGTCAAATCGTAATTTTTTTATTTTTATGATTACACATATATATTTATTTAGAAATATATATATTTTTTATTTCTTTTTCTTCTCTTCTTTTATTCTCATTTGATTGAAATATTTCACCCACACAAGCGAAAAAATTCGGATTATAATTTTATTAAATTTATCACTGTCCTTTCATTTTAGTAAATAATAAAACAGAAAATTATTATTGCCAGTTACCAGACTGTGTGATCGGAATTTTTTTGTTCATTTATCATGAAAAATTTTGTCACGTTACCGCTTTGTATGTTGAAATAAAATTGATAAATTTTATTATACTATTATAAATCAACGTTGAAATTTAAATTTATATTTTTTGTCAATAATATATTTTATTGTATTGACTGGATATATTTCATTAAATAATGTCTGAGAGAAAAATTGTAAAAGTTATAAAATTAAACACAATACGTGTAACATATTCAATTCGATTGGAAATTTTTCTCGCTTGTTTCAAAGTTGAAAAAAAAAAAAAAATTCAGAGATAAAATCAAAACTTAAATTGGCCCATAATATATATACAGATATATATCTACATATATCTTATGTACCTATAATACATAACGTACAATACGACGTGACGTTTGAAATGGTAAAAGTTGAGCAAAACCAAGTAGGGATACGTGCTTTATCGTTTTTCCCCTCTGGTCACAGTTTCCCAAAGTCATTTTACCGGTTTTGCCAAGTGGTCGTTATCGTATTTTTTTTTTTTTTTACATTGCAAGTGGTTGACAATTTGCTTCCATCACTTCCATTAAATTTCACGGGACATTATGCACGTAGCTTATCTCCATTCATCTCATTATCCTCGAAACAATAAACAAATTAATATTTGAAAATTATTATCAATTAAATTACCAATAAAATACATTCGCATCTTCTATTTCATATACAACCACATTATATACACTAAATAATTTATAACATCTACAGTAACACAATGCGGGCGACGTATTTCTATTTGGACTTGCGGTACAAATACATATAGCATTGGACATAGCAGTAGTTTACACCAAACACTCAAGTATATGTGTGTATTATATTCACAGCATCGTCTCAACGACGAAGAGAGTGTTGAAAGCACCATCGGAATGCAATGTACAAACAGTTTATATAGGCATTATTTTAAACGGCTATGTGTAAAATCCTCCCTTGACATCATCAGTCAAAATAAATATTCAGTTTATTTTTAAAATACCTAAGCGGAATATTATAAATAAATATATAATGTATGTAAAATACTTTTTAATACGTGCGCGTAATTTCAGGTGAAAATATATTATATGAAATATTATTTCACGCTGTAACTATTAATTTATATTTTATAAAATGCATTTTAGTATCTTATATATATGACACTGCGTGATCGTTACATATTGCTGTAGTAATATGTATATTTATGGTGTACCTGCATGTATACTTCTGCAGTATAACATTCTTGATGCAAATAAGTACCATTATGTGTGAACATGACGCTTTATATATATACTTACTCGCGCGCCTTTGACATTCGTCGCTTCGATCAAGTTTCATGTAATTTAACTCGTTGCCACGTCTAGATTTTTTTTTTATCCAAACTGCAAACGAGAATTTTTTACACTCCATTGGCAAAATGTATTTATATTTATAGTCTAAGCAAAAATACAAAATTAAATAGAGAAGATAAAATATTTATATTGGAATTAAAAAATAAAAAATGAAAAATAAAAAAAAAAAGATTCAGGAAATAAAAAAGTACGAGGGAGTATGTAAATATTTCATTGATTTGCTCTGTGTAAATTTGTCTTGAATCGATTTTAATCCAAATACCAGAATATACTGTTTAATTAAATTTCGAAATTGTCATCCTCTTCAAAATTTACCCGTATCTTCACATTTATATCTTTAAAGTTGTGGTGGCTATCTCGTTTTGCCCACACACATCCCCCATCATCATTTCATGTTTGCCCACGTGTGTTGTGTGAGCTGTGTTCATATTACCTCTCTCTTACGGCCGGCGAGTTTCTCAATTTTCTCATTGCGTGCAGCATCAGTAGGTGTATATATATATACGTACAATATAGGTACACATGTATGTACATAAAGGCTCTATGTATATGTATATACTGTCGAGTACTCACTATACACAACAGACGGATATGCATATGTATTAGGGTGGGTAAAAAAAAAACTTTTAATTTTTATTTTCTTTTGTTACCATAAAAATATTGTTCAAGGTGATGAAAAAATGAGCCTGTCAAAAGGGCAGCTCTTAATTTTGATTTTAAGAGGTGTCGCATTGTGATTTTTGATTTCTCATTTGAATAACATGGAAATTTTTTTTTTTTTATTGTTAGAATTTTATAGATTACGAAGCAATGCACAGATTCGAATTATCAATATATGTTTTTATAGGAAATTGAACGCTCTACAAAAAAGGTATCTTGCAATTTTTTCATAACTTTTACTGTTTAGAAGATATCGGAGGTTAAAGTTTGAAAAATTTAACAAATATTTTTTTTACTTTTAAATTTTATAACTCGTAGATAAATAAATATTATAAAGTGCGCAATATATATTTTTGTAGGAAATTTAACGCTCTACAAAAAAGGTCTCTTGTGGTAAATCGATTACACTAACCATTTAGAAGATATTCGCATTCATGACTTGAATGGATAAATTTAAAATATTTATTAAAAAACTATTAAAATCAGCACTCAGGGATTCGAATGCAAATATCTTCTGAATGGTTATAGAGTAGTCGATTAACCACAAGAGACCTTTTTTGTAGAGCGTTAAATTTCCTACAAAAATATATATTGCGCACTTTATAATATTTATTTGTCTACGAGTTATAAAATTTAAAAGTAACAAAGAATATTTGTTAAATTCTCCAAACTTTAACCTCCGATATCTTCTAAACAATAAAAGTTATGAAAAAATTGCAAGACACCTTTTTTGTAGAGCGTTCAATTTGCTATAAAAATATGTATTGATCATTTGAATCCGTCCATTGGTTCGTAAGCTACAAAATTCTAACAATAAAAAAAAAATTTCCATGTTATTCAAATGGGGAAATCAAAAATCACGATGCGACACCTCTTAACATTAAAATTAAGAGCTGCCTTTTTTTTTTCGGCCCACCCTAGTATAGATAATATTAACATGACAAGCGTTTATATAGTCAAGGTCTTTTAGATATTATTTTCATTCATGTGATATATTGTAAAGTCAAAAGCCGTTTTACATAAATATTTTGGCGCTATTCAATATACTTATAAGATAAATTCCATTTCGCGCGATATATATCTTTCTGGCGATCTATATAGGCGTAGATTATATATGTACTCGAATAGATATCTGTATGTATAGATATAAGTATTGATCAGAAGTGGAGCCGGATAACGAGGAAATTCCAACACGATCGGAAGTGCCGCGCCGAAGTTTCCCGCGTACCGTCAAGATATCAAGCGACATTCCACGCGGGTGACCGATTATAAAATACTGAACAAAAGAAAAGACCAAGAAGATGAAAAAGTTCTGGTGAAAAAAAGGATTCGATGAACAAGCAAAAAAGTTTTACTGTAGAAAATTATTGAGTATGCTTGAAGAATTTTTCGTTCTCGATTAACAAAGTCATTGTATTTTATATATCTGTATAGATATAAACAATGTACGTTGAATTATAAACTATTGATATTGTTAAAAAGTTCATTATATTAACAATATTCTGGAAGATTTTATCAGAAGATAGAAAAAAATTTTTTTTATATATTTTTTATTTAATTTATATTTTTTTTTCTTTTTAAACTTCATTCAAATTAATTAGAGACTGTTGAATCAGCGAAAATTTTAAAGTATATAGAAACGTTGGTGAATGGTATATGCAGGAGAATATTGGAGTGTTTGGATGAGTTTTGTAACATTCTTGGGGCAGTGGAGAGAACAATAATGTGCGACGACCACGTCTGAAAGTTAAAGGGAATGAGAGGAAGACAGATTGACATTGTAGAGGTTCGTTTTACTCGTTGGAAATTCACTTGTACGCAAGCACGGTAGAAGCTTGCGGCTAACCAACCCAACCACGGGTTAATAAACTCGTTCTACCGTGTATTTTCACTGGTAAATAGAGAACAGTCACAAAAAGAACGAGGGAAAAAGAGAGTGCACATTATTATTTGTAATATTTGCTTATATTTAATTCTTTTGTCCATTGTGAATTTCATCACTTTCATTTATTGCATTGTGATATTATGCTACATAATAACCTCGTATAACCGATAAAAATTCCTCAGACAGAATAAAACGAAAAGAATATTAATGACAAACATTCGAATTTTATATATCAATATAATTTGAAATCGCCATAAGTTCACCTTGCGAATTCATTTGAAATATGTGCAGGGATATGAATATGAACAATTGAAGAGGGAATAGCAATGGAGTATTTGCTTTTTGATATAAAAAATATTGAGAGATATATACAAATATATAAATTCACGAATTTATTCATATATTGAAGATATTTTAGAAGATTAAAAAGATAATTCTCTTTCGTTTCCTCCCACGATCATTGAGCTGTCGTTATCGGTTGAATTGGTTGGCCACGCCACTTCATACCATTTACTGTCAAGAGTCTATCAATAGAGGAAAGGATGCAAATTTGGAATACCACTTTTTAAGAAAATCGTATTAATCATGGGTTATGAGATAAAAAAGTAAGAATCGCATTAAATGTTAGAGAAACTTATATTTTATTTAAATAAAAAAAAATGAACAGCCTCGGATTATTATAAATAGGATAAATTTTGGTTTAATCATAAAATTACAGATTGGCGTGGTTCAACCAATGTGAATATAATTTGGAATAGGGTATTCCAAATTACAATCACCTAAATAATCAACTTTAATTAACTATATAAATATCTTTGAACTTAAATCTCAACTATAAAATTTAAAAAATTCAACTTCAAGCTTATATCTAAATCAATTATATTTTTTGTAGTCTTTGCAGTAATCACAAACGTAGCAACCTGAGCCATATTCCAAATTAGCAACATATCCATTTGTAACCTAAAATATTTTTATCATTTTGTGTTACGAATAATTTCTCAAATAAGCGCTGATTTCTACAACTGAGACACTTAACTATAGATTTGTACAAATATAAACATATAAATATAAGTTACACTCAAGATGCAAACAGATTTATTACTTACTTTGAAAATTTTCTAGATAGCACTTTTACTTCGATGCAGTTTATCACAGCACTATCAATATGGCTGCTTCTAAGCGATGCTCAATTTGTTTGTTAATACTCACACTACGTAATACTGGTATTCGTTAATGGATGGCGTTTTCCTATACTTTTATAATATAATATTCCAAATTAGCATCCTTTCCTCTATACTTTGTGCATATATAATATTATAAACCGCTTCTCAATCGTCAAATATTTGAATTTTTATATTCGAATCTCTCTGAGGTCAATGTCATCATAAATTTTCTTTCAATTCTCCTATTCAGAAAATAATTCCACTTCGATTTCAATATCTTTCCGACTATTTCTCATATATAAATTCACTTGTGATATTTTATCGGAAAAATAATATCTCAATTACATTCACATAAACAAAATAAAGCTAACCTTTCAATAAAGTTACAAAAAAAAAAAAAAATAATATTAATAATAAATAACAGCGTATAAAGTAACAATATTATTATTTTTTTTTGTTGAGTTCTGAAACGTTTGATTAATTCGATCAAGTTTCACTTTTTATGACACAATTATTCCCCAATGACTCATCAATAATTCCGTAACCATATCTGATGAGGTGTATAAAATAATAAAAAAAAAAATATACCGGTATCTGTGTCGCTATTTTTATTACAAATTACGTCAATAAATACCGTTAATCACAAATTTATATTTCAATATAAATGTATAACGCTTTTTTGTATCAATTTAATTATTTACAATCTACAGAAAAATAGTCGGAAGTGAAATAATGAAATAAAAAATTATTAAATATAAATAAAATAAAAATTTTACGAGTCTCGTTTGTGCTATGTGCACTGAAAATTTTGAATGATGACATTCCCAGGTGGGCAATATATATACATATGTGTGTACATATGTATATATAAATGCAGTTCACCAACAGTATTACTGAAAAATTAACGAGTAGGCGATAAAAAGAGCTTCGCGCACAGCAGTGAAAACCTCCAGATGATGTTATAAAAGTTGCATGTGAATTTTATAATCACACTGACGTTGACAACGACAACGATGATGTGAATTTCCGTTAATAAATACTAGAAGGTCGCGAATTATATCCACACATTTATAGAAATTATATTTACTTAATGCTGATGAGTACCTACTCGCGTGTTCACTTTATAAACTTACATGTGTACTCATATATAATTTGTAATGTATGTATGTATTTATGTATATGCTTTATGTTGTTATATTTATTATTGTTTACGCTGTACAGACAGAGTTTACATAGTCCCCTTTGAAAAAAACTCCAAGCACGTTGTATCGTATAGTCGTAAATATGATGGTAAGCCATGTCATGTTGCATACTAAATAGTTCCTTAAAAAAAAAAAAAGGAAATGAAAAAAAAACTTCAGTGCACAAATTTGAAAGAAAAATTGTTTCCAGTTAAAAACTCGACATTTTATAAATGTAACGAGAGATTTATTCATTCGCTGGGTGCTAATTAAAGTTAGTTAATATTTAACAACTAGCACTTGTTGATAATAAATCATATCCAATATATAATTATTAAAATTTTTATTTGATATTCATATTTTTTTTTTTTATGATCCATTCTCTCGTTTGCATATACAAATAATATCTAATATATGTATGTATATATTTACATATATTCACATATCCAATTTTCGTTTGGTAAACAATAAATATGATCGAAATTACATTCAATAAAGAGAACGACTGATGATTGCGCACGAATATATTTTGTACGAATATAAAATTATGTATTCATTTGTACATATGCTCCGCTGAGAGAACTTTCGAGTAAATATTACCCTGTAACCCATAGTAAGCCTGGGACATAACAGTATATTTGATAAAAAATTACACATTTTAATTAAGTTACTTATTTTAATATGAATTTAATGATTTATTATTTAATATAAAGTAAATATATTTTACTCCGCTACAGGGTAATTTTTCTATCAAATATTGTTATGTTCCAGGCTAATTGTTAATGCTAATATTGTTATCTACAATAATAATACACTGTGACTATGAAACAAAATGGTTTTACACCCTGTATTAGGTTAAACAAACCTTATGAAAATTACTGGCGAGAAAGTTAGGGTTTATAACTAACCGCGCGCTTTTGCACGTATGCATTGACGCACAAATTTACAACTGTACATGTAAATATTCATAGATATACATAAACATATACACATATTTATACATATAGAAATATAAATTCATGTGTAAATTCAAGCAACGTATATGTACAAAGCTTCAAGTTATTCGCCCTCGTATACCACTCTTATACCTACACTTCGTCTCAGCGTCTTTCTAAAGTGCATTTTCATCCTACTGTACACATGAACCGCCTCCATGGACATATATATTTCTATATGTATATATGGTTGTACGCGGTTCGGCGGTTAGTGCGAGCATGCATAATGAACTCCCGCATGACGATGGTACCTCAGCCACGGATTGAATTTGCGGCACGTGAAAGCGTGCCAGCGGTCGTCGTCTGAGGATTCACGCGCACAGCACAAATTATATACACACTCTTCTACATATACATACACATACAAGTATATATTTATGTATAAATACATATAATATTGCTATATATGCAAAAAAAGCAGTAAATATATTATAATTTATTTATCTTCACATATTACGATAAAGCAACAATATTTTATTGTATATATAAATTACAAAATAATTCAGCTGTGATTATTAACAAATTATTATTATTATTATTATTATTATTATTATTATTATTCAAAACATTTTATATTTATATAAAATAATATTATATATTTATATTTATAGCATTATTATTATTTTTTTAATTTTATATTATATATGATATTAATTTATTTTTTTAATTATTTCGCAGAATTAATGCGAAAGAATAAAAAAATTGTCCGGTATATTTTCATTTTTTTTATTGAAACAAATTTAATAATATAATGTTCATTGAACCGTAGCATTTTCTATTATTATTATTATTATTATTATTATTATTATTATTATTATATTAATATTATTATTATTCAAAACATTTTATATTTATATAAAATAATATTATATTTTTATATTTATAGCATTATTATTATTTTTTTAATTTTATATTATATATTATATTAATTTATTTTTTTAATTATTTCGCGGAATTAATGCGAAAGAATAAAAAAATTGTCCGGTATATTTTCATTTTTTTATTGAAACAAATTTAATAATATAATGTTCATTGAACCGTAGCATTTATTATTATTATTATTATTATTATTAAAAAATTATTTGATATTTTTTAATAATAATAATAATAATAATAATAATAATAATAATAATAAAAATGAGAGAAGTTGGCAAAGAAAGGAGAAAATATTTTTGTGTCACGCTCGTGCTGAGAATTCCTTTTTAAGTCCTGGAAATATATATTTTTTTTTTTGTACCTTGCTCCGTGCAACTGAGGTCCAATGCATACGTAATCTCACAGGCTACAATGTTTGTGTAGGAGTGAAAATTGTACCTCACATACACAATCATACTTGTGTATACTTTATTATAAATACTATATATGCACCTACGTGTATAATATATATGTATGAAGTGAGAGAAAGCATTTTAATGCTTGATACTGATTACCAACTGCTTGCCAGATACTTTATGTGGCGATGAAATAGCAATGAGTATATATACATAAGTTTCAGATTGTTTTGGTGGAATTTATTATTTCAAGGGAAATAAGATGGAATAATTGTTGTAACATTATGGTGAAAACTTTGTAATTATTCATTAATGAATGTTTTGTGTATGTAAATGAATTAAATTATTTTGAATTTAAAGTGTATATGTGATGGTGGAGTAGAGTATGGATGATAAATGTGGCTTTAATATTGCGTTGATATTATGTTGTGAAGAGAGGCCTGAGAATAATTAAACAAACGTAAATTAGTTTATCGCTCATGTGATAATGTAGACAGTGCACTTAAGTCAATGAACGTAGATAAAAGTATGTAACTATTACACAGACTGATTTAATGGCGAGGTAAAACTTGACAGGTGAATCAATATTCACATGCAATCTCATAAAAAAATAAACTTCATGAAAATAACATTACGGATCATGTTTATACACTGACTTAATAAAGTTCGTTGTCGATGGGATCAGTTAATGACTAAATAAATGAGTGTACGTTAGTCATATATATTCTTATACACTAGAGAAAGAAATTAAAGAGTCAAAAAAATTTCCGAAATTTTTTCGTGTTTTTTGACAGGCTGTATTTCGGTGAAAAATGATCGTATCGAGGTTTTAAAAAAAAGTAAATGAAGCTGAATGAACAAGCTATCTAATCCAAATAATAGCTTAGTTAAAAAAAAAATTTTCCAAATTCGTGAACTCAAAAAAAAAAAAAAAAAAAAATTTGCGAATTTGGTTTTTCTTGCTATTTTTTAGGATTACGTAATAACTGTAACTCCTAAAATTATTTGACCACAAGATCTATAAACTAGAATCTCAGAGGTTCAAAATGCTTTTTTCAAAAACTTGATACGACCATTTTTCGCCGAAACACAACTTGTCAAAAAACATTGAAAATTTTTGGAAATTTTTTTGACCCTTTAATTTTTGCCTCTAGTGTATATTAACAAAAAGATAGTATATTTAAATTTATAAAAACTACTAGCATTTGGTTATATCTTTATCTATTTTGTATGTGTTCATATGGATTCGAGAATGGTTTAGATTCACAATTTGATTCGATAGAAAATGTTTTTTAATTAATTCATTTATTTATCTTTGATGTTGATTTTTGGATGGTTTACATTGGATCCGGCAGGCAGCGTTGCAATCGCAACAGGACAACGTCTGTCGGGTCCACTAGTATTACATAAACCTTTCTACAAAGTGCACTAACCTATTTTTCAAAATGTTATATCAGAAGTAGTCTTGACAACTTTCATATATTCCAATTCAAAATACAATTGAAAAGTTTTTAATTGTCTCTGACTGTTGTACCATATCACACATATCACCGTACAAACTCATCTCTTTACATCAGTAAAAACCAACGAGGGTGTAAAAATAAAACAATAACAAAACAAAAAACAAGTTTCATTCAACTCGAACACATATAAGTTGGATAATGGGCAGTTGAACGAAAGTGATGTGATATAGAAACACGCAATCTCATCCCACAAATGCCAACGATATAAATTCCCTGCTGAGAAGTTATCATGATACTTTGATATACGTTGCACAGCAGGTATATTTATATCACCATTGCCATGATTATTTTTATTTTACCATGTGAGTCTATGTAAAAGCTCTCTAATATTCATTTATACTTTATTAATCCAATATATATTGATTATTAAATTTAATTTTAAGGTATAATTATCAACTTTAGGGATTAATAAATTTATAAATAGATATCTATATTCAAAATCTATTCATCTGAAACCCTTTAGAATGAGCATCGTATCATTATTTCTATTATTATTATATATTCCCATTATTGTCTCGCTTTAACGAGGCTTTGTATTCGACTCGTGCCGACCCAAGTGACCCGCGCTTCGTGTCCTACCCGAGCTTTCCACGCGCGGTCTATCTTCCAACCTATTTCTCGCTCTCTATCTGCCTCATAATGCATCTCGCTCATACAATATGAGAGGGTCAACGGTTCGTGAAGTGCCCAAGGGGTCTTACCAACCCGGTCGATTATTCCTGGGAAATAGATAGACGATTAGTCGGAATTTATTTCCATATAAGTCATTATATATAAATACATTAGAAGCTAAGATATGTTGCTTTTATTCACTGCATTGCGCATCGTCTTTTACATCTATAAAAAAAAATTTTTTTAAATATAAACAGTATATTATACATATGCTTTGACTTCATCTGCTGACATAAATCATATGAGAAAATTGAATATCATTAATGATAATTTTCATAGTTGTCTTGGGCGGGTGAAAGGAATATGATAATTTTTATTTTATTTTATTTATTTTTTATTTTTATTTTATTCTATTTTATTTTTTTAAATAACGGATCAGGCAATGATGCAATATTATTCTTACGTTGTATATGCGTATTTACACATAGTTTCTTGGAATGACAAGCCCTCTGACAACAGATTTTCCCTTTATATACTATTGTGTAGACCAATAGGTTGGGTCCAGTGTCCGCATAATGTGCAGGCGCCGCATGTAACACCATCGGATTCTGAAACGCCCTTTTATATTCTTGTGTTTGTTGCATCAACCACTCCCATATTATGCGTGCATATAATTTTAAAATATGTATATATACATTCGTTTTTTCTTCAAGTTTCAAATGGACATTATATTGAATAGCTTATATTCCCCTTCATTTTTATATACGTGCATGTATATAATATTTTTGGATCCCCCTGTTGCGATTAAACCCGCACCTTGTGTATGGTTTCTCCATAAAAACATTGGAACTCACACTGTGGGTTCTCTTGCGTGGGTGGACCAGACTTTTATTTATGATTGTCAGCAATATGAGTTTTGGAGAGAATGTAAAATAATCCGTTCGATGTTGGTATTTCGTTATTATTTTTTCTTCAAGTGCTGTCCATTGCTGCATTTTTTCAAATTCAACAGCAATAGCGGCTTCTCAACATTTTATTTTTGTACATCTGGGTTGAATTGAATTCAATTTCAGTACGACATCAAAGTATGTACTTCTGTGTGAAAGTCAAAGTCAAGTAGAGTAGTAGAAAAAAAATAAAAAAGACTTATGAAATTCTTCTTTTGATCATAAGCAGGAATTTTTTGTAGGAATTTGAAAAAGAGGCGGATCATTTGCATGGTTGAGAGTATATATATGCATTATAATTTTCATGATGACTTCGGAAAATGTAGCAATTAATATTTGTGTTGATAGAATTTTTATGACTAATAAAAATCCGGTAAAAATACACGATGGGTAATTGTTTAGTTGGAACTCTGTTACGTTGATGTGTTCTAGCTTTTTTATATCATACATTTATGGATGTTGTTGCAATATAATATACCTTTTGGACGATAGCAAAGCTATATATATATATATTAGTATATTTACCGTCATGCTAGCACGATGTTATCATTCGACTTTCGCAATTTCGATTGCTTTAACCCAACTTAAGGGTGATAAAAAGTGATTGTTATAGTTTCTGTTATCGTTTATTTCTCGTTGAGCTCACATATTGCACAGGATGATTTTGCACCAGGTGCTGCCGGCGAATTGAAGTGCATTATCAGTGACCAAAGCATGATCATTTCCTGACTGCTCAGATGTTTACAGCAATAAGTGAAGAAAAATAAATTTGATCGGAATTTAAACATAGATTTTGATTTGAGATTAGATTACAGATAAAAATATATTTCTGATTTTATTTTTTGATATATTTATATAATGCTAGAGTTATGAAACTCAATAATAGTCATTTTAATATCTGATATTCAATTTTGATAAGAATAATCCTGATTTGTAATCAATTTTCTTAGAATTCCGTCTCACATTAAAACGATTTACATTTATGCATAGTGTATATCTACATATTTGTAGGTAATACATGTGACATTATCCAGGATAATTCATGGCGTTTAGTATAAGTACACTTATGGGCTTCTCCTTATTACTTATTTATTTATTTATTTTTTCGTGCGCGCGACTTATCTTTTATCCTGCTTCAATAAAGTACGGTGTACGACCAGGGCGTTAATTATAGCGCCTGGAGGGTGTTACGAAAGCGATCTTCCATTTTTTTAATCGACTGAGAGAGCACACATACACGAAAGTGCATATAAAACGACACCAAAGTGAAGTCGTTTCTCATTCTATGCTTTATACCGCATAAAATTATCAATTTTTTATTCCTTTTTTCTTCTTCTATATCTTCTCATTCTCTGTACATACTATGCTCTACTTTCGTAATTATCTCCTTGTCTTCTTTTTCTCCGCAATTCCCATTATCCCTCTTGTTCAACAAAATCGATAAGTCGATTTTCATTATCGCCTTACATACTTGTGGGTGTATCCACTTCAATGAAAATCGCACAATGCTGATAACGTAAAATTGTCTTTTTTTCTGCAGAGATATAATTTTTATATCTCTTATTTTATTTCAATATTCCAGTTAAGAATACTAATATCATACTATATTTTTATAATTGTAGATAAATCTTCATATCTATTTCAAACTCCTGCATATATGTACCCGTGTATCAAACTTTTTGATCTGAAAGTTTAGGATAGAATTTCAGTGGTCTCTGGTGTATGCACATACTCACAAGACCAATCGAGTTCTCAGAAATAATTCGAGGCACGTACAGGGCGCCTAAAAGCGAGAGACAACGATATTTTTGTTCAATCGCGCGCGAGTGTACAACTCCACCGACCCTCAATCTCTTGTTCTTCGACGCATATTTCGATTCGGCGGCAGTTTTGGGCAAGAGCGAGTAGTATACGTATATATAAAGGATCTTTTCTTCGCCGTAAATGGTAAGGAATTCACCAAACGTTGATTGGGACAAAAAATTGTCCACGACAAAACACACAAGCAGTGGTTGAAGTTCAAGTGGAATAAATAAAAGAATCGCATTCGGCAATGAATATAAAAAAAAACTCAAATAAAATAATGTGAATGTCCGAAAAAGTATTTTTATTTCGGGAGGGCGCTGATGTTGCTTTAAGATTTTCTTAGCTTGAAATATTTTGTTCAAGAATATACAGAAACTGATTTATATATCTCTATATATTCATCGTTGATAAATATCTTTGCAAGTATACAAAATACATATCTTGATCTCTAAATTACTTGATCAATTTTCATTGTGCAGTTTCTGGAAAGCTCGAGGGCGTAAATCGCGGGACACTAATGAAGTGCTTGTATTGCGAGTAGGCCAATTATTCCTGGATGAATTGATGTGGTATCATCACGTATATGATGGATATATATCAACATATTTACACTGGCATTTCAGTAGTATCAATTGATGATCGAAGTTTGTGGTGTGTATACAATATACATTCCTCTGGATACTCATCATCAGTAGCACCCGCAAGTATACTTGATCCTCATTCCGTTGAATTAATATTGTCTGTGAGCATCAACTTGTCAATTTGAAGTTACTAATTACGATCTTAATACTCTGACGACCATCGTTCATGATGACATCTCACGTCATGTATTCATAATTTGCCTCGATGTGCTGACAGGAAATTGTCTTGGTCATGATGAAGCTCAAACAATTCACTGGCGAAATCACTAATTCTGATAGTTATGTCAGTTTATTTAACATTAAACTACTCAGACTAGTTTAAAACACATGTTAAATACCTGTGATAATAATTATAAACAATTACGGTTGATAATTGATTATTCATTACTGATGGATGATATTTTTTCTTCATCAGAGAAATTATCTCTATAACTAAAGCAAATATTGATTATCAAATCGTTTCAATTTATACTCGATGGTTTAGATTTATTGGAAATGAGTAAATATTTCATTGCCACAGTTGAGTTATCGATTTTTTTTCTAGGGTCGACGATCTAATATTTCATTCTTGGTACATGTCTATATACGTCTACTGATGCCCTTTTACGCATTTGTCTTTAGGGACTCGCGATTTGCCAAATTGCTTTTTCCCCAGAATTTTCACGTGGTTTATTTATATACATATTCGTTCTTATACGCCCCCCAGGAGAAAACGTTGAGAAAGAAGGTAAAAGTAGTTTGATCTTTCGGCCTATTGCACAATTGGCTCTTTCATAATATATATATACACTCTAACAATATGATTAATCCCTCGAGCAAACATGTGATAGTGATCACAAAGGCGTTTGTCGGAACAGACAAATGAAATTTCATTTAGATTTATCCAAAGAGCTTTATTTTAATTTTTAATTAAATCGCAAAGTAGCAATATTAGTATAGATTAATAATGTATGCTAAAACTAGGGATGAAGAATAAACTTTATGAAGAATATAACAGGATATGTATACATGTAGGTATAGGATGAAGAGAAAATAAAATTTGAGAAGGAATGCTCTTTTATAGTTGCATTGAGAGCAGACAGCAAAAATATATATACATAGAGCCCTTTTGCTGATGTGTCTGGCGTGTGTTCTGGTCGCACGTCGCAAAATCCAGAAATAGATATAGGGGAGCAACCAACGTTTGTAAGAGAAAAGGTTAAAAGAGGATATATATATCCATAACAAATATACATATACGTTTGAGAAAAACTTGCGGCACTTTAACAGAAGTTGATGCCGGATGTTACTTGAAGAGAATATACATGTATATATTTTTATGACGAAAAATTCTTATATTTATTGTTGAATGTCAACATTGTATACATAATGGAACATCTGTAGCTGCATATATTTTCCAGAAATTTGTGTTTAATATAAAATGAGATAAAGAATCAAAATTAAAATAATTTAGAATATAATTGAATGAATTATAATGTGTGACTGATTATTACGGTGTGTAAAATATATGAAATAAGTTATGTACAGTGTTGCCTTGGAATTATAACCCAACACCATGGCAAAGTGTACATATAATAGTAAATTATAATGTCTGAAATTGCTGGTATATTCAAATATGTATGTATAATATTCATGTCAGTCTAAATACGAAGTCGAGGACTTGCAAAACCGTGCGCAAACGTGAACGAGACCTTGTGCCTTTTTGTATGTATACTTGTATAATATTGTATAAAAGATCTTTGCGGCTGTGAGTTCAAGCAATATTCAGGTGACATGACGATGAAAAGGTAGAGAAAAAAAATATGACGCCTCTCTTGTGCTTGGTTCACTTTATATAGATCCAACCTCTCTACTTATTCTGATGGCGACCGCAATATTTTATTTTCTTTTTTGCCACTCTCTACTTGGCATCATTTTTTTTTTTTTGCCTTGTATCATCTCGTTTATCATCCAACACATGCTATTGTTTGATGACGTGCCATGTGACAAAATTAAATATATGGCAGAGACTAATGATTTGAGAAATTTTATTTCAAAACTTTATACACTCGTCGTTTGGTTGGTTAAATATGTCGTTGTCCATTGGATAATTTTATGTGAATTAAAGACCAAAGTTTTATGTACAACACATGTATACATGTGCGTATGTTCACCTGTCATATGCCACCATGGTTGTATTAGCCATATATCGTATGCCAAATGAAAGTCAAGGACACCAGAGATGACAATATATTAATTACATTTTGGCGCCTAAAGTGGTTCTTTTGCTAAGGTAGATACAAAATGCTATTAATTGGAATGATATATTTTCAAGAGTTGAGATCTAAAGTGACATTAATATAAGTTGTTTCATCTATTACCCTCACATATAGATAAACGCACGTCTGAGGGGAAAAAAAGAAAGGATTTTACGAGATTCTTATAGCAATCATACATAATAATGTGACATAAATACGAGTATGTGTATTCGCGCGTGCCGGTTGGATCGAATTTCACTGTATTTTATATCGCTACAATTTTCCATTCATGTGGAAATACTCTTGTGAAGTCTCACTGCCCTTTTATTATCGTACAAGAGCACGTATTTTCATTATAACATGTCGTGATTAGGAAATAAAATCTGTGTGCGGTAAAGAAAAAAATCTGTTCCACATTATTTGGTATGTAACATTTTATTGATGTTCATGAACTAGTAAAATTATCAGTCCTTCAGATTACTGTGCACTGATAATTATTGCAGTTAATATATACATAAATTTTTAATGTTTATAAAATTTAATCGATAAAAAATGGTTTTTTTTTTTTTTTTTTGAAAGTTTTCTGTCATACCCCTGGCTATATAAGCGATTGAATGATCGATAATGTCATGTGGCAACACTGACTAATATACTTTGGGAAAGCTAACAAACGAATGTTGACATTTTTTTGTTCACCATTTTTCAAAAGTAAAACATTGGAAATACATAAATGCGCGTGGTTGATTTTTACGAATCGTTGCGTGCTCTGTTCTCTTTCTATCTCGTGGAACAATTATTCTTTAGATTAATCACGTAGAGCATAGATTTATTTGCGAATGTCAATCAATTCCCGCTTGACTATTTGATTGTATAAAACAGGAGCAAAATTCGACGAAAAGAGAAAAAAAAAGAACAAATGTTGAAGAATAAATAAATCGAGTTGAATACACGTATACATATAGGCACTTTGTGAATATAGATAACCTCTATTCACTCCCTTGGCGCAGGAGTTTCTGTGGCGAATAAAAGATATTTTCGTATTGTGCATCACAAAACGCACGTGGAAATCAATTTTCCAATTGTATTCAATGATGCAAATTTTCCTCGATTTATTTTCTATTCTCGCAATAATAATTTGAATAAATTAATATAATAGATGCTTTTAAGGACGTTCGTTAGAGAAACTTTTTAATAGATAAGTTTTATTTTTTTATTTTTGATAAGTTAAATCATGTAGCTATCTACCCTTGAAAATTCAAGACGCCTTATCGATAATTTAAGAAAGTTATTAAAGATCAAAAATCAAATTTTTAGCATAGAGCCTTATGGAGAATTAGCATTTTATGTATTTAAAATCACAAAAAGTATATTGTAAGAGTAGATACAATAATAAATAATGTTTAAAAATATTCTTTGAAATATGCAGTTTATATAACTCCACAAAAAAACAGGTGTTGACGAATGTTTAAATTAAATTTTAATTATTTTAATAAAGATAATTAAAACTGTTTTGGTAAATTTTGATAAATGGAGTCAAATCAATTTTTAATGTGAATCAACTGATTTTTTAAAATAAATACCTTAAAAATAATTGGTACATATAAAAAAAATTATAAATCATTGTAAAATTATTAATATATTTTACAACTTTTTTCAAGCCTCGAATAAATTTTATAAAAACTTAGTACTCATTTGACTCTAGCGTAGCTCTAACACAATCTATGTATATATTTTCCACTATTCTCATTATTCGATTTCACACATATATACATAAAAGTTCAAAGTGAAAGTAGTACTTGCGCATCAGACAAATAGTCTGAGCATTCACGGACAAGGTTGCAAGTATATGTATAAGTTCTGCAACATTGATACTTTAAAATGATTGTTAACCAGTAAAAAGAAGAATAAAATAGAACTAAAAATAAAAAAAAAAAGCGGAAGATGCGAGTGAAGGGAACACAGACAACAAAAAATATCCAAGAAGATACATGAGAGTGGAACTTTCGCGTCATTTTGAGTAGACCCAGTCGTCGAGAGTAAATAAATATATATTTACGCACAATGTTTGTGCAGACAAGATGGTTCACACTTATATTAAACATATACCCGATGTATATACACACATATAATTGTATATACATTTATGTACGTATGAGTTTTACAGATTACTTTGGTGGCAATCGTCTGGATGGCGCCTGCTTGACCGCGAAAAATTTTATATGCAATGAAGAGGATATATATTTCGCATCTGTATATTGTATATAGATGGGATAAATAAATACACATAGTATATAATATGGTATAGAGTGTAGAGAGAACGTGTGCACATATACATATATAATGTATATACCGTAGTAATTGCCCTGTTTGGTAGTCCTTCGAGGTTAAGAGTATGCAATCAACATTTTACATTACAACTCTGATGCAAATAAACACTTGAGATATGGACACAAATAACTTTGGCTTTAATTACTTGTTACTTTATTAATGAAAAAATATACGTGGGGCTCTATTGAAACACCCATTGGACTTTTATGTGCTTGTTTGAATAATGATAAAATTTTATTTATTAAAATAAATATCGTTTGCGTATCATGGTGGTAATAATTAATAGCTAGATTATTATTATATGAAAGTATTTAAATTTAATTTTATTATAAATTAAATCGATAAGATTAGTTTGATGAATTGGTACAACTTTTTACAATTACATATGTAGTTGCGCATGGTATCAAAGTCCTTTTTAATTGATACAGGAAAAATAAATGCTTGGCGCCACTCCGGCGTTATTAATTTATTTTTATATAATTATCGTATATGATATAAAATATACTGCCACCCATTTTATAGTTGAAACACTCACATTATCGCGGCATAATTATTATGAATCATTTCACCACATATTATATTTATTTATTTATTTATTTATTCATTCAAGTTGAATATTTTTTACGATTTATATATTAAATCCGTTTGCAGTAATTACATTTATATATCATTTTAAATAATTCCGCAATTAAATTATTTAGTTTTTTGTTCATAAATTTTCATCACGAATTAAATTATCATGAAATGACTTTCAAAAAATTCTAATACAATCAACGATATACTATAACAGTTTTAAATAACGCCTATTATATGTATGAGTTGTGCCTACGATACAGAATAATTTATTCTGCATTAATTTAACTCACAAAACATATTCAATTTTTTTTTTTCATTATTATCATAGCATTATCATCTACAATAAATTCTGTTTTACGCCTTATTTATATACTCCAAGAACTTCTTCATTCATTCATTCATTCATTCAATGAATGATCTTGACACTTGACTGTATAAACTTACATGTATATATTCATATAAATGTATATAGTTGCACATATTATATATAAAAAAAAACATGAAGATATTTTCTTTATAAGTATTCCAATTGAGGAAGTGAGAAATGGAATAGTCGATCCAATGAACTGTCAGTGTTACCAACCAATATATACATATGATACTGTAAATGAGGTTCTTTGTACTTGTTCGTCAATACAACTGCCACATACTCATATGCATATAATAAATATGCTGGTTTTGTACATATAGATGAAGGGAGTCGAGTACCCGTCCATGCGTTGCCACGTTAACACGCGTCACTCTTTCACCATACATATATATACATATTGGTATATACTCTAGTGTATACGTATATATACAGTTCTTATATTACTCCTCGCTGTAAGTCGAAGACACACTCTCAAGTGGCGATTAGTAAACACTTCTGTATCCTCTTTCGTTTCTTTTTTTTTTTTTTTTTTTTTTAAATATTTTTTCTTATTCGTTTTTTGTCTTTACTCCCCCTTTAATATGTCATCGCCTTCCATTTTCTCCCCCTGCGTGCGGCTTTACTTTATTTTTTATCGTTTCATGGAGTGGCGCGTTTGCAGATCGAGAAAGCACTTCGTAAAGTCCATTCCGCCTTCTAGAGAATTGTATCGTATTTACGACTAGGGTGTAATGTGTATATGGGTTACAGTGGGGTAGAAAAAAAAATATACGGGGAATATATGGTAGAGGAAGTGATAGCAATTGACGTATATGCGCTTGCTGAGGCTTTTCTAACTCATATATATCCATTCATGATGTGCTTTTACCTCATATGTTCCTCTCTATCCTCTTGCTGTATAATCACTCCATCTCGTTTGTACTTCCATTTCATTTCCTGTATAGTGAATCCTCTCTTTCATTTTACTGCTTGGCATAGAAGTCACCGACCTGCTTTATAAGGCAACGATGTAATGTGTGCATCAGGTATATAGCATTTGTATTTTAAATGTTGTTATATAAATGTGAGCAAACGAATGTTACGACATTGAAATCCGATGGGCGTATATATTGAAAATTTCCTTGCGCATTTGATGCATTCAAGTAGATCAACGTTCAACGATATATCAGTATCAATATTTATTCCTTTTTCATTTATTATTTCGCAATTTCACTGGAGAGAATCTTTTGATAGCAAATGATTTTTTATTATATTTATAGAGGAAAGGATGCAAATTTGGAATACCACTTTTTTAAAAAATCGTATTAATCATGGGTTAAGAGATAAAAAAGTAAGACCCGCATTAAATGTTAGAGAAACTTATATTTTATTTAAATAAAAAAAATGAACTGCCTCGGATTATTATAAATAGGATAAATTTTGATTTAATCATAAAATTGCAGATTGGCGTGGTTTAACCAATGTGAATATAATTTGGAATAGGGTATTCCAAATTACAATCACCTAAATAATCAACTTTAATCAACTATATAAATATCTTTAAACTTAAATCTCAACTATAAAATTTAAAAAATTCAACTTCAAGCTTATATCTAAATCAATTATATTTTTTGTAGTCTTTGCAGTAATCACAAACGTAGCAACCTGAGCCATATTCCAAATTAGCAACATAACCATTTGTAACCTAAAATATTTTTATCATTTTGTGTTACGAATAATTTCTCAAATAAGCGCTGATTTCTACAACTGAGACACTTAACTATAGATTTGTACAAATATAAACATATAAATATAAGTTACACTCAAGATGCAAACAGATTTATTACTTACTTTGAAAATTTTCTAGATAGCACTTTTACTTCGATGCAGTTTATCACGGCACTATCAATATGGCTGCTTCTAAGCGATGCTCAATTTGTTTGTTAATACTCACACTTCGTAATACTGGTATTCGTTAATGGATGGCGGTTTACTATATTTTTATAATGTCATATTCCAAATTAGCATCCTTTCCTCTATTTATATTTATATTTTTATTAATATTCACTTTCTCATGATATTTTCTAGTATCAAATTTTTTTCACAAAAGTAGATACTAAAATGATTATATGCGTGGGATATTATCTAGAGAAATTGAGTGGTTCAACTTTAAAAATACATAAACTAAATATATAAATAAAAATAAATAATGTATATATCGCGATAAAATCAATGTTTTCTTCATTACTGTTTGCTAGTATGTATCGGAAGAGAAAGTTTCTTGATGTGGATATAATTTGATTGTATCTTCTTATTATTAATTTTACAGTATACTGTAAGTCAATTTCAATGGTTTAGCACAGTCAAGACGTCGACCCCAACAGTAAATCTCAGTTAATCGTTTCTCGTGCATGTATGCAACAGCCGCAATAGTTTTGCATAATATGCTTTGTGTCAAAGATAAATTTTCTTTAATCGTTCTACTATTCCGATACGGTAGCTCGTCAAAGCGTACAAGAGGGTATTATTACTTTGCATTGCCAAGGGCAACGTAGCGTTTATCGAGCGCCTCATTTTGCCAAGTACCTACTCCATACAATCTGATGAATGTATATATTGTCATGGTACAGCTTGGCGCTTACGTTTTAACATGAAAAACGATGCTTAACGCTTGTTTGTTCTTTGTTTCTTCAATCCTCTTCTCAACTCAAACATCCACCAATCTATTTAACGACTGTGGGAGAACACTATCGATAACCCCTGTCGACCTTCTTTCATCTGCGGTTTTCTTTGTTTCCAATGATTTCAATTATCGCTACTGATATTTTTTTTTACGCGGTTTTCATTCAACTGAACGTATTCTTTGAGATATTTTTTTACGCGATAAGAGTATTCTTCCACTGAAATCTATAAGAATATATTTATACATATATTTATGTAATATAAAGAAACATGTTTTAATTCACGATAAAAGTTTAGTAGATAAATTCATTTTCAATTCTAACTACAATTTTTCTACCGTATCATTTTGTTGAAAATTTTTTCTCGTTTTATTCTGTAATTTATCGTTGGAGTTTTAGGATAAAGTTTCAGATGACTCACAAGCAAAATCCCATTGCAATGTCTTGAAGACACTTGGGGGGAGAAACTCTGAAATTTCTTAGATTTTACCAAGGATTCATTTTCGCTATCGTGGTTTTGTGCAAAATGTATGGGAATAAAATCGTCGAATGGTAAAGGAGGTTATATAGCTTTAGAGAAAAAAAATAACACGACGTCGTATTTCACGAAACAAATTGCGACGTAAACGTGCGGCCATTCAATCGTATATAAAGAGTGTGTATAGGTAGAAAGGATCGATTGAATCAGGGCGTTGCTTCGGTAAGAAAGTATGAAGAAAAGCAAAGAGAATGATGATTATGATGAAAAAGAAGGAGAGGCAGAGGAAGTGGAGGATGTATAAGGTGGGTGTGATGCAGGGGATTGCACCAATCGTGTTTGACATGTACAAGACTTATTTTTACCTCTGCTTCTTTTTTCTCTCTGCATTTTCATCTGATATAATTTGATCTTTGTCGTTGATGATGGTATCCAAGATTAACTTTGGTAGGAAATTTCACGAATCAACTTTCATTACTTAGTAATGTTCTACATCTACTCTATCATGATTTATGATCCTTTTTATGCATCAAAGTAGCATTCATGAAGCTATTAATCATAAAATCTCCGCAAAAAATTTCATTTCTAAAATGAAAAAAAATAAAGAAACGAGTGAAATATGAAAAATAAAAATAGTATATTCATTATTCAACACCAGAGTTATTTCATCTCTTATCGATTTTGAATTCAAAGTTATGTATTGTTAGATTCACTTTCCACCTCTGAATATACAAATATATATAGTTAGTGAATTAAATTTTTATTCAATCAAAGCACATTGTCGATAGATATTGGCCAAATGGGATTGGTAGTTTATGCAATAGAATATTCCTATGCAATATTTAATTTTTTCCCGAGTTACCACTGCGTAGGTTAAATATTCATGGACATTGCCAGCATCATCAAGAGGGCGAGGTAGAGCGGAACAGCCAGTGAGAGTTCACGCGAGGGTCGCGTAAATATTCCAAACAAATTCTCATCTTCTCTTTGTCTCCTGTATTTCTTACTTCGAAATCCTCCACCTTTCACTGGTGATCAATATTGCATGCCGCTGCATATTGCTGCATCGCATATAGAAGATGGTGTGTAGACTATGTAAGAACGCATTAGCAATGTGCATTATCTTCGAGGATCTATTGAGTGTCCGTGGAATGTATGTAAGCATTTTTCCACATACGCAGCTTATCATATTTATATGTTAGCGCAGAAATCTTTGCCAGGATGTGTCGTTCATATATTTCTATCTTCAAGGTACGATAAATTAGTGTCGATGAGTTTTATTTATCATCATCATCATCATCATCATCATCATCATCGTCATCATTTCAATGTCTTAGTTTAGCAATGGCGTCATTAAATATCAAATAATTTGTTGATCAACCGGTTTTCATTAATTTCAGATATATCTTCACTTCGGGTGATGTTGTCAAACTAGTTAATATTCACATAATAAAGATCACGGAATAATATTAGAAGGTGGTTAGAGTGATATGTTAGTTATAGTATATGGAAATGTTGGTGTGTATAGGTATCTTCCACTTTTTCGTGGACATTCTCGAATCGATTTCATTTCAGGACACTGCTGGAAAATACAGTAGCACACAGTGGTGTCGTATCGCCAACAGCGGTAGGTGCTGCGGTTGGTCCAGGCTGTCCACGACATGCTACATTCGCGGTCAGAAAGTTAAAACTAACATCACGCGCGTCACGCTGTTGTCGGTATTATTATATGTATAATGTATATGTATACTTATTTATCTGGATAATTATAATTTCTTGAATTACGCAAATACGACAGATTTCTTGGTTCTTTGGTTAGCGTACATTTTCGATTTCTAATTTCCGAAAGTTGATTAGTAAATTGAAAAAAATAATGAATATGTATAAATTGATATCTTACAAATCAATGATAGTTATTTATTTGCGTGTTTAGCGTGGAGCAGTAAATTTTTATTTCATATGATATACATATAAATTAATACATAGGATAGGATTTCAGATGTTTTCTTGGTTGAACTTTGATATTATGAAGAGATGACGGTTATGACGCGATCGTTGAGGAGCAATGGAAGCTTTTTGCCCTCCTACAACACAAACGTTGCATTATTTATCGAATAATCGATACCATGACTGAGCAACTTGCTATACATGTCGGCGACGATGGCAAGAGAGTATACAGACAGTCGATCTCATAGATTATACATTTGTCGTCAGCGTATCCAATTATTTACTATCGAGTGCTTTTTTGTGTTATTTTAATTCTTACCATCTTCATAATTTTTTTTTTTTTATACATTTTGCTTTATAGTTAATGAATATCTGCATATATTTTTCCGCAACTTCTAGAGTTGATGAACTTTAGGTGGTTTCATTATAAAGAATATTAAAATGAATTTTGAAATGGAGATTTTCAATAGAATATATCAACTTGAAGAGAAAAGTTTCTGATTATAATTACTGTAGAACAATCCAAGAATCTCAATGCCTTTAGTCGTTCACCTGATGAGAAATTACGTCAGTGTTGTTGTCGATTGTTGGTCATTAATGTTGAATGCTTCGTTAGATTTATCGTCAATTGCTTGATTGTGCCGAGGCCAATTGCGTTTGATGTTAACAAAGATCGATTGTATAAGATAATCATTATCTAATGTCTTCGAGTAGAAAATATTTTTAAAATGGAATCCGCAAAGCATGACGTTTATTATATATTTCCAGATAATTACGAATACATTTTTAAAAATTGATGTCTTCAAATAAATAATATACAGTTTCATTTGGTCCCTCAATAATTTACTTTCTCTAGATAAGAGAAAGAAAAAAAAACCAAATCGATTTCAATTCATGATAAAAAAATCTTGATTATTTTTTTCTACTGGTCTCACAACGGTTTCTTGCTGAGTTAAAGTTACAATTTTGCGAACGACCGTATCAAATGAAAAAATAGAATGGGAATCGGAAAGAAAAGTTGAAGATATATCCAACTACTAGCGTTTTGTTTCGAAGACAATAGTTTTCGAAGTTGGTCGATATTGGAAAAGCAAAACCCTAATCGCGCACCGATGACTCAGTCCCGTGTGCATATACAACAATGACGAACGTATGACCTAAAAATCCATCGTATACTACATGTTCGTTCTCTTGGGAAATCTATTCGTCTTTATGCAACGTTGCATATTTATTCAAAATGTAAAATGATAACGCTTGGAATATTTTTATATATACATCAAAACATGATAAAAATGTAGATACGTTGTGGATAACAATACTTGGAAAGGCAGAATGCATGAAAGAGATAGGCGTGGTTTTGATTGATAGAGCTGTTAACCATTTCTATCAGAATATAGTTCCATCTATCGTTGAGATTCATTTGAGAGTAGACACCCGTGGCATATTGTAGAAGCGGTACTGCTGTCAAGGGATTGACCCCGAGGATACGAGGTCGAACGAGCACGAGACAATGCACCTTGGCCTGGCGAGCATCGATTTCCTCTTTGCATTTACCTTTCTGGGTGAATGTTAATCGACCTGCCATTATCGTGCCTTTGAATGTTTTCATGAATGACTGATCATATTCATTCAATTATAAAAAAAAATCAATGTTTTCAAGCATTTGCAAAATCGGATGTAATTGAGTCATTTGTTGATGCATTTATTGGTATATATTCAAAGCAATGTATATATTTTACTATTCATATATTTCAATTTAGATGAAATCAATTCAATTGTGAATACCTATTGATTGTATTATTTATTTGTGGTGCCAAGCGATTGTAAAAGTGACTGCATAAATATTTATTGTAATAAATTATTGGTTCATTCGTCAGTCAATTGGAAAATCACTGCAACTAAATTGTGTGATGTTGAACAGCAAGTGCTGAAGAAGAATTGCATCGTGATATCACACATTCTTACATTGATTTATGACATTGTACAAACGAGCGGTATACGTTTATTTACTTGACACTCCGGTCATGGCACGCGATGCGCTGCAGCGGTGGTGATACACAATTTCTTGCAATTATATTTGCGCCTACCATCCAATCTCTCGTTTTATTGTACAGTTTATATTGCAACATTAGCGTGATATGCCACTACTGAGAAATATTTTTATGCTCACAAACTAATTGTAGAAAGATGCAATAAAAAACTCGACTAAATATCCATACAATTTTCAAGATTTTATTGTTGGCATTCTTATGGAAATTCTAAATTGTTATTCTTAATATAAACATTACGAAATATTTACAAATTTCAATATCAAAACGTTGAAATATAATCATGCAATAAAATCATCTCCTTATATTCGCTAATACTCGAATAAAATTTAAAGAATGGGCGGAATATGAAGTTGGATAAATTGTTTGAAACCTTTGCGTGCTCGACATCGACCCACGACTCGACCCAGGATCTTCGTGTGACCCCAATGCAACTATGTGTATATATTACACTGGTGATTTAGTCATGTACAAACTCATAGTTGCTTATCTTTGGTTGTACGAACGTTATACGAATGTCGTTAAGTCTGTTGGGGTGAATGAAATAGCGTCGTAGAGAGGTCGATTGGTAAGCAAGATCGCATTTCTGTGATATCACACCCAAGTGGAAAATATATCTTTCTCTTTTTCGATGAACCGGACAATCTATTTGAGTAAAAGCTCATAAAGACTTCGTAAAGGCGCACGCGACAATCATTTTATAAACACTTTTTATAACTGGTTTGTACGAATGGTGGATTATATCTTGAAATTGTTGGCAGAAAGTGTATAATCGAATAGTTATATAAAATGCTATTACTTCCGAAGGGTTAACTGGTTTAACATTTTGAATAGATAAACCATCGTTCTATTCGCAATGGTAATACAAAACAGTTTTATGTGCTTATTAACATGTCCTGCGTAGACATTTTTTGTAGAGAATAGGATTATCAAGATGAACAATTTTTTTATAAAATAAAAAATCAATCCTCAATGATGTTGAGAGATTGTAAAGAAAACTAATATAGAATTATTGGTTATGGCTATATAGAATGACGACTTTATATTCTCCATTTGATAGTTAGATGGATGAAGTTAGTGTCTACGTCAGCAGAGAAAAGTCGGTGCGATCGATTCGAAAACTTTCGTCCAAGTGAGACTTGGTGACTAATCCAAGAGTGCGTCAGCGTATATAATATACGAACTATATGGTAGACGCATACTTGGCTTCTCTTGACTTCCTCACGAATGTAGTCAGTCTTCAAGGAATCTTATGTGCTTGACAACCTGTTCTGTTAATGAATGCGTCAAAATCATGTGGAAGATCATGTATATGCTTATTTATTTTTCATCACGTTTTATGTAGTAAAATTCTCGGAGAATTTAAATTCTTATGGGTGAATGACTTTTTGAAAACATTTTACAAATGTTGAATGTGTTTTATTGTTCTAATATATAAAAACGAAATAAAATAGAATAAATAATAGTTGAAATTTTATTACATGTGAATTGGTTGACATTGATCGTTCATCCTCACCTTTACCTTTGTGTACATTTAAAAAAAAAAAAAGCCTTGACATTTGTGAGTGCCATAGAGCAAGATCCTCTTCAAGTTCGTCTTTTCCTCTTTGAATTTAATTTCACTCAACTCACTACCAATTTAATCGGATGCCTCATTACTTTCCTCTTTCGCCATTTGATCCGAATTCGATTTAATCGTTTTGTATAAGGGATCTCAACAGTTTCTATCTATTAATACCCGCACTTACACTTATAGCTACCCAAACCGATTCAATTGCTCATGATTTAATTCCCAGGAGTTTTCATCATAAATTCCATTTCCATTCTTCTACAGTAGCCTGGAAAATCGGTATGGGAAATTAGATTATAGGATTCACTATCACTAAAGTCCTTCATTTAACACTCACTAATCTATTTGTACATAAATCTATGCTCAAAAACCAGCACAGATAAATTACCATAGTTAAATTCATCCAGATTTTTTAACAAAAAACATTTACCGAAAACATTTATCATGCATTTTTCAGATGGATGTATAATTTTACAGTTTGTACCTACCTGCAGCTGTTATTGAAGTAGGTGTTTGAAAGTGGACGTAAATGTATTTCTCGTCGTCGTCACAAATGTTCGGTATGCTCATCGTTGCATGACTGCAATTATTCGCTCGGGCGGATTGACTATATACTCACACTCTGGCAGAATCATTAATGTGGAGTTGACGACAGGCTACCAGTGTCGATTTTAATAATTATTATCGTTCCAGTGAATACTCGGTCTTATTCGATAAATTAGTAACAGCAAAGACGCAAGGTGTGCAATAAAATACAAGAGCCATTCAAAATACTCTGAAATACATTGTAAAGTCTCTCTTGTCATGATATTACCTTCATTATTATCATAATTATAAATCGTATAATTAATAATTCATAGCAAAGGTACAGCAGAAATTCTTGTTTCTTTATTCATGTTGTACTTTGTACATCATATACATTCGTTTCATTTTTCAAAGTCAACAGTTTAATTAAACCAAAACGTTTCGTGTTACAGAGCAAGTAAGAGTTGTAAGAAAACGTGAAGGAGTAGACGCGCGGAACTGAAACTAGAAGAATGGAACGATACGAAGACGAGGGTGGTGAGGATAGTGACAACGAGACGGATCCCGAGCAACTTCTCAACGAGTGGCTGGGTGAGCTTGACAGTCTCACAGTGGTAAGTCTTTCTCTTATTTCTATAGTTCTACAAACTTAAATCCTTTGGGAACTAACTCACATTGGTAGATCCATATATACTGGAGATGAAACTTTTTCCAACGATATATTTATTATTATATGTATCTATATCTAATCACTTTAATTATCCAACATTCGCTCTTACATAACTAGGAATAACTTGCTTACTTGCGTTTTGTTATAAAATAGATAGATTCTGTTCAGTTGAATTCAGTACGCAATATAAAAGTCTTTTACGCTTCCTCAATTGGTGTCAATTGGCGTGTGTGGTACAAATAATATTCACTACGTGCTTTCAGCTGTCTGTCACGCGGTCCGATACAATTGACATAACTATATTGTCGGACGGAATAACGCACGATGGGAGAACAAATGTTTGATCGTTTAAGCGTAAAGGATGCGTTGTATTATGTTGCATAGAATATCGATACACGTCAACAATTACGAATGCAATTATTCGAAATTGCCTGTGTGCACGTTGTAGATGTATAGATAGAAATTGGAAATGAGCGTGGATTTTCAGAGCCGATCCCGGATAGAAGTTCATATAGATATATTTATAGCGGTATATAAGAAATGAATATATATACATGGGCAGGTGTGCATACACGATTTTGTCGTGCTTCGTGCATCAGTGTATATAGTTTAGTCTCTCGTAAATAATTCGTGAATTTGCGTCTAGCGATAGTCACGAGATTATCAAAACCATTTTATCCTGATTGACATGTGTAGTTAGAGAAGTAATAAGCATTATTGAATTTAATTTCACGATTAAACTGATATTCTTTTCCATTTTATTGGTTCGTTCGTGAAATTCATGATAATAAGAACGAAAGTTTACTATAATTAATTATAGAATCACGTTGAGACCAATTTCATTTAATTCTTGGAGGCACAAGTGTCATGGGGATATATCATTGCCAATGAAATCACTTCGAAGAGGGTTAATTAATATATGTGAAGGTACCAGTTGATTCAATTTCGGAGGACCAATAAGGTCATTCGCCAAATCTGATAGAGATTTGGCGCATGTAAGCAGGGTAAAGGAGCCCTTGGACTTGCACTTGGTTTGACGGAGGTCGGTCAAGGCGGTTGCAGATCGATAACCTGGCAACGTGAAACGGATAACGCTGGTCGCTGACCTCACTTCGTCTTTCTCCTTGCCTTTCATCTATCCCTCTTCTTCCTCGCGCGGCACTTCCGCTATCGTGCTCGTTGCGCGATTCATTTTACGATCGAAACTTGGAACTATACGTGCAAACACAACGGTCTCAACACATTTGTTATAGATTCTACTATTATGTGCTCGTGCTCTATTGTTTCCTGTTATGTGTATTGTACGCTTTTTTTATATTTAATATCCTTTTAGATTTATTTATCTTACGTCTGTTTTACGTCGCATCTCTTGGGTATAAAAAGTTTAAGTTCAATATTGTAAAAGAAAAGCGAATGGACCATCAGGGATTATTTTAGCAAGGTGTTTGCTAAGTTGTGTAACAGTTGTTCGGCAAGTGCAAACGAGAAAGTTTTCGTTATTGCATTGGTCTTACTCTCCATCATAAAGATTCAGTATGTAGCGTGATTCAGGTAGAAAAAAAAATTATTGAGCGTAAAAAAATTATGTTTGCAGATGTGCGTGATAGATTATTTATATTCCTGTTATATTTTTTATTCGTTGTTTTATTATTATTTTCGTTCAGAATTGGACTCATCGTATATCCTATCTTCTTTTCAGAGTATTTATTTTAACGTATCTCGTCTGATCAATATTGATAATACGATTTGAATTCTTGAGTTGGTTCGATAAACGAAATTAAATTTCTTCAAACTGAACAACTATTTCTTTATTTTAAAAATCTCGACGTCATATCCTTTTATTTCTATTAATATCACGATTATTTTTTTTACTATGATGTCAGGACTTGTTTGCGTATTTTACATTAATATTGAACATTTATAATTATCGATAAAAACATTTATCACGCCATCTACCAGCAATTTTTACACTGTATTATATTTTCTACTTTATACTTTCACTTCTGATACAAAGTCTGACTACAGACTGGAGTTTCTACTTGTATCGACGTATGTAGGTGCCTGCATTACCATCAGTAGGAATAAAATTTCGTACGGAATTAAGTATTTCTGAATTATCAACACTCGGTAATAATATAATCTGCAAATTATCCGATTAACATAATGTTTAAAAATTTCGATATTTATATCACGAATTAAACTATTTAATTTTACCGGATTATTACCTTGCAATAATGCTAAAATAATGAACACGTATTTTTCCAATATTATTTAATATTATTATTTTGTATATTTTTTTAGTTTATTTAAAATAATTTAGTGATAATATTATGTACTTTGGTTTTTATATAAAGTTTTTATTTAGTATTTTTTATTGTAGATAAAATGTGACACTTGGACAATTTAATTTAAGATGAATCACGTTAGCTGCACATGAAATATAATATAAAAACTAGTCTTTTATAATCCTATAGCGACATGCGACAGCACTCGACAGATGATGAAGGTTCTCGAAGTGCCAGAATCTGCCGCATTTGCTCGCAAGAATTCCCGACGTGTGATCTGTATGCGGGTTCCGTATTTTCTCTTCGCATCTGTATTCTCATGAGGCACATTTCTCTGCATTGCAATTGTGAATTTAGAGCTCTACATCTATATTCCTTTAGAACAAACAAACAACTTTTGTGCGGTCGTACAAGAAAAAAATTGAAATATGCCAATAGACATTATTTATTTATAACAAGAATGTATTTTTCAATACACAACACATCATTAATATCCAATTCGCGTCTCCCATATTCAATAGAACTAATTTTGTGATTCGAAGTATATTATCATCTTATTATATACACACACGAATAATTTTACGTGTTGCTTGTTTGCGCGCGTGCTGTCATTTTTTAACCATTGGGACTGTCCCATTCGTCCCTGAGATCATATGAAAAGAAACCTTAGTATCTCCTAATATAAAAGGTGCATTCAGTTGAGGAGAACGAACGGGAAAGGTAGAATGGATGAAGATAAAAAAAAAAAAAAAAAGTTCAACAAGGTTTTTGTGCACGTGCCCCAAAAAAGGGACAGCTGCACACACTTTTGGGCGTCTTCCATTTCCCCGCTGCGTCTACTCCACTTCACCCTATATAACACAAGTAATGCGATACCTGCTTCCGTGTGTATTCATTTCTAAAAGCTATTTGCTCATCTTATAAGTATTGTTTGAATATTCTAGATTATTAATCCAAATGTAATCATCTGCATATTCATTCATGGTCATATCCTTGACGAAATCATTCATATCAGTGTGATCGCAAAATTCTTGGTGATTTTATTGTAGTAGTAATAGTAGTAAAACTATTAAACACTTCAAATGTGATATCATTCTGAGAAACGATGAACATAAAAATTAATTCAATCATTTTGCTCCTGTTTAAGTGGCAATTGCTAGAGGAAAAATCGTAGCGTTGTTGATTCACCGATATAATTATCCAATGTTGTCGACAGAATTAGTTTTTTGAATAGGGGAGACATTTATAATCCTACAAACACATTCATAAATACTATATAATAGATTTCACAATCAATATCATTTTCCACTTGGTGTGCTGATATTCTTTTGAGTTGGTACAGATATATACGAATTAATAATACAATGAAAGAGGAAAAAAAAGGGGCGTTAGAATACTTATCTTCAAGGATCGACCACGCGTCCTGTCTGCCATCTGTTGCGCTCATCGATTAATGACTGTTTGGATCCTACGGATAAATAAAAACAAAAAAAAAAAGTATATTCTTGAGGGGCAGAAAATCTTTAAGACGAATCTCAATAAATTCACTGACAAAAATAGATAATAACTGTCATTAAAAATGTTCCTAAGAAATCTAATTTATTTCTTTTCACGAAAGTGTCTCTGCTACGAATTATTAGATTAAATGTGATAATGATAATAAATTAAAAATTTCTAACAATATAATTTTGATGGTATAATGCCATCTGCAAATTATTTTATAGTGTCATAGAAATATTGGCTTTATCGTAAATAAAATATATCATGAAATTTACGTCCATTTTTATTTCTATTTCATTTTATTTTCTATTCTATTTTTATTTCTTTTCTTTATTGCTTTGTAATTCTTGTATTTTTTGGTTTACATGCAGTTCAATTTGCCCTATAGCATTGCTAGGGCATATAACAATATATCTATCTATCCATTGATTAAAATTTACAAGTAAAAAATTTTTATTAACTGAAATATTACAATTTCTTTTTGAAGTGAAACTTCTTAATCGACTTCTGAAACGTTAAACGTTAAATGTTAATTGTTAAACTTGAATTGTTGAATGTTAATTGTTCTGCTTAAATTTATTTATCCATTTATATTTGGATATATAGAAAAAGTGTGGATATAAATGTACATCAGGCGGTGAAATGGGAGTGAGTAAAGAAAAATAGCATAAAGACCGAGGGCCAAAAGTGGCAGCTGCCCCTCGCGCAGTGGCTATACGATCAGCACGTGTTCCTTTGAGGCAGGTGGTTGGCGTTGTTAAGCAATCGCCTCCCCCTCACACGCCGAGATTTGTACAGCACTCGAAGTAAACGAAGACAGGAAAGACGAATCTGAAGAGAGAAAAAGGAAAAATAAAAATATAATAATAAAAAAAAAACGACTGATGTATATGTATAATATATATGAAGGAATGAAACGAGAATATATATCTGATGTAGTGTACGTAAAGTGAGGCAAGAGAGGTACATAACCAGAGAAGTGAACATGGCAGTGAAAATAAAAATATGTATACATGTGCAGTGAGAAGAGACGATGTGGACGAGCGAGTGTTGAAGGAAGATGAGATGAATTACGATGAGCAGGTGATGGCTGAATTCATCGTGACCGGTTTATACAGAGTAGGGGATATAGTTTTACTGTCAGTTAATAATCCGTAATAAGGAGCTGAAGAAACGTTGAATCTTTCGATAAATATTGTGTATGGAATACGAAATTACGATATTTTTTTGATGTACATTTTATCAAAGTACTGAGCGTGACACACGTGTTGAAGCAGGTGTACTAAGATTTAATCGAATGCATGTTTTGCGTTATTTTTTAATTTTTTTTTTGTTCATTATTTATGTGTCATTCGATTTATTTCAAGATGAATATTTTTATATATTCTGAATAATTGTAATATGCGATTGTAAATATACTTAACATATGCGGACAAAATTATGGTATAAATAACTGTTGAATTTAATTGGCAGGTGTCTTTGTCACGTAAAAATTAACATTCTGTGGTCATGTAATTAAATTTTATTCGTCTTTGATATTTAGGTTGATGTGAAATATTTTTTTTTTTTTTTGATAGTATCAGGTGTCATTGTATTCAGCATGACAATATTTTTGTGGAGAGGACGTAGTCATTAGTGGTTTTTTGGAATGTCGAGATGAGTGTATAAGGAACTTGTCTTGTCATGCGACAAGTTCCATCAGAGAATTTTCAACCTTTTCGAAATATACATGTGGCATTGACAAAAAAAGACGTTGAGGCGCACATCTAGGCTTGAAAGCACACACAATCGTGCGATAACGAGAAATGCTTCAACTCGTCAGACACGATCAGCCTGCTTCACGACACTTAAGAAAATATAGATTGAGCAAAGGAAAGAAAGAAAAAAAAAGCCGGGTTATTTTATTTTTCTTTTTCTTCCTTTCTTTTTTTTTTCTTTCTTTTGCTTATGTTAAATCAGATCTGTGAAACATATATACGCCTTTGAATATATGTTTGAGATGCAGCAGCAACAGTTGGCGATGAGAAAACATCTGTCGTTTACCCGCGCATGCGTATCCCGCAGGTAAAACTTGCATTACAGGGATTCTCAAATTTATATAAAAGCCACACTTGCGTTATTTTCTTATTTTTTTATTTGATATTTCTATCCTCCACATTTTTATTCACACCACATATGAAATACCGTAAAATTCTTTTTATTCGTTGTTATATGTCAGTCAGTATATAAATAAACTTTTGTAAAAACTTGTGCAAACTTTTTAAGAGAAATTACATTTCGTTTTTTTTTTTTTTTTTTCTATAAACTTACTCAACTCTATATTCGATATGAAAACACTAGATGAATGGTTATATAAAACTAATGGCACGTGAGTAACACATTGAATATAGTGTGCCACGTGCCTGGTACGAGTGATGAGACATATTTTACGAGCTTCTAACGATGTCGTTATCTTACTTATATTCTAGAACCTTTTTTTCACCCTCATCTTATTCTAGAAATATCTGTAAACTATAAATTATAATTAAGTACTATCAAAACAGTATTATTACACATATGCTCAGTGTAAAGAAAGTGTCTGGGGTTATTATATAGTGTTCTGTATATATCGATCATTAATTTAACATATAGCGTGACAAAAGTTTTGTGTGGGTAATTTTATCTCGACAGCATTCAAATGCATGACTCGAGTCCAGTTGGCATGAAATAATATGCGACTTATCAATTGTACGGGGTGCACCGATTGCGATCCCTTGTTACATATTCATTTCTGATGTAAATTTGTGTTGGTTACCTGAACCTTGTATTAGTCATTGACTTTGAGGTAGTCAACCAACTGTCGCACACACGTATCTTTTGTATTTTATATTTTATATTATTTCCATTTTTTCATTCAAATTGGACAATGCGAACCGCAAATTTTTGTATTTCAAATTTAGAAAAGAATAAATTATACACAATATTTCATTATGGTTTCTTTGTTGAAGTATTAGTTACTTTGTTGTTTGCTACTTTTTGGTAATTTATACGAGAATGAATGAACGACGATACGGATAATTATATTCTCTATTCTATATATTTATTATTTTTTATTTTCGTTTTGAGAATATTTCATTCAACATTCGGCAGAGTTTTGACGCGTCGTTATTACGGGTCCAAATACATAATAATTATTATAACACTGTCCAGGTGCAAGAATATTCCGAATAAAGTCTATTAAAATTATTCAATGCCAGCAAATCGCAGCAATGAATAAAATTTATCAAGCTGTTATATACCAATACATTATAACAATTCTGCACATGTAATTTAATTGATGTAATTTGCATTGTAGTACGACGAGAAATGATGTATGCAATGAAGCTGTTTATTTTTTTTTTGTCGCAACGATAGGCTCATAAATTAAAAATAATTCTACGCGTAAATACGCAAAGAAAAAAAACTTACCAAGGACCACATCAATATATATTATTAATTGGAGAGAGGCAATAAGGCGAAGGACATTTACACTAAGGAGCAAATTATGCACATGTCCCTGAGAAGCAAAAAATATATACCTTCAATAATTGAGCTGGAAAGTTTCGCTATTGTCATCCACTACAAAATAATATTTTTTCTCGCTAATTGCGAATTACATTGTTCAATTAAACAATCACAAATCAACTCTCAGAATTTCAATATTCTCGCCATTCGCATCAGTTTTACAACCACATAAACGTTCTATTATCATAAACATAACAATTTTATTAGCATATAAAACAGGATCTCATTCACTTCGGTAAATACTATAAAATAAAAAAAAAAAATATTTATCTTAGATATTTCAATACAAAGTTATATTTATTATCTATCAATGCTATACAAAGAATTAAAATAGTGTATATAGCAGACAGTATATACGAATGATAATAATACTATCTATTCGTGATGTCTCTTGAATTAGTTTGAAGATGAAATTTTATTTTCGTTCAATGGATTTATTTATAAACATACCAGGTGATAAAAAATAGCAGGTAATGCAATTATTGAGAGACACTGCTGTATATATCTGTGCCGAGCGCCACGCGACCTGATCGTCCGTATGATGAAGCCAACTTGCCGGGTGTTTGTTAAAATCAACGTGGTGGGGCTCCTTCGACCGCTACAACCGATGGTTTTATGCGCCTTCAGTTCACTCTCAGCATTCACTGAGTCGAGTCTGAGATTTTATTTTAATTACACCATCAAATTCATCAATTCAACAACGTGATCATCTTGAAATAGTATAGTACCAACAGGTGAACAACAAAACGTGACATAACCTTACCAATATAAAGTGGAAGTAGAGTGGATTATAAAAGCCACGAATTTAAGAAAAAAAAAAGTTTGATGCAGCGAGGATATCATCCAAGCATAAAAGCGCATGACTACCGGTGATTTACAGTGAACAAGGGTCAGGGAATATAACGGCGAGGTCAAGAAGACTTGCAGGATCCTATAAAAGTATATAGATATATACAGAAGTCATTGAACTTATCTAAATTTAATCGTGAGAATAAATTATCAAAATATATTTGAACATTTAGATCAATCAAAATTAAATAGTGTCAGATGATTGATTGTTTTTTTCTTCTCAATTCATTTGAAATATATAATAAAGAAATTAAATATTTCAAGAACAAGGGATTCCTTGATATGTAATTAATATTCAAATGATGTATAATAATATTAAACATAAAAAAATATGTATTATACCTAGAAATAATTAAAGGCATAGTTGATGCATCATCAAGACACTTATCATCGATCATTTAGGTCGATAACCCCATACGGAAGGATCACTCGCTGGAGGGTCTTGTCGATCTGAATAACGGCACTTATTACTCATGAATAATTAGTCGTAACCCCGCGTTTGCAATATCAATATACTGAAAATAGTATAATAAATTATCTTAATAAAATTGATATTACAAAAATATTAAAATAACAAGAGAAATGTAATGAGTAATGGCATTTATATTTATTTATTTATTTATATATATGGAAGCTGTTTGCGATAGAAAATAGTGTACAGTAAACGGGAATTATAAAGAAAAGGAGTGAAATAAACAGATGCAGGAATCTCCGACTGGCGCCAACGTCGTTGTAGGAGAGAGAGTAGAAAGAAGTTGGGTGCAAAGGAGAACATGCGAGTTGGGAGACACTAGTAAGATAAAGAGGAATATAAATAAAGAGTCGATGGCACGCTTGTGAAACTATATAACTATACGTGCTGGAGCGCACAAGTAACTCGCGCGGAACGCACGAGTTCTCGTTGCACTTCAATGAATTTAAGTCACCGTAAAGATTATTTTTAACCGCATCGTTGGAACCTACTTTTTTTTTTCCACATATTTTTCTTTTCAACATTTCACAATTCTATACCAGCGCGATACATTTAGCTGACATCGCAACGAAGTTTATAGATTGGTGGTCTCTTCATTTTGTGAATTGGAACAGTGTCGTGAAGAGTATATAATTAATAATAGTTGGATATTGTTGCATTAAAAAAATATAAATACTCTAGATTGATTTGTAAAATTAAAATTTTGTGAGCTCGCAGTAGTGATATTTATTATCATCATCGCATCGTCATCGTCATTATCAATAAATCCAATATGCTTTGTGGATCATTTAGAAAAAAAAAGCGACAACCTGGCGATGAATATCGATTAATAAGATCGAACGTCGTACCAAGAATCATACATGGAAGTGATATCAATTACTCGAATATAATTAAATGCAAAGATGACAGCTTAATTATCGGTGATAAATCGATTTTCATCAAAGATTTGCTGAAAGTGGTAAGAGAAAAAAAAATATTTAATCTTATATAATTAATTTATTTTTTGTATTATTAATTTGAATTAAGTATTTCGACTTGAGATAAAAGCTGAAGGGTGAGTGGGTTTTGTATTTTTGAATGTATAATGACTTTATTTTTGGATGAAATGAAATACGCCCACGAGACTTATTCAGTGCATGACACTGTTTGGGAAGTTTTATATACAGAAGCTGCGAGTACATGCGGTAAAACGAAGGTAAATACGAAGGGAGAGAAAGGCAATGGTATATAATACTTATGCGTATACTCTTGTCGTGTGTTGTATGTTGGCTTCTGTTGTTTGTATGTATCGGCTGAACACGCGCAGGAGAACCTCGGCCATATAAGGTGTCTTTCGGGATGTGTTCAGCATCCATTAGAAACTCCTTTGTTGTATATTCTCGTTCATGTCATTGTTTTATATGTATATGTTTTTATTTTCGTGATTTGTAAACTCAAGTACATAAAAGAACTTTATACCTTTATGTTTATTTGCATTTGGGATTTGTGTACATGAGGATATAAACAAATATATTTATTTTAAAAATGATACAATTGATGGCTCGGAAATTTTACAACAGAGACCGGCTTTCATATAAATCGATTTTATTATTGTTTCAAATATTACCACTTTTTAAAAAAATCGTATTAATCATGGGTTAAGAGATAAAAAAGTAAGAACCGCATTATATTTCAGAGAAACTTATATTTTATTTAAATAAAAAAAATGAACAGCCTCGGATTATTATAAATAGGATAAATTTTGGTTTAATCATAAAATTGCAGATTGGCGTGGTTTAACCAATGTGAATATAATTTGGAATAGGGTATTCCAAATTACAATCACCTAAATAATCAACTTTAATTAACTATATAAATATCTTTAAACTTAAATCTCAACTATAAAATTTAAAAAATTCAACTTCAAGCTTATATCTAAATCAATTATATTTTTTGTAGTCTTTGCAGTAATCACAAACGTAGCAACCTGAGCCATATTCCAAATTAGCAACATAACCATTTGTAACCTAAAATATTTTTATCATTTTGTGTTACGAATAATTTCTCAAATAAGCGCTGATTTCTACAACTGAGACACTTAACTATAGATTTGTACAAATATAAACATATAAATATAAGTTACACTCAAGATGCAAACAGATTTATTATTTACTTTGAAAATTTTCTAGATAGCACTTTCACTTCGATGCAGTTTATCACAGCACTATCAATATGGCTGCTTCTAAGCGCTGCTCAATTTGTTTGTTAATACTCACACTACATAATACTGGTATTCGTTAATGGATGGCGTTTTCCTATACTTTTATAATGTAATATTCCAAATTAGCATCCTTTCCTCTACAGGATTATTTTTTTTTTACTATTACACGGAATTTATTTCGAGTTTTATGCATGGCATAATAAATGTTTCACGCTGGAAAATTGTCGCACTTATTCTGGATTATATATGACAATGTGTCATCTCGTGTATGAATGAATAAAAAAAAAAAATTGGAAATATGCGTGCGATGCATC
>JAQQBS010000001.1:1833317-1845171 GCA_030347275.1 Microctonus aethiopoides
AAAAAAAAAAAAAAAAAATTCCCATGTTATTTAAATGGAAAATCGAAAATCAAAAAATTCAAAGTTTTATTTGGCCCACCCTAGTATAAATTCATGCAGGTAAATAATTGTGATTTAGGTGTATGCATACTGAAAGTTAAAGGATTATTTCATACCATTATAAAAACAGAGTATTTGCATATTGCCGAGTATTTTAGATTACGGGGCGTTGAATGTTCTTAATTGGCAGTCGGGACAAAACGTGTTTGGCCTCTGCTCTATGTGGTTGGTGACCGATAACCCATAAACACATGGCGTATAAAGGGAATTTATATGTACACGGTAAATTTTGTAAGCGGAACTTTGTACACTGCACAGTATATAATTCAGTAAAAAGGGATTACTAAATATATAATATATATATATATTTATTTATATTATATAGACGAGTTGAAGCGTGAATCACGAGTAAACAACATGGTTGAATTATCGTCCCTGTTGTCATTCCAATGAAAAAATAAATAAAAAAACGTGACGAAATATAATACAAGAAATTTATTTTTGCGTTTATGCAATTATAATTATTTCTTTTGTTGACAATTTCATATTGCCATATATATTTGTATATTTGTGAATATATATATATATATCGTAATTGTATCTATATAGTCACACGGTCACTATAATCTTTCGTAATATAGTGGCCGCTCGCTTCCGGCCCGATAAACTTTGCGTACCAGTTACCTAGTCATCCGACAAAAAAATAAAAAAAAAAAAAAAACTTGCCAACAGAATTTTATTATCTTATCCTAATAAATTATAAAAATTATTACTATTCATATTTTTTCATCCTTCCCTTGTAGTAATATATTTATCTCTCTTCTACAACCAGCTCGTTCGTCAAAAATTTTCCCTTTATAAATTATTCATTTAATTTCTCTTTTATTTTACATGTACATCTATTTATTTTTTTTTATATTTATTTTATCCGAATGTGAATTTTGTCAAAGCTGATAACGCATTTTTCGTGTATCCATCGATCGACCGGCGTCATCGCCCTCGTATAACAAAAGGGAAATCAATTAACTCACACGCGCGCATATATATGAATCTATTTGAATTGTGTGTGCCGATATGTCACACTGCTAATACCATGAACATTATATAAACACACACATATATAAACGTATATACATACACACCATGTGTGTACCAGCTTTAGATATGTATTATGTACAGTCATAAACGAACACACGCTGTAGCATATTTGAAGCAAGAGCCGGGAGCAGAGCATAAGCCGCGTGGGTTGCCATTGGCAACCATCTCCAACGCACACGCCATCATTCTCTCTTTTTCTCTTTTTCTCTATCGCATTTCTCATGTCTTTCTATATGTATACATACATGTATATTCATTTCTGTTTCGTGTGTGTGTCCCTTTCCTTTACTGCTCTTGCACCGTCAAATCCTACCCTTGAATATTGCGCACCCACTCTGTCGCTCTTTCTCCTCTTTATTTATTTCTCTTGCTCGCGCACGCCTCATTCGTCTAGGTCTTCCGCGTCAACCTCCCCGCCACCAGACCCGGACAGAGTCAGGGATGTATCACCCGGTATTTCATTAGAGGCAGCCATTCGTGACCCGAAATATCGTCAGCAACGCGCGTTCACCAACCCTTTTTATATATTCCACGTCATACAATATGTATTTTTTTTTTTTTTTTTACTCTCGCACATACATGGTTAAGTATATTAAGTTAGTCATGCGGCTTCTTCTTGTTCCTCGCTACGCTGTATATATATATGTATATATATAGCTTTATTAGAACGTTTATGCCGACCCTTTTGTGATAACATTATATTAAAACTGTACATTTAATAGTAGAATGTAACAATTAAAAAAAAAATTTTTTTTTTCTTCTTTCTTCATGTTTTTTCATATACAGAATTTAGCTTTGTCCCCAGAGATATTTACATCCAACTCTACAGTTATAAAATAAATATTTCTTCACGATTTATTGAATTTATTTGAACCAATCTTCAAGAAAAAAAATTGAAATAAAAATAAATTATAATTATATATTAGTTGAATTAATACCACAAAATATTTTGAGTCATTTCGATTTATATATTAGGGTTCATTATTCTCCGTTAATCCATCAACACCATCGATCAGTATCCACTTCTCGAACTCCCTTTTCTCTTGTCTATTTTTTTCTCACTCTCTCTCTTCATCTGTTGTTTTCTCCACCCCCGGAATTATACAAACCCTCTAAATCCTCCCCTTGATGCACATCAGTATGACATATACACAAGAATATCCCTATGTTTCATTGCATCAAACTCTCTGATGTCGAATCGAGTTCAGAAGGATCGTCCCTGAACTCTCACTCTTTCTCTCTCATCCCAACGATGACTCGTGTCGGCAAACGCGTGTGTACAAGTAGTGGGGGGAGGAGAAGAAGAAGAAGAAGGAGAAGGAGGATAACACGTTCAATCGCTGTGAAGATAGTGGAGGGGAGTAGCGAGCAAGAGAGAAAGATATGAAATAAAAAAAATTATACAACATGAGATTTATCCAAAAATGAAAGAGAGAACGCTGCGCCCTTATACGCCCCCGCTATGTTATACCATTTTCATTGCGTCTTTTACTCTTATAGTCCCCTCTACTATACGTGTATATACTCACCATTCCTTTGAGTCATCCAATATTTCCCCTCACTCGCTCTCGTTCCTCTACCATAAATTTAATTTCTCTTTCACTCGCTCTCACGAAACATCATATGACGCGCGCGATTCACATTCTCTCTTTTCCTCAGTGCTTTTCTCGCTCCTTTACGCTCCTACTGCGTGGCGTATATAACCACAAGAGACGGGACTATATACGCGAAGCAGCCGTCGCTTTCCGGCCGGCTACTCCGAGCCTACACACAGTATATACCCCTGAGCCATCCTCCATACTACCATTTCCAGCATTCCCCGTTTGTCCGCAGTTGCAGCTGCACCGACGTTCACCCGCACGCGTGTTACAACTGAAAAACTAACCCGCTTATACTCTTTCAATGAATTAAGACCCCATCCGGCATTTTAGTTTAGTAATAGTTTACATTTTTAATATTATTCCAGTATTTTAATTGTGGATATTTTATTTTATGACGTTTAAAAGTTATTTTTTTTTTTTTGTGGAGATTGTTTGATGATGATTCATCGGTAAAATAATAATAAATTGTGTTGTGTCACAGTGTGTGAGTGATTATATTGATTAATTTTGTATATTTCAACTTGGTGGATATAATTATCGATTAATTTGTGATGGATTATTAATGCATTTATAATTTTAATAATTTTATTTGACATTTAATCACAAATGTCACATATTCCCGCGCATGTGTCATTTATAATATTATAGTTGGTAATAATTTGGTGATTTTTAATCGCTGACACTGTTACATACTTAATATTCCGATATTTAAAATTTAACTTACATGATATATCCGTGCGAATATATTTTGAATATGTTGATATTTAATTTTGTATTATCGCGCGATTTGTCGGGTGATTAAAATTTACAAATAGACTGTACTATACAGAGTTTGATTTACTATACGCCAATTGATTTCAAAATTGATATATTAAAAGAGAAAACGAGTGAAATAACGGGGAATCGTAAAACGTGTTTGTTCTAAACAATCAAACATGGATTGGACTGGTGATCAGGATGTTAAGAAGTCACCGGATGTTACTAGCGCAGTGACACCGGACGAGACGGACGATTGTTACTTCGAGGAGGATACGTCCATCGATGAAGGAATGGTACGTGATATGACTGTACATAATAAACAAATATATATAACCAACGAATGATGTATTACAAAATTACCAGTTGTCGAAGGACACACATTCACATACATTAAAAACATTTAAATAATTCAACACTTAATAAAATTTTTTTTCAACTCCAAAATAAACGAAAAAAAAAAAAAGCAAAAATATATATCTAAATATAATTGTTTTTCTCGGTAAATAATTTGTTTATATATGTATATATATTAGAATGAATAATATGTACGTAGTGTTATTTATCTTGAAAACAAAAATATATTTTAGGCCTCCCTTGAAGAAATTTTTAAGACAACCAATAAGAGCTTTTATACTTTTGTTGTATCTTATTTTCTTATCATCAATACCACTATCTTATAGATATATATGTACCCAGTTATATTTTCTTGTTCCTTTTTTGCCCTAACCTATAATAGCATCAGTACATAGCCATGTGCTGTGTGGCACTCCTCCCAATACATATATATATCGTTAACGACTTTGCAATCTCCGCCAAGTATTTTACTGTCGGGTGTGTATAGACTATAGTTCAACTTCCAAGACGATTGTATACCAAAGTACTTGACCCCCATCATCCAAAGTCCATTACTACCACCCTAAAAATCCATTACAGTCTTCGTTTTCGTCATTATTATCATGATAATCATCATGAAATAACTTTGGTTTACATATTTATACGTTTATACACACATAATGGTGTTTCATTTTTAGGAAATATTTTTTTTTGGTTTGAGATCAATGAAAATCTGATAATTAAGGCTTAGCGAATTCGAAAATTCGATTTTTTATATAAATAAGATGAGAAAATTTTTTTTTTTTGACTTCAACTCGATTTTTTGATGATCAAAAATTTTTTTTGGAAAAAATGAATTTACAGCTTTTGTAGGGAATTAAATTTGCTACAAAAAAGTTGTTCACAGCAAACGCTCTCCGACCAGCAGTTTTCGAGTTGTAGAGCTGGAAAGGTGAAAGTTGATTATAATTGACAAAAAATTTTCTTTAAACTGGAATTTATTGATTTGACATTAATTATTATCTTACAATAAACACTATAATACTGAATCAACAATGTAATAGCATGAAAAAAAAATTTTTAATTACCAAAAAATCGAGTTGAAATCGAAAAAAAAATTTTCTCGTGTTATATAAAAAATCGAATTTTTAAAATTGCTAAGCCTCTAATTAACTAAAAATTCTTCTTCAAACGGGAATAATTATTTTTTGTATAAATTATCAGATTTTCATTGTTCACAAACCAAAAAAAATATCGCCTAAAAATAAAACACTCTAATACAGTTATTTAAATATATTTTTCGGTGGTTTAATAATCGCCAGACGATATCATAATATGGCTTACCAAAAGAAATTTGAACGTGTATACTTATCCACCCATTCAACCTTTCACCCTTTTATATACTTTATAGCAACACTCTTGTTCTTTCACCAAGTCGTTGAATGCATTGGGGCACAAGTCTCGAGTTTCAATCTTCAGTTACTGCAATCCATTATTGTCACAGTTTTTAAACCAATATGTACTTACAATGTAAGAATATAATACCAACATATACCACATGTGTACTGGTACGGCTGCTTGAATTACCCGCGTTGTATGCTAAAAGTCAATGTGCACATGCGCGTACATGAAATAAATTTATGAAATAATATTTCATCTTCATTAAATTATTTTATTACTTCAATATATTAATTTAATCTTCATCAATTTTTTTTTCTCATTCACTTCTATGTATTTATATATTACAATATGTATCCAATAATATTCTTGATCTTTGGTGGCTGCATGCAACATGAGCTATTATCCTTCATGACAATTATGAGGCTGTACTTTAACCACATGTACATATGTACAATATACAATAACCGACAATGCAGTTATAGCTCGCTTAAACATTCCAGTATACTCTTGTCCAGTTATGGTACTTAATCCTCACATGATGCATCGTATATAATATATACATGGTTGTATACAGTTGTGTTTATATACGCTTAAACGTAACGTAATAAATACAAAGTATGTGTGACATTAGCATATTACGTTGTAGATGAGTTTATATATTTTATAAATAAATATATACATTTATAAAATATACATATTGTTATGTACCTACTTGTTTAACAATCATTAAACCATTGCAAATAATTTTCTAACGTGATTATATATAAAAGAATTTTAATTTTTTAATTATAGTTATGTTCAATTTTTTTGATTTATTTTTATTTTTAATATTGTGGTTTAGTACAACATGTAGACGATATATGTTCTTGTTTATGTATGTATGCATGTATATTATACAAATGAGAGGGACAAAGTCACTGTTAGGACAGTTGAGATACGTTATATTGTGGCGAGCATTTATGATAATGCACGATGATAATAAGGGCGGCAGAATATTTACAAAAGTCGACTGCTTTGTAAAACGTGACAACACCGCAGGCGATATATGTATGTATGGATTTGTATATGTATACATGAAATGAGGCATATGAATTTTTTTTTTGCTTTATTTAACTGCACTCGCGTTTATTCTCTCGTCCTGTGTCGAATGATTCAACAACTGCAGTTGATTGCGTATATATAATGCGTATGTATGTAGGACCTCGAAATAAACTCATACATTATCGTACTACGTCTCAGCTGCGTATATGTAAAAATGTATAAACATGCACATATGGGTATATATATATATATACGTGATTGCCTTGAATTAATCCGAAAATAAACATTTGTAAATTCGTCCTTCGTTACCAGAGATGACTGGACAATTATTAATGACACAAAATAAATTATTATAATATTCTGCATGGATTATTGTCATCAAAATTTTCATCCAATTTATTTTTTAATTCGTTTTTTTATTCATTTATTAATTTTTCCAAATGTTTAAAAATTTTCTCAAATTTATTTTTTAATTCGTTTTTTTATTCATTTATTAATTTTTTCAGATGTTTAATTGTATTCTCCATTAATTGTCATCGAAATCTTTATCCAAATTATTTTTTAATTCATTCTTTTATTCATTTATTAATTTTTTCAAATGTTTAATTATATTCTTCATTAATTGTCACCAAAAATTTTCTCTAATTTATTTTTTAATTCGTTTTTTTATTCATTTATTAATTTTTTCAAATGTTTAATTGCATTCTCCATTAATTGTCATCGAAATTTTTATCCAAATTATTTTGTAATTTATTCTTTTATTCATTTATTAATTTTTTCAAATGTTTAAAATTTTTCTCAAATTTATTTTTTAATTCGTTTTTTTATTCATTTATTAATTTTTCCAAATGTTTAATTGTATTCTCTATTAATTGTCATCAAAATTTTCATCCAATTTATTTTATAATTCATTCTTTTATTCATTTATTAATTTTTTTAAATGTTTAATTGTCTTTTCCATTAATTGTCATCAAAATTTTTCTCGAATTTATTTTTCATTCGTTTTTTTATTTATTTATTAATTTATTTAAATGTTTAATTGTATTCTGCATTAATTGTCATCAAAATTTTCATCCAATTTATTTTTTAATTCATTCTTTTATTCATTTATTAATTTTTTCAAACGTTAAATTGTATTCTTCATTAATTGTCATCAAAATTTTTATCCAAATTATTATTTATATCGCTGTTTTATTTGTTTATTAATTTTTTCAATCATTTACTTGTATTCTGTATTAATTGTCATCAAAATTTTTACCCAATTAATTTTTTATATCGTCCTTTCATTTTTTTATTAAATTTTCCAATCATTTACTTGTACACCATATAATATCATCGTATGAAAAAAAAAAAAAAAAAAGCTATCGATTTATTTTACATATATATATCGGGTAGTTTTTGTGGTTGTCAGAGTGGGTGATAAGATGATGGTGATGGGCTAATGGTACAATGGCAAGAGGAACTGTAATTTCAATCAAGTGCAGGGAATTTTATCATACACACATAAATGGATAGAGCTACATGTATAGAGACGCGAATGAATACATAAAAAATGAGTGTGCAGAGAGAGAGAGAAAGAGAAAGAGAGAAAGTAAGGGGAGAAGTAAAAGCATGACTCACTGCCACCCCTCAAGTTAACCAGACTTTCACCCTGTATTTTGAAGCAATGCATGCGCATGTATAAGTGTGATTGTATTGTTCCTATATATATATATAAATATAAATGTGTACGTTTGTGGGGGAATCTCCTGGGTTACCAGTAACAAGAACTGTATACGGTCCAACATCATCCCCTTATTGTATGTGTACGCGTGCAAAGCAAAAAGGGGAGTTTGGAATAGAATAAAATTATCATAATTCGTTTCGCGGTACATCGAGCTGCACACACGTCAACGTGTCATTCAGGTGTCAGAGTCGATATTATACAAAGTATTGGTACGACTCTATGTGTTTGCTTGTGTAGAATTTATCTGTGACATATATCATGGATTTGATAAGCGTCATTTGAATTAGCTGGTTGTGGAAATAAATCTATTATAGCAGTAGCACTTTTATATCTTGTTTTTATTATGCTAAACAGGATAAAATATATCAATGTTATTTTTTAATGTGTGCGATAAGTATATATACGATAATATTCAAAAAAGTTTTAATAATATGATAATAATAATTTTTTTTTTTTAATAAATTATGAAAAAAAAATTGTCATGAATTTTTTTTTTCTTTCAATTCAAAAATGTTATTTATTTATTCCCCCACGTTTGACGACCCACAACGCTCGCAATTACTTTGACTATGTGCCGATAGATCCATTTGCTTATATCCAAATGACAGCACAGTAAATAATTAGTATACATGAGCACATGGCTGGTCGTATAAATTTTTTTTTTTTTCATTAACTGTCAAATTAAATTTGTTTTTTTTTTCTTTCTCTTTCATTTAATTATTTATATATAAATATATCGAGTTGTGCCAGGCCAATACGATCATCATCATCTATCTTGATCTGCGGTACAGGCACGCGATTCCACGTGGGGGTGAATGAAAAAAAAAAAAAAAGCGAAGGCGTGAATGTGACATCTGGGAAAGTGTGCTTGTACGCCCGCGCCATTCAGCAATGCATTAGATGTCAAAATAAGATTACACGTCGACCTCTCAGTACTGCACCGCAACCACACTGGGGAGAATGCGTGAAGATTTACGCTTTTATATATGTGAATATAATACATAAAGAAGGGTGCCTTGAGGGCGTGCACGAAGAAGAATTTATTCTTCAAGAGAATTGATCAGTTCTCCAGTCATTATCGATACATACTCGCAATGTCCTTATTATCATTGAGATCATTGAACAATATATTTGTTTATTTATTTTTTTCATGTTTCTCTGTTGTATTATTCGTCTTTGTGCATCGGTTCATTGTGTTTCGCATGTGGAAAACTAATGCACACGAGACAAAACTAGATATAGGGTCGATAATTATCTTATAGTTATAATATTATGGACGCATATGTATATGTATGTGTATATTTATATAATGAAATGGGTTCTTGTCATGAGAATATACCCCGCTGATGTTTCCCGAGAGTGAGAGACGTTGACCCAGAAAATATTCAACGAGGGGGAGATTTCATGACAGAGGTTTTGGTATAGACCCACGTTTGTTCTAGTTTTTTTTTTTTTTTTTTTATCTTCTTTTGAACTTGGAAATTTTATCGTCTGAAAATATTAAACAGCCACTGTCAAGCTTTGTAATATAGCACGAACAAATTACAGAATATACATCAATCATCTGCTCGTTAAAAAAATTAAAAAAATTAAGAATTTATCTTTCAACTTTGTCATAAAAAAAAATGAAGTAATATATAATATTCTTGTGAAACATTTTAATTGTTTCTGGTAAATTAAAATGAAAAATTGTGAGATGTATGTTGGATAATTTTGTGCTGTATTTCGTTGTGTGTTTAACAGAAGAATTGAACTTTAATATGTATTAATTCACAGCAAGATTATGGATCATACATTTTAACTTTTTAATGAATATTAGGGTGGGCCAAAAAAAAAACTTTTAATTTTTTTTTTATGCTACTATGAAAATATTGTTCAAGGTGAGCAAAAAATGAGCCTGTGAAAAGGGCAGTTCTTAATTTTAATATTATGTTTAAAGAAATAAAAGAAAGTGTCAGAAGTTGAAGTTTGAAGAATTCAACAAATATTCTTTGTTACTTTTAAATTTTATAACTCGTAGACAAATAAATATTATGAAGTGCGCAAGATGTATTTTTGTAGGAAATTGAACGCTCTACAAAAAAGGTCTCTTGGTGTTAATCGATTACTCTAACCATTTAGAAGATATTCGCATTCGAATCCCTGCGTACTGATTTTAATAGTTTTTTAATAAATATCTTAAATTTATCCATTCAAATCATGAATGCGAATATCTTCTAAATGGTTAGAGTAATCGATTAACCACAAGAGACCTTTTTTGTAGAGCGTTCAATTTCCTATAAAAACATATATTGATAATTTGAATCCATCCATTGGTTCGTAAGCTACAAAATTCTAACAATAAAAAAAAAAAATTTCCATATAATTTAAATGGGAAATCAAAAATCACGATGCGACACCTCTTAATATTAAAATTAAAAGAGCTGCCCTGTTCACAGGCTCATATTTTTGTCACCTTGAACAATATTTTCATGATAACAAAAGAAAAAAAAAATTAAAAGATAATTCGCGCGTACCAATGTGCAAAAAAAAAACCCTTGGTCTTGAGCGCGTGCGCGATCTTTGCGTGGGTGTAACGGTTATTATTTCCCGGCGCCAGCTTGGTGAGATTGCCACGCACTGGGTATATCTTAACTTCTTCAACTATCGCGCGTCCATGCAGTGAATTTAAACGCTTGTGAGTGCGGGTGTAGGTACGTATATACATTCGTGCGAAAAAATATTAAGCTCCATTCCCAGGGACGCACAATTGCCCTGCGGCATTTGTTCTGTTCTCTCTACCTCACCCGCTTAATACATATATGTATAACCAACCCATTGCGCGTGCGTTCCACATCTTGAGACGAGTCGAATCGCGCATCGTCAAAATTTTTACGAGCGACCAACTCAGCGACCCAAACTTGCTTTATTAAAAACAACGAGAATTCATTCAAACTAAAAATCCTTTGTCTTTAACGCGACGACTTTAAATAATTTATTAATATAAGAAACTGCTGAGGAGAAAATTACGGATGAAATATACATATATATAATATGAAGGAATAGATTAAAAATTATTGGTCTATTCAGAAGTGCCTGAATAAATTTTAAACATTAACGTCATTCTTTCGTACATTCCTTTATTAAAAAAAATAAATATATATATTTTTTTTTTAATATATAAGACTTCTCTAAACATGTCGTCATAAGTTTGGAAGGTATATTATATACAGTATAACACTTTAGACGAGCCAGCGTGCGAGTATTTATCAGAACAAGAATCCAGAGTGCAGTGGCCTGAAGCATATATAAAATCAAGATATTTTTAGCTTCTCCTTTATATCTCCACCTCTGCATCTCATCTCTTCGCTACTTCTTCATTCTTATACCTATTTTCTTTTCTTATATTTTATATGTATATACATAAGGTTCGAGTGGTCGAGTTGCATCTCAATGATCTTTTCTATATATGCTTGACCTTATACACAAAACAATATTATAAACAGTCTCATGTTTATACACAATTGTTGAAATTTTAATAATTTAAAAAAAAAATAATTAACTTTTGCGAATATATTTGGTAAATATTACACTTTTACATGATATATAAAGGTATATTATGCATTGGAGTATCCTAAAAATTTTTACCTAATTACGTTTATGGTGGACGAAATGCCATTTGTCACGGTATTTTACGGAATTTAGGGATTTAGAACAAGAGAACACCGGCAACTTCTTGATAATGAACAAGATCCCAAGACCACACGGGTGTGAAACCCAACAATAACGAAGGTATATGTATATTAGACTGGTCCAAAAAAATCGACTATTTTTTTTTTTTCAATTTTCGAAGTGAAATATCTTCGAGGAGGTGTAA
>JAQQBS010000001.1:1856386-1881966 GCA_030347275.1 Microctonus aethiopoides
ATATATATATATATATATATATATATATATATATATATATATATATATATATGTATATATATTCTCTTGACAAAAGGGATCGTTGATAAATTTTCCAGTGTGAATGTGTTATATTTTTACACTCCCAATGGAATATGTAACTTAATTGTTCTCATCATAATTTCACAAATATACATATTCATAAATTCAGATTTTCATTTTATACACATATACATATGAATATATGATGGTGTTCGCCATTTTTAGGCAATATTTTTTTTTGTCTGTGATCATTGAAAATCTGATAATTTATAAAAAAAAAAAAAATAACACGTGAAATTTTTTTTTTTTGACTTCAACTCGATTTTTCGATAATCAAAAATTTTTTTTGAAAAAAACGAATGTACAGATTTTATAGAGCATTAAATTTGCTACAAAAAAGTTATTCACCGCAAACGCTCTCCGACCAGCAGTTTTCGAGTTGTAGAGCTGGAAAGGTGAAAGTTGATTATAATTGACGAAAAATTTTCTTTAAACTGGAATTTATTGATTTAACATTAATTATTATCTTACAATAAACGCTATAATCCTGAATCAACAATGTAATAGCATCAAAAAACAAATTTTTGATTACCAAAAAATCGAGTTGAAGTCGAAAAAAAAATTTTCTCGTGTTATTTATATAAAAAATCGAATTTTTAAATTCGCTAAGCCTCTAATTAACTCAGAATTTTTCCTCAAACGGAGATATTTTTTTTTTTGTATAAATTATCAGATTTTCAGTGTTCACAAACAAAAAAAAATATCGCCTAAAAATAAAACACCCTATAATATTTACATGTACATGTACATAGTATAAAAAAATTGGATTTTCCAATACTGTCCAGTTTATCCGAATAATATTCATAGCCCAATATCTATTTCTCGTTTGATTTGCCAATTCAATTAGCAATGAAGGTGGATAATGACAATGAAAGCAAAAGATACATATATATGTTAATATATATATATACACATACACATATATAGAGAGAGAATGCTAACGCAGCTGCCATGTTCTGCGGTTCCTTCCGTTTCTGCAGTATCGATACCTCGCACGTGAACTACGTGATCGTATTTTTAAAAGTTTTCACTTGTAAGGGTTTGTCCAACTCCATTTGCGGTTGATTCACACACACACAGATACATGCCACCTACTACTATTTAACTGTTCAATATCAACGTGGTTTTTTTTTTGTTCATTCGCCACAAATGTTGATAATGTGCAATGTTATATAAATTTACTTTTGCTATAATACTTGCAGTAGAGCACTTTAATTTTTTATTCTATTACGAGTGAATATAATTCACATGAGTCGTTCACTTCAGTCATACATTTGCCGCGAGCAAAGTTCAAGGCTAATTTTTTTTTAGTATCATTTAACCCTTCAAAGCATCAGGAGAACAAAACAATTGGAGGCATACGGAGAAAAGAGTACGAGAGTCAATTTAAAAAAATAAGAAAGAAATGAATCGACCCCCAGATCTCATTATTTACTTCCTGCTGAAGAAAATGTATGTGTATATTTATGTATGTATGTATATACACACTTTCTTATTCAGCTAACGATGCTGATGCTCCTCCTCATCTTGCCATCACACTATAATATATTATACTTCTTATCTTTCAGCGGTTCATCGACAAGAAGAAGAATGTCTTTCTTTTTTTTTTTCTTTCGCGTTTTTTAACATCATTAGTGTTTGTTAATGGTGATGGAATTTCAAGTATAAAATGATATTAAAGCTTTTACATAAACTGGAAGGAGAAGTAACAAAAAAATAAAATTGTACATAACAGAAAATGCGAATTGTATATTGAGTCACAAAGATAATGACATCCTGTGTAATATATCTTGATAAATTCAGTGTATAATCACTGTTTGACGACTTGACTTTCGCTCTCTCTTAGTAATTGATGATGCAATCGATGCCACAACATATAAATAATCCTTGATATACCCTCAACTAAATGAAATTGAATCCCAATGAATTATTGATATGAAATAAATTTGATAAATTTTATATTCTAATAATGAAAAATGTTATTTCATTTATTTTATCAGGCAAATGTTGATAGATGATGTATCGATGTGTATATATTTTTATTTGGTAAAAGCATTGGTTTGGAATTGAGGTTAATTTAACCGCAGTGATACACTCTTAAAATATTGAATTTTGTCGTTCGATTTTATCAAGATAGAAAATGTGCCAATTCACAAATGGAAAAACGTTTGCACTTCCAAATCGATGACCTGAAATAGATAGCAAAAAATATAATAATTATATATTTCTTCTTACTAAATATATATATATACATTCTTTTATTATTAATTATCCAATAACGTGAAATATTATTAAACAATATAATTTTATACGTATTAATTTATTTATCAAATTAATCAATTCAAGATTTGGTTTATTCAGCAGATGAAAAAACGATTGAATATAATTTAGATGACCCAGAAATTAATTGACACAAAGTATACATATATAGTATTTTATTTCTCTTTATAGTCTCCCTTATCTCAATACTTGGAATTAGACACCCTAAAATTTTGCTCAATACAATTAATCATGTTGATTACATACCCGCATTGTCCTCTTGTTATATCTACAATTCAATTCAATTTTATTATGTAATAAACTTTTTATCTTTGGTTTAATAATTTATTCGTCTTCCTCAATGTCTAGAAATAATAATTTGTTACAAATTAATCCATAGTTTCTATATATTCCATTGAATTATATACACATTGAAGTATATAACGTATGTTATACATGTCAATCTTTGTCAATATTATTATTATATATCTACGGACAAATTAAAAAAGGAAGTAGCGCTTTCCAAGTGATGTTTACCGCATATTGAACGGAAGGAAAAATAAAAGTTACATACATTCATTGATACACTTGTATTGTACATGTATATTATAAACATTATGTTGTCAGTCAAAGCTCATCGGTCGCACTTTAATATTAAATGAAGCGAATAAAACATGCTAACGGCAAACATAAAAGGACTCGAGTATTTCCGGAAGGGTCTTCCGTTCTCTTTAGCCTGCAGCTGCTGTAATTTTATTTCATCTCGTCTTATAACAACTCTTTATTTTCTTCTCTCATCTGGATTTAAGACGAAGCATAAAAAAAAATATATATGATAATATTTATGTGGGGTAAAATAGAGAAATATGAGAAGAGATAAGAGGATTTTTGATAAATACGATCATTTTATTTTATTAATAAAAAAAGTTATATAAAATTCTATAAATTTTTATTTTTTTTTTCTTAAATCGAATATCCACTTTTTATTTATTTCGAATTATCGTTTTTCTACTTCTAGTATATAAGTGTACATATATATTTGAGACGCAATGTATTGTATTTTTATCCACGTACAGGGAAGAAAAAAAAAACATTGATGAAATAAAATAAATAATAAAAAGAAGATAAGAGAAAAAAATGTTTATTCAAGATGGAATGTCACTATTGAAACGTTTCTTAGCATTTTTATTTGTCCGCAGAGTCTTCGAATCTAATATTCACGTTTGGGGAAGTTGGAATCAAATATTCTTAGAGTATTGAAAAATTCAAAGATGAATATATATGCAATATCCTTACATATAACATCAACATATACAGAGACACTGTACTGTCATCACACTTCTTGGCAAGATTCGAAATTTACAGTGGGGTTTATAAGACTTAGGGGTATATGTAGAGAAAACTTTGAAGCAAGAGAATTTCGATATTCGTCTGTTGGAAAAGAGCCTCAGGTCTATTGTCCTGCTACCAAGTGGAGTTTCTTACTGTACAGATATACATAAGTTCTATATTAAACATTTGTATATATATATTGTTGATCATTTGAAGTCACTTTTTCCCTTTTTCATTCATTCCATTGCTGGCGCTTTTCTATATACTCCTGGCAAATATTTACTTCTGGCTTCTATATAAGCAAGCCACAATCGAATTTTTACTCATTCTTTTTTTTATTAATATTTACAGTCGTCTTTATTTCTATTTCTAATTTATTCAGTTATTTTATTATTATTATTATCATAATTACTATTATTATTATTAATATTATTATTACTATTACTATTATCACTATTGCTACTATTACTACTATTACTATTATCACTACTATTGTCACTACTATTACTACTACTATTACTATTATTATTAATATTATTATTACTATTACTACTATTATTACTATTACTACTATTACTATTATTATTACTATTATCACTACTATTATTACTACTATTACTATTATTATTACTATTATCACTACTATTATTACTATTATTACTATTATTATTACTATTATCACTACTATTATTACTATTATTACTACTATTATTATTACTATTATCACTACTATTATCACTACTATTGTTACTACTATTACTATAATTATTACTATAATTATTACTATTATTACTACTAATATCGCTATTACTATTACTATTATTACTTTTACTACCATCACTATTACTATTATCATTAGTATTATCACTATTACTACTACTATTACTATTATTGTTATTATTATTATTATTGTTATTATTATTATTATTATTATTATTATTATTATTATTATTATTATTATCGTATTGATTTAATTAATTAATAAGAAGACATAGACTATAAAATTCAACGTCAATTTTCTCAAGTTATTGAATCACAAATGATTGTTCTTTAAAGTTATTTTAGATTTTTTATATATATTTACTTGGATTTCGTGTACTGTTGAAAGAATGAAATGCTTGAAGAGTATATACATTTAAGGAGTCTCCTTGGTGTGTTAATAAAAATAAAAAAAAAAATATATACCTCAATGCTGGCTCGTTTCGTGGCTTTTACGAGGCGTTTGCTCTTTGCTTTCGAAAAACCTCTTCGAATCTCTTCGCTTCACGCTCTTGACGACGCAACTATAAATATTCTAAGCTCAAGCCCTGACCCTGGGCTCATCTCCCTTTGTTCTATTTCTTTTTATTATTTTTTATGCTTCATTTTCTTTCCTTTTTTTTTTTCTTTTTTTCTTTCGTACACTTACTATAGACTTTTTACTGCAGTATATATACAGTATGCATTGCTGTAAAATCATCAGCACAACATGCTCCTCAACACACTCCACAGGCGTTCTGCATCGTACGTGATGAGAAAAGTTTGCCAATAGTTTTTTCCGGACATGAAGAAAAATAAAATTTTCAGGCTGAAAATAAAATTTCGTACATTTATATAATATTAAATATAAAATATAAAATATAAATAATATGAGAACAAGGAGTGAAATATATTTCATTGTCTTTTTCACACTTTACCCCAATTGTTCAAATTGGTATTGGATAAATAAATCATGCAATATATATAATACTTATACATACAGATAGTCCGGTATATAAAACTGGCCGGAAAGGAAGAAAGGGAGAGTAGAGAAGAGACGTGAATAGGATATAAAGAGGGAGAACTGGCGAAACCAATGAACAAGGTATATATATATATATATATATATATATATTATATATGTACCACATACTGATGTTTGGCGCTCACGTTTCCGGTTCAACTTCACCATTAGTGCTGCCATGCGTGATCTTGCGATGGCAAACGCGTACATTTGAAATATAATTTGTATCAGCGTGACAGAGCAAATTTAACCCATTTCACGTAACATTGTTTTTCCAGTATTCTCATTGATCATTGGAGAACTTCAAACAACATTCCCTTTGTTCCTCTATACAAACAACCAATATAAAAATAGGAAGAATAAAAAAAAAAAATATACACAAGTCGATAGAAAAATCTTTTCAATGAATCACGTGAAAAAACAAATAATTATTTGTATTTTATTTTTTTATATACAAGATTTTGTTTTATCATATATGCAAAGTGTTATTGATCGTGAGTGAAATAACATATATGATTTTAAAATGATCCTTGAGCTGGCCATTTTAAAATTCTTGTAATATATTCCGTACATCTTATGGAGAAACTTTTAAAAAGTCTTCAGTGCCGCGTGTCAAATCCTCTAGGTTTATACTCGTATATGGTAAGTTTAGTTGCTTGTCTACTTGGATGATATTATGTCTAAAGCTTTTCTAGCAGACCAACAAGAAACCATTGCTTCACATCAGCATAGTCTTGGTTCTTTTATTTATAACAGGGTAAATTTGAATTGCACAAATTTATACTTTTTACTGCAGTGAAATAGAATGAAAAATAAACCAAAGTTTTACTTGCGTTCATTCAAGTTTAAGTGGCGTTTTGTGTTGACAGAAAGCTGCATGCATGAGTTAAAATGTCAAAGTGACACCTGCAAATGACTGCTGCAGGGAATTTTGAATAATCCAATGGGCGATGTTAATTAACTTATTGCAAAAAGTAAAAATTATTTTATTTAGTAGTGCAGGTTTTTTATACTTTATATTTTTAATATGAATAAGTAATGCTGGAATTTTGTATCTCTTCATGAGTATTATTTGAAAGGATCAAAAATAAAAATATAGAGTGTTGCTAAAAAGAAATTTGCAGAGGTAAAAGCGATGCAGTAAATTCAACGCAATCGCAACTAATTGAGCTCCCTCCATCTTGTATTATAAATTTACAAACACATATACATCATCATGTTCATTTGTATATATTATTTATGCATTAAATATAATACAAGCGCCCCTTTACATACTTTAATTGTGTTTTCAACTTTTACTTTGATATTATGTTGATGCAGAGATAACAACTTTATTTTATTTTTTTTTTCTGTTAATAAAAATGCAACGAAAAAAAAACACAATATCTAAATAATTGTATGCATGCACCAGGGTGCACGGATGTATATACAAACGTGTATGTACGTGTTTATAGTCATAGCCACAGGGAATTTCAATGGTAAAATTTCATTATAAATATGTGGGAAAAATTCGGTCTCTCACGAGATAATTTCAGATATAAAAAATACCAAGCTATTTTTTTTTTCTAATTTATTAATATTCTATTTTTAATTCTCTGCCAAAACAAGAAAATATATCTTCAATATCACGATTTTATATCTTCATTTTACAATACATAATACACAACAATATAAACATGCAAAAATGTAGAAATAAAAATAAATAAAACCTTTTTTTTAATTTTATAAAAATTACAAATGTAATGTATACAAGGATAAAATTAAACCCATATTCTCCAGCAATAAACCCTCAATAAATTTACATAAATATAATAATATCTTATATACATATATATTTATATAGGGATAAAATGCGACAGGGAAAATATTCTACAACTCTTCTTCTTTATATATTTTTCTCTGAATTAAAACAAATCTTCCAAGGAGTGTACATACAGTGCTCGTCTCTTGCTATATTTCTATGTACATACATATATTTATCTACATTAGGGTGATTCAAAAAAGTGCAATTTTTGTTTCTTCTTAATTTTAATATTAAAATAGAGCTCATCGCACTTTTCTATTTTCCATAAGAATAACATGGGAAAATTCCTGTTATTATCGTTACAATTTTGTACCTTGCGAACCAATGGACGGATTCAAATGATCAATACATATTTTTATACAAAATTAAACGCTCTACAAAAAAGGTATCTTACACTTTTTTCATAACTTTTACTGTTTAGAAGATATCGGAGGTTAAAGTTTGAAGAATTTAACAAAAAATTCCTTGTTACTTATTTTTAAATTTTATAACTCGTAGACAAATGAATATTATAAACTGCGCGACATATATTTTTATAGGAAATTAAACGCTCTACAAAAAAGGTCTCTTGTGGTTAATCGATTACTCTAACCATTTAGAAGATATTCGCATTCGAATCCCTGCACGTACTGATTTAAATAGTTTTTAAATAAATAATTCAAATTTATCCATTCAAATCATGAATGCGAATATATCGGTATGCAAATTCTACATATATAACATTTGGAAATATATATATATCGTGACAATTCTCCAGAGAGAAAGAGAGTTTGGTGTTCGTCCTCGGCCGTTCATTCGCACGATTGTATAAATCGCGGTTTCGCGGTCATCCTTTCTTGGTTAACCAATGGATCGAGCGAGTGACTTTTCCACTTGGTGACTCACCGGAATCCCCAAAGCGCTCAAAAGGTTTAATGCCCAATGTGTATGTATGAATACACACATGTACCTATATATATACAGTATACACTTTATATAAAACATAGAATGCTAACTTTATACATAGACTCATGTACCTACTCATATGTTGAGTATTGCGCGTGAAGCATCTATTGCTGCTGCAGCGTTTCAATATATGCTTTAGGCTTTTCTGTTTTGTATCCCACGTCCTGCGGGAATGTCGCTGGTGGAATCAATAGCTGCACATGCGCATGAAAAACAAACTAGAGGTGGATTGGCGCGCGCGCGAGAAAGATATCCTAGGGTGAGTGAATGAGTGAGTGAGTAAAGAAGAAGAATTTTGAGGTGGTAGTGGAGGAAAAGAGGTTGTGGATAGAGTGTTGTAGAGGCTCCACGTTGAATCCCTCGCGCGACAGCATCCAGTACGCGGACTAACTCCGTCCTACGATCGGCTCTGAGGGTTGCTGACCGTCCATGTCACGCAATCGCTTACAAATTATTCACTTTTGTGATTATTCTAGTCGCGCATTTTATATGCATACATATGTTGAAAAATATACACTGTAGGAATATATACACTGTATGTTTGTTTATGTATTATGTATTAATGGATTTTGTGTATTAAATTAAATTTTGTGTATAAAAAAAATAAATTAAATTAAATTAAATTGAAAAAAAGTAGTAAAAATAAAATTAAAAAATTAAATAAATAAAAAGATTACATTGCGAGAGCGGTTTTATTGTTGAAAAGTTTTTTGGAAAATTTTAAACGATTTATTTATTGTCTATGCAATAAAGTTTATATGAAGTTTGATTTGGTATATGAAGTTTTTTATTTTAATTTTGGTTTTTAATTTGTAAATGGTGATTTAATCTGTGGAGTAAAAGTTTGTGCTTTGATTATTTATATTTATTTTTTTATAATTGTGATTATTGTTATTGTTATTATTATTATAGGGTGTTTTATTTATTTATCTGGTGGTTGAATTTATTAATGAGATATTATTAATAAGATTTTGTCATATTTTTGATTTTTTTTTTTAAATAAAAATAAATACGCGCTCCGTCCTGAAATTTTGATATTTGATTTTGTATTAACTTTGGGATGTTTATTTATAAAGTTATGAGATGAATTTGTTTCGGAGGGAAATATAAATATCTGTGGAACGTATCGTGAGAGGATAATTTAATTTATAAAATTAAATTTTTAATATTGAAAGAATAATTAAAAGAATAAAAATGGAAAGATTATTTTGGTGGAATCGTCACAAAGTTCAGGACTATGTAAGTAACTATTGTGTACTTTATAGATGTATATATATTTGGTATATTATACAAGATGTTAATGAACGACGATAAACATTTTGGGTTGAATATTATGCAGAATTTACTTTAATTTATGCATGAATTTTGATAGACATATAATAGAACATAATGATAGTAACTATTTTGATAATTTTCTCATACTCTTGTGCTCATTTGTATATTGTCGTACCACCTGCGGTGAAGGAATATAACAGAATCAGGAAAGATGAAGGTAGAAAGTGAGGAAAATGAGAGATTACAACAATATGCAGTAAAATATATATCTTCATGTGACCACCTAATAAATTGGTATAAATTTGTTTCTAATTGCTTCAACTTGTAGCGCAACTATGCATACATACAAAGTTGTTTAGTTTCCAATTATGAGAATTTAATTAAAGACTATTTGTGGTGTAATTAATTTATAATATATCCGTGTATAAAAGCAATTATTGAATATTTTATTTCATATTCAATTTCAGCATTTAATATTTGAAATGAAAAACGTGTGGGAACGATAAGTTTTGAATATAAATAATCGATCTATATTCGAGGCAATATAAAGGGTGAAAGATAAAATATATAGGGGAATATGTCAAGGGGCATGAAATATATCTTGTAAAGAAAATTTCAATGCAATACATGGAAGAATCACTTGGCCTTATTTACCGTAAAATTTCGAGTATGCACATTTTATAAATGTGAAAAACGAGAGAGAGAAAAAAAAATTTTATCCTTCAGAATTTTTTTTATTCAATCGAATTTGTGCAATGGATTTATTTACTTCATTGACAATGTATTAGGCAAATTTTTGATATCGAAGCTTGGAATATTTCTCATAATGTTCATGATTTAGTTATTTATTTTATTCCTTTATTTTCCGTTAAAGTTAATTCAGTTATCCAAATGTTTACATGAGTCATTTATTTTTTATTATTTCCCACAGTGGAATAAAATTCAATTAGAATTTTCCAATAAAGAGACTTTTTTATTTTTTAAACAAACTCTGTCTACTTCAAATCAACTGCCACAAAATAAATGTTCCATATATTCCCGAACGTAAAATACCCGAAGGACATGAGAAAAAAAAAAGTAAATGGCAAGAGTCAAAAGTACATTGGTGTATATAATGTATCTACACATTGCATGTTAGAATTTTCGTTGGCATTTCTTTATTCTCCCATTTTTCCTACTACTACTACTACTACTCCTACAATATACCCGAGAGAAAAACGTGTGAAAAATTAAAGCCTTCATCTCACCGAGAAAATTACATAACCTAACAAACACAAGCTTTTCTCAATTATTTTTCATTCTCACTTTTTATCCATTATAAAAACTTGTATTACAAATTTTCTCTTCACACTTTGAACAAAAGGTAAATAATAAAAATAGACATAAAAAACAAAAAAACACGTGATATATATCGCTACATTGATCACGTTCTGAACAGTTTCTATAACGGTGTATTTATCACAAATTCCGGTTGAATTTTCTTTTTCCTCACTGTTGCCTCGTCATCCAAACGTTAAATACGAGGGAAAAAAAAAACAATATACACATATACACATCCATATATTTTCCATCAAGCTTAGCTCTTTGTGATGGACTTTAGCTCATGGAGATTATGGTCCAGGGCACCCTAAGACATTATAAATATCACGCTAGAATTATTTTTTCTTCAGTTTTTCACACATTCTTTTTTTTTTCCTTCCATTTTTCATTCTCTATTTTTAATTCTAACATATATACGTAATATCTATATATAGCCAATGATATACATAAATATACATATACACAATACATATTTCTGTTGAGGTAAATGTTCTCTCTGCATGTTTGTAAATAAAATAATATGTTCACGAGGTTCGCATTACCGGAAGAGCAGTTGGCTTATCCACTCGTATCTAATTATTCTGCCTGCTGGCCCAGTGCTTTTACCTCATTACACACTCCCACACACACAATCAAGTGTGCGAAAATCTCACATTGGCCCAATACAATATAATATTATTATATATTCGTACATATGAAAACCCAATGACCCAATACATGTGGTGTTTCATCCAACCCAATCTCCAACATTATTTGGCTTTGTAATGTAAATACGCACAGTCATATCTGCGGATGAAACTTATTTGTATAGACGATTTCAACATCGCATTTACCTCCGGGTAATCATTCAAATATATATACATATATATATTTATAAATTCTGTAGCGCAATTTTGGGTTGCGGTCACGAAATATTCCAGGATTATTATAGCAAATCCTTCTCATCATGAAACACATGCACGTAACTCGGTTATGAATAAGAGGACAAAGATATGAAGAATAATGTACATAAAAAAAAAAAAGATACATATATATATGCTCTCGTTTTTATTTTTTATATTCATACGTGCATAATTATACGGTGCGCCATTGTAAACAATGCAGAAAATAATATTCATGCTTAAACACAAATAACAATCGTATATAAATTTTTTTTTATTATATGATAAAAAAAAAATTCTTTTTTTTTATATTTAATATATTATATATTATTATTATCTTGGATTAATTTCATTGAGGAATTATTCTTTGATTTTATATGGTATGAAATTATTGTATAATATTATATTTATTTATTAAACAAATGATGTAGGAAGAAAGAGAAATTCATTGGTGGACTTGTGTATGTAAATAAACTTGTACATATTCTCACGTAATCCAATTGCAATGAATTTTGTTGTAGTCTCTCACAAACTATACATATGTATACGTGTATATTTTATATATATATATATGCACTATAGTGTGTACATAAATATACATAAAACTGTAAGAGGTTAAGTGCTTTACAAACGATAGTGGTGAGCACATGAATTACAGAATCTTATTGTCGACTTCCGCGGTGATAGTCATGTGTGTATATAAATACTTATTCACAGTGATACACACTCGTTCAATAAATATTTTACAATACAATTCTATCGTATCCAATAGATCGTTTGCAATAATGTACGATACAAAGTGCCTTGAGCTATGATCAATATCACAGTTTATATTTATTAAGTATTTTTCTTTTTGATTTTTAAGATTAAAAGTGAAGGAAAATAATATTACAAATAAATTATAAATTAAACGAAATAATATTCGTTTATATATTTTTTAAATATTTCATCTTACTAATACAACGTGTTGTAAAAGATCATTCACACAAAAATATGTACTTGAGTTTCATACAAATGAATTGTGGACAAAGTTCTGTAGTTATAAAAAACGATCGAGGTCACATATAGATAAACTTACTTATTTTTTTTTATTTTCAACTCTACTTTGTGTGTTCATGATACACATGGACCAATGTGCTGAGTTGCCAATGTGTCTAAACTCTAAGGGATGTAGGTATAGTAGTGGCAAATGAAGACAGATTTATCCACATAAAGGAAGTAAAGCTAGAAGTATAACTGACATGTATGAGTTCAAGTTGTCTTACAACTTCTCATTCTGTACATGTACATATGTATTTTCCTCTCTTGTGCGCTCTGTCCCTTGGTTGATTGACCGCTCAGCTGTATGTTATATATAAATGCTCATTGAAACTATAGCGAGGTGACAGCGTCTCGTATTATTCACGGTTAATGGCTCAAAACGCGGAAGCTTTTTATACTCTATCGCTACTATAGTGTTTTTCTATTGCTTATTGCCACGTTTAATATTATTATTACGGGTCTTTGTTTGAGGGGACTATTTTTTTTCTCGCGGAATAGACGAAATATTACTCTAAACATTCAAAAAAAAAATTCCCACCAAAGATGAGCTCTTAATTTTAATATTAAATGCTGCCTCCATCAATTTGGAATTTTTTTAATTAATTAACACGTAAATCTCAATTTTTCTTTTCATTCATGCATAGCTTCGCGACATTTTATGCTATTTAATTGGTTCTCAGTGGAAATTGTACAGAAATATATAATCTTTAATAGTGCTGATTAATAAATTATTTTCTGTGAAAATTCCTATCGGTAAAAAATGTTAAAACCGATTTTTGCTCGAATTTCATGGTTTTTTTGATTTTTTTCAAAAACTATCAACTTTATAACAGAAGTTAATAGGACCTTTTTTGTAGGGAACTGAATTATCTACAGAAAAGTATTCTTAAGTAAAAACCGTAGAGCTCAAAGTTTTCGAGAAAAATTCAATTAAATACATGGAAATTTGGAATTTCCCTTTTTTACCAGCAGAACAGTTCACTGAACATAATTCAATGATAGACTCTTTCAAAGATTAAATATTACTCTACAATTTCTACTAAGAACCAATATTAAATAGCATAAAATGCCACGAATCTATGCATGAATGAAAAAAAAATTGAGATTTTCATGTTAATCAAATAAGAAAATTCCAAATTATTGGTAGCACTTATTAACATTAAAATTAACAGCTCATCTTTATTTGGGAATTTTTTTTCCGAATGTCTAGAGTAATATTTATTTTATAATATTTATTCCCATCAAATAAGATCATATAACAAAATGTAATTTATTATTTTCTTTTCAATATCAAAATAAAGTGTAGTGTATTACATTCAAGTTATGTATGCATGATGAAAGCTGGAAAATCACTTTTGGTATATCGATATAATGTTATCAGCGCATGCATGTATGTATGCATGATATAATAGATGTAGAATTGAAGGAGCTGTGTGTATATACACATAGATGTGTGTTAGACGTGTGAAGCAAGATGAGATGGAGTTGTCGAGGCGCGGAAATTGACGGGCTCGCGCGAGAGAATTGCGAATCGCATTTGCTGGGCTGTCGGATGCCCGAAGGATCTAAACGGAAGCCGATGAAAGCGAAACGACAATGACAACGATGCGGTAAAGCTTTATATATATATGTAGGTATATAAAACTTCATGCGATGGTTTCTCTTGCTTTTTAGTTTTAGAAAAAATTCTCTCTTGAATTGACGCTCGAGAACTGTGTGTGTTATCGTGATAAGATTCATTTTGAGCTCGAAGCGATGGAAAATTTTGTCACAGTTGGAGAAGATAAATAAAATTTTATTTCTATTATATGTATGTGTATATATGTATATATAAGTTTATCTTTGGGTTATTTATACACGCTTGCGAGGATTTGTGAATATAGACAGAGTTTTTTTTTTATTATTTTAATCAAATATTTATTTGCAATTGAAGATAAAAAGTGTGATGGGTATTAATGTTTACTCTTTTTTTTCTTCTTCTGTTCATAGGGATTGGATAATGTGAGTTCTGCAACTTTGAGGCCATTCAACTCGGACATTAATACACCGAGAATTGACAGTTACCGATTTTCAATGGCAAATCTCGAAGGTAAGTCAACGATTTTTTTTTTTTTTTTTTCATAAATATATTTTATTATATATTACTTATATTTATTATTAAATTTGATAATCGAGAGAGTGTTTTTCATTCGCAAACCTCACTGGTAAAATCTGATGGTGAAGTGTCGAACACAAAAAAAATAAACCAACCCTTGTAATATATTCGAGGTCACTGGCGATCCTTGAAAATATATAAAATATCAGGAAACCGGTTCTTTTATTTCGTATATTTTCTTTGAACCCTTCACATTTAATCTTATCATATTTCCCCATAGTAAAAATGTCCTTGGCAATTGTGGAGGATTATATTACATCAAAAAACATCCCCAGATAAATCTAAAAAATAAATTAAAATTATTAATAATATTTTAGTATTATTTTTCTAATTAATTACCTCGGAAAAAATTAGGGGAAAAATATATTACTTTAGGAGTATATAATTTTATTTTTTTTTATGACAACTAAATTATCACTTCCGTGACCTTTATATATGTATATATATATTTCTCCTTTACCTTCAATTCTATACCGTCAGTAAATCGAGACCCAGAACATATTATATATAAACCCGATAGGCCCCCAAGGGATGACGTCGATTGTACACTACGTATGGCTTCTTATCTTTCATCGCATCTTCAAACTCACGGCCTCTTGACTCTCTCACGTGTCCATATCTTTTATGCATACCTATACATACATCCAAACATACATACATATGTATATTTAAATAAAAAAAAACATCCACCTTTGCTTTCACATTGGATATCAGCGAATTTATGTTCAATTGTATACACCAAGTCACTACAACATTTAATATCATGATGCAGCACTTTGAATCTTCTCATTAATTTTATTTTACTCCCCCGATTATTTTTTTTACTCTTGCAATTATTTTTTTATTAAGTTTATAGTCTCAATTTTCGATCGACTGCTTTATCGTTACGCGCGAGTATCTTCAAAATATTTCTCTAATTTAATTTTTTTTATTTTTTCTCTTGTTTTTCTGTGTTTTATATGTGCGGTTGTTGATTTCACCGCGTATTTATTCGACGAGACTGAGTTTATATCTTCGATAAAAGCGTCCCACACGTCGTAAAATCATGACCTCATCGGCGCCAAGTTTTGCCGACTCAACTCTCAAAACATTTCCGGATTTTTCTTTTAATAAACATTATTAACACTGACCCGAATAAAAATACGGATAATGTAACAATTAATCTTGACAATCTTTTAATCGTTTGATAAATTGATATAATTACTATCGTTTTCATTAAATTTAATTAAAGATAACTATATATATTTATACACTAATGAAGAAATAAATAGGAAGAAAAAAAAACAAATATATTTATCGACACAAAAAATAAAATATATAAATAAATAACGAACTGGAAATAAATATGTTTGGTACTGATGGGGATTTCATGGGTTGCTTTTTCGTGACACTTTTGCAACAGAGGTACTATACACACGTGACGTATCTACAAATCTCGGTTTGTTCTGTCAGACGTCGACGCATAATATAAGAGCGACGCCACATCACGGCGTGCATTCGTTTGTATGTTTGCAAAAACTCGGCGACGTCGGTGGATTCAAGCGACATTATTTGATTATAAATACGGTCTACATGAACTCTCTCGACGTTCAACGAGGCGTGTTATATATGTATAATATACTCTCGGACAACTTTAAAGATTTAATCAACCACATTATACAAACATACAAGCATACAAATGTGTACTTGTGCGCCTACTTATATAGTCTCTTTATTTCTCTCCTTTGCGTCTATTGGATTAACTTTTGCGTCTTGCATAAATACTCAGCTCTCAGCAATATTCTTAAGCTCAAGTGTGTGGCCGTGTTGTAGCTATACAATTGAGATAAGCACTCTGTGAATTTTACCGTGGCTTATTACCAGTTATTAAAACTTTTAAGGGCGTTGAGCACTTGTTTTCATTTTCTCAAACAAATAAAAAATATTTAAGTAAATGTAATCAACAACGGAGCTTTGTTCCGTTGTACTTCAATGGAAGATAATAAATTCCTCCCCCGAATATTTATTCTATAAAATCTCATTTTCTACTGTGACACAAATTTTCGTGTTGGATTGAATATAAAATAGTGTTCGTTGTGAAGTAAAATACAATTTTTATTTTAATAAAAATTCTTGCGTTATAATTTGATGAAAATATTCAGCAATTATTTTTTGTTTCTGATTCAACATTGAATATTATATTCATCATAACCAGAATATGATTGTTCTTCTTTAATAGCAATGCTTGTATTTAAAATTAGATATGAACAGTTAATACAAATTTTTGTATTAAATTCAATAAAAAATATTAATTTTGAACTGAATTATTTTTTTACTTTTACACAAATTCTTGTTTTAAAATTTAGTTTTTAATTTTATAAATTTGATAAATTTTATCAATGTTACCAAATTACTAAAACAAAAAAAAAATAGATAAAACTACCAGGAAATAAAATACAAATAATAATACAGAATTATTTTTAATTATTTAAAATAAAACATTTTATAATCAGAAATGAAATAATTTTTTTTTGTTCTTTACTAAAAAATTAATTATTTAACACTCGCGTGCAGGATATCGTTAAATCTCTAAAGTGTCTCCTGTACTTTTACCGTTTTCCGATTAATTTTGCGGTGTATATTTTTTTTCTTGTCTTTCTTTTACTTTTACGACTCTTCCCGTAAATGGAACTATAAAGTCACATTGTAAAAAAAAAAAAAAAAAAAGAAGAAGTAGGTACCTTTGTCCTATACACTACCGATATTCTCCGTTACCACACCTTGTCTTCGGATTATTTCCATTCTTATATTTTTCATCATTACATCCGTGAAACTGCTGACTCCCTCGCAGTATCCTCGACAAGAATTTATACTGGTGCCCTATACAACAACTCCTTTATGATTCCGATATCGCGTAACGAGCTGTGACATGGCGTAATGTATAACGTTGCGTCGTCTCGGTTGGTTTGTGGCGAAACAGGAGCACAACGGATTGCAGATTACACTACTTCGTCCCATATATACACATATATTGCATCTTATGTGTGTGTATATATTGTCGTTACGGTAAAGCGCTTTATGGGTGGGAATATTCACTGATAACACAAGGACCCGACTAACGTTTCCTATCAAACGACAGCATGAATTTACATATATTGCATGTATATTGTATTATTTATAGAAAACACATCAAAACCAATCGGAAGGTTACTCATTATCTATAATACAACGTACGTGACCCCTCCAAACCTATTAAACAATTAATAAATTAATTATATGTAAGTATAACTAGCTGCAAATGTTGTGAATATTTTGCCATATAAATTATTTCTAGTGAATATTTTGGTAGTTAAATTATTACTATAAGGACTATAAGGTACCCGCGGGTAATAAGGCCTAAATGATACAAATGATTAATTTTTTGTTTGTTTATAATAAAAATTATTTATCATTTACATTTTGTAAAATCCAAATAACGATTAATATTAAAACTTAATGATTAATTTGGACATTTTTCATATTATTGAAAATAATTATTACTGCACGTACCTTGTATATATAAATTATTATAAAAAAAATATAAAAATATTTGGTAGTTGAAAAAAAAAATAAGGAATTATTATAGTGCTAATATCGCTATTAAAAAAATGGAGGTTGGTGGTAGAAGGGTGAAAATTGAGGGTTATATGTATTTTTAATGCCAAATCATAAAAAAATAAAAATAAAAAATTTTGTTCAAAAAATTAAAAAAAAAATTTTTTTTTGAGTGGGCCACCCTCATCACTTAGGGGTATAAAAAATAGTTTACGATGTTTTTACAGTGATTAATCAATGGCAATTTTGTCTTCACGTGGTTATAAATAATTTTTTTAATAATAGTTTTTGAATTTTATTAAGACCGCGTGATCGAGATTTTAATAATATTTCGATTTTTATTAATAAATAAATGCTGTCATGTATAGGAAATATTTATGAAAACACGTCTGTTTATATTCAGTTTTTATTTATATATGGGTTTATATATATTTCTATGTATATGTGTGTATAGCCATTCAATTTTATTATCTGTTGAAGTCATAAATTTCAAAGACGAATTTAGACAGATCGCAAGTTCAACATTCAATTCACAAAAGTAATTCATTTGCACGCTCAGCAAATAAATTAAATGAAAGTGTTCATTCAATATAAAATGAAAGATTGCTCGAATCTTCACTCTTTAAACTTTCAATCGTTTGAAAAAATGCGTATGTATATATAGGTAATACATATAATAATAAATATATATACACGTGTAATACGATTATATAAACCTCAGAATATTTTTTTTAAAACGATGGTCATGGATGACAAATTGTCCGTGATGAATGAACGATTTTATGGTAGAGCAAGCGCATATAGGATCAGGTTTATTATTAATATGCACGATATTATACATGTATAGATAGTGTACATTAGTTACGGACACCATGAAATTACGAGTAGAAAATCAGATAATACAATGTGTAATATTATAGTCAATATGTCATGATAAAAAATTTAATTGTAAAAAAAAAAAAAAAATAATCTGCAAACTTGAATGAAATAATGAATAAAAAAAATTCCTCTGATAATGATTAATAAAATTCCTTCTCGAATACAAAGAAAAGATAGTTGCTATACTAAAGAAGAATTAAAACGAAATTAATTTTACCATGAATATTTATATAAAAGCAAGATGTAAGCATTTAAATCTGTCATTGATATATCAAAAGTGCAATCTTAGCAGTCCAATTGTAACTGACATACGTTACTCAGTTTACCAACTATATATGTATACATATGTAATATGTATCTTCATCAGGAGGTCGCTCGCCTCTTGGTGTGTATTATATACATATCCCTGAAACACTCATCGTTTGATTGCACAAACGTTATATTATTTGAATAGCCACAGTGACAGAGATAAGATAAATGAGTTCTCACTCGTTGTGTATACAAACTTTCAAGTTGTATATATATAATATATATCTTATCCAGACAACACATATAGTTACAAAGTATCTTCCCTCCTTGCAAAATGTCAAGATCAAATCGTTCAATCAATCGATTCTATCTATTTTTAACCAAAAACAATCTTGAATGTGTCTGAAAGCACGAACTTTATCTCCACCACTTTATCTCACGTACAATATCTTTCTTTTGTTCATATACTCAATATTAAATTGTAAAATTCTCGTGTTGGATTAATATTATCATATTGCGAACCCATTGATTAATACTTCTCAAAATGGATCGTATCCTGAGTCAAAATTTTCATGCCATTTTAAACCTCATTATTGGCATTTAGTGGGGTTTTTCAGGAGCAAAGAAGGTTGTTTAGGATAATTTTAATAGAAAATACAGCATAATAAGGCACAAAGGAGAAATTAGCGTCCAAGTTTATTATGAAATAAAATATTACAATGTTGTGTTGAGTGTAAAAAGCATCAAATTAGGTTCAATCCTAGATTTTTAGAGGTTCCTCAGATTCAAAGTAGAATTGATGAGCTAACGAGTGCCATAGGATGTTTAATCAACTACTAAAAGACTTAGAAAAGCTCAAAAATTTCGACTCAGGATATTATAATGTTGAGTTAAATGTAAAAAGTATCAAATTAGGTTCAATCCTAGATTTTTAGAGGTTCCTCAGATTCAAAGTAGAATTGATAAGCCAACGAGTGCCATAGGATGTTTAATCAACTACTAAAAGACTTAGAAAAGCTCAAAAATTTCGACTCGGAATATTATAATGTTGTGTCGAGTGTAAAAAGCATCAAATTAAGTTCAATCCTAAATTTTTAGAGGTTCCTCAGATTCAAAGTAGAATTGTTAAGCCAACGAGTGTCATAGAATGTTTAATCGACGACTAGAAAACTTAGAAAAGCTCAAAAATTTCGATTCGGAATAATAAAATAAATTGAAATAGATATATTTCCACTTTTAAAGACGTAATGCAGTTATGGTTCAAGACACACTTGCAATGCCATTCAATTTTCATCTATCAGAGAAGAGAATATATATATTATATATCTTGGTGAACAATAGAACCGAGACGAATCCTTCCATCACGCGGTGCTAGCTCCATACAACAATTGAATAGAGAGTATAAAGCAAAAGCAAGAGCAACTTAGAAATGTATATCTATGCAATGTGTATAGAAATGAGAGAATGAGAAATACATAAAATTGCTTTTGCATTAGAAGAGAGAACATTCACCCTCAGTCCTCTGCACTAACTTGAGGCCTTATTACTTCATATACATACTTTACTCACCACTTTTGTACAATTCGCTTCAGTATACATATATTTAGATATATTTCTCTCAAAAGACAATGGCACCAGGGTTAAGAGATCTCTGTTAAAAATTGCGCTTGGAATTTGTGCAAATAATCCTAATGTAAATTCTGACGGAAGTGACATAAGTATATGTCTTCTTCGTGGACACTCTGACAGATAATAAAATATATAAGAATTAATATTATTCATCTCGTTGGTGTATATAAATGTGTAAGGCAATACAACATGTCTTCTTGAATTAACTAAATGTCCAACGAGTAAAGTTCTGACGTAGCAAAAAGACGTTAATACGGTCGTTTAAGAAAAAAAAAGTCGTTTTTCCATCAACGTTATATCTTGAAGTGAAGCTCATTTAGGTGACATCAAGCGGATATCGTCGTCATGTACGTTCATTCAACGTCTCTCCTGCTTTTACTTTTTCTTTTGTTTGCTTTCATCTAATTTTCTTCCTTTTACCAGTTTCATTTCCTATCTACCACGTTCCAATTTCTTTTTTCTTTTTTTTTTTGTTTTCATTTGGTAAACCCATTCCCCAAATCGCACAGCTGAAGTCTTTAATAATACTATCCTACAGATTTATAAATATATTCAAACACCTTGTATACATATGTGTTCATATAATGAGAGAGTTTCATTGCGTTAATTTATTCTCTTTAAGATATTTTCTTTCTCTCCTCATAATCCAGCTGACGCAATCGTAATATATCCATAGATTGAGATTGGAATTCGTTGAAATCCCACGGGAACTAGTTGGAGACCAGCTTGCAAAATTGGTTCTCTATCTGAGTTTAAGTTTTGTCATCTACCTATACCATCATTCCCATATGTAATATGTATGTATAAATTCTCATTCACTCTCTTACACGCAACGACTTTAAACTCGTCCAATCGTGCAGCATTCGCATTTATACTTGTTCATATTCACATGGGAGTAATCTCAAAAGCGATTCACTGAGAATGACGATCTCATTCTCGTAGTATAAAATATCATTCACGTTGTTCAGCACGAACAAACTTCACATTTTCTATGTCTATATTATACAATTCTACTAGAATATCTCTACATATATATTCCTAAATATATTTGTCTACGTAATATGAATGAAAACGTGTGTAAAAGACACTTTTAACAGTAATTTAAGGGCGTTCGTTAGTGAAATTTTTTAGTAGATAAAATTTTTTTTTTTTTAAGTTTTGATAAGTTGAATCATGTAGCTATCTACCCTTGGAAATTCAAGACGCCTTATCGATAATTTAATAAAGTTATTAAAGATCAAAAATCAAATTTTTAGCATAGAGCCTTATGGAGAATTAGCATTTTATGTATTTAAAATCACAAAAAGTATATTGTAAGAGTAGATACAATAATAAATAATGTTTAAAAATATTTTTTGAAATATGTAGTTTATATAACTCCACAAAAAAAAACAGATGTTGACGAATGTTTAAATTAAATATTAATTATTTTAATAAAAATAATTAAAAACTGTTTTGGTAAATTTGTCGCCATCTTGAAAACTGGCAACAGCGCGCAATAACGAAATATACACACATACACATACACATTGAAAGTGTCAAAACATATCATAGCCACTGTTGCCAAATTTATTCACCAATTAAAATGGAGTCAAATAAATTTTTAATGTGGATTTTTTAAAATAAATACCTTAAATTTTTTATTTGATTTATAATTATTAATATATGTTACCAATTTTTTTCAAGCCTCGAATTTTTTTTTTATAAAATAAGTACCTCACGAACGCCCTTAATGAGAAAAAAAAATAAACAAATTAAAATGTATACATCTGCAAATAAAATTTGAAATTAAACTCATCGACAAATAATATTATGACATTAACTTGGTAAATGTCATATTAAGTTTTAACACATAAATTTACATACATATACATCTATATCAGCACATCACGTATGTAATATATACATATATACACATATAGATGAATTTACATTGTCTTAATCAGACGTGACAGACAGACTTGTTATCAAAGTTGCTTCATCGCTTGCAACAATGAAAATTTGATGAGGAGAGAGTAAATAATACATAAATAATATAAATCCAACGTTTATTTGTTTAATATATGTGCAGTATTTAAGTCAATGCTCTCTTTACATTGTGTTTAATTATTATTTTAATTATAATAATCATCATCAAAGTAAATAATGTATATGAATTTTATTTATGTGCATACTTTGGATGAAGATTTAATTCAGTAATCTAATTCACACGTGAATATAAAATACACATACATACATACATATATACTTATGTACAATAATATGCGTGACTGCAAAATGAATCAATGGAACCTGAGGTTCATTAGTTAATTAATTAAGAGAGAATTTTCGCCCCCTTGTTGACGCCACGTCCGGTGTCCCCTTTTACCTTTCATTCTATTTGCACACAGTAAGGCATATGCTAATTTCTCTGTATATATATATGTGTGTGTGTACGATATTTACTTGAATATTCAACAAATATGCAATGACGGATTATGTCAACATAATAATTATATTTGTCGATTTTTATTTATTATTTATTATATTAAAATTAATGGAGGTTTATGAAATTGTTTCACAATTTTAATGTCGAGTTTATATTGTTTTTTTTTTTTGTATTTATTTAATTATTTATTTTTCTTTTCGTTTTGGAGCTAATGGAAAAACCATGTTGAAGTATTTAATTTCATTGTCATGAGTTGATTGAAATATTTTAACGATCAATGATGAACAAATTTATTTCATTCCAATTTTTTTATCTTATCCTTTTTGTCTTTTGCGAATAATTTCTATGATATAAAATATTTTATCTGTTGAATAAATTTATATTTTCATTTTTATACTCAATAGAGAGTAAATATGTATTCGTATATATTTAATATATAAATATCAGATGAAGAATCCTGATTGCAGACTCCCTACAGTGACAAACGATAAAAATATTCTATATAATTTCTCACTAATTGAGTTTTCAATTTATATTCCCAATTAATATTATATTCTCTTATCTATATATGAAAGTTCTATGGCTAATATTCCGCTTTATTAATATTACATTACAAAGAATAAACATTAAATAAAACAAAAAAAAGATGTCAATGATTAAAAAAAAATTGACAATTATTAAAACATATTTATGATGAATCGTCTCAAAGTGCAGATTGTATGTAAAATTTAGGTCGATATATAATTAACTTACGCAATATTTTTCAGTAGATCAACGAACTCATCATTAAGTGCATCAGTGATTGATGATCATAAAGCACTTCAATCAATATAAAATAATTCCAATCAACACATTCACTAATATTACGTAGTATACTCCAAGAAAAAAAATTTTCTTTTTAATTCATAAACATTTATACCTATATAGACATCTGCAATGACTAAACATTTTTGTAAAGCATCAGGAATATTTTAAAATATATAATAATTACTATACAAATAGTTAAATCTTGTAGAGAAATATATAAATTTAATTTGAGATAAGAATATTTAGTGCGTCTTGCGCTGAATGAGAGAGAATGTCTGAGCGTGTTGTGTAAAACATTCACACACAGATGTAGATTAAATGAATTAGTGGTGGTTATTACGTTGGTATATATGTATATGTATGTAACTGTTGTGTGTAGTTCAAAGTATACACACACACATTCATGTATGATATGCGCATGGAAAAAGTGAGAAGCTATATAACCAGCACAGAGAACGAACAAGTTGCTCTTACCTTTTAAAATATATATACTTTTAGTTGAGTTTCATCGCACACGCCGTGAACATCGCGCACTCTCACACCCGCACGGTCTTAAACAATTTGTCATTAAATTATTATATCAATAATGAAAACAAAATAATTATCAATTTAATTCGTTAATTGTAATAAAGAAAAAAAAAAATTTAATCACCAAGATAAATATTTTTAACGTAATTAAAAATTTTTTTTTGTCATGAAGAAAACAACTATTTTATTATTTGTGTTTAACAATGGATAAAAAAATTTTTTTTGTCATGAAAAAAAGAACTATTTTATTTTTTGTGTTTATCAATGGATAAAAAAATTTTTTTTATACTTTATTTGGGAATTATTTAATACAGATATTTCGATGGATAAATTACTCTATGACTAGTTTATATTATAGTTTGTGTATATGAGTTTAATAACGCTGTGTATTAGTGGAGAGTGAAGTGTGTTTGATGCTGTTGATCCAACTCGAATTTATTATCAAAATTAAACTACGAAATCCCAATGCGAATTATTAACCATCCGAAAATGCTCGGGTATTTTGGTAACAACGAAACCATACTTGGATATTACACTATCAAAGGTATATTATAATAGGCAAGAATGTTATATCTTTGGCGCCGCAAAATGATGACGTCATTTTATAGAACTCGACGAAATAAGACGTTTTT
>JAQQBS010000001.1:1882066-1893654 GCA_030347275.1 Microctonus aethiopoides
CAAAAACGTCTTATTTCGTCGAGTTCTATAAAATGACGTCATCATTTTGCGGCGCCAAAGATATAACATTCTTGCCAAGCTTGTAATTACAAAATACAGTATATAATTTTATACATTAATTTATTTACACATCATTCAATTACTGCGAATACTTTTCATGGTTATCTATCAAACGAAAGCAGAAAATCAATCGTTAAATAATTGAAACTGAACAGCACACAGTGTCTATGTACAGTACAATTTAATAGTGTAGTGATGAATTTGCCAAGCAGTGAAGAATGTACATGCACACATATATACGTATATATCTGTATTGGATTTTCGTCCATTTCATGCTCCAGCCATTTTACTCGAATGTCAATCGACATGTCGCTGTCGTCACGTCACCACTGACAATTCCACAGAGTTTATCTCACATTCCAACCACAAATCGTCATCTAACTGTCATAAACATGCAACTGTAACTGCATATATGTGCATAAATAAAACATTTATATACCTCTACTTCTGACTCTGTATGACACAAAATTATATCGTGAAGATATTTATTAATAAAATTAATATTGGAATTTAATTTTTTAAAGTTAGTAGAAATTATAACAATTTTTTATCTATTTTATATTGTAAATATTATTCTTATGGTAATGGTGATTTTTCTAATTGTTTAATTTAATATTAAATAAACACAAAATTATTTCAAGAATATATTTATTAATAAAATTAATATTGGAATTTAATTTTTTAAAGTTAGCAGAAATTATAAAATTTTTTTATCTATTTTATATTGTAAATATAATTCTTATGGTAATGATAATTTTTACTGATTGTTTAATTCAATATTAAATGAACACAAAAATTATATCATAAATATATTTATTAATAAAATTAATATTGGAATTTAATTTTTTAAAGTTATCAGAAATTATAAAAATTTTTTATCTATTTTATATTGTAAATATAATTATTATGGTAATTGTAATTTTTCTAATTGTTTAATTTAATATTGAATAAACACAAAATTATGTCATAAATATATTTATTAATAAAATAAATATTGGAATATATAAATTTTTTTAAATTATCAAAGATTAAAAAAATTATTTATCTATTTTATATTGTAAATATAATTCTTATGGTAATATGGTAATTTTTCTGATTGTTTAACGTAATATTAAATGAACATAAAAATTATATCATAAATATATCTATTAATAAAATAAATATTAAAATATATAAATTTTTTAAATTTATCAGAAATTAAAAAAATTATTTATTTATTTTATATCGTAAATATAATTCTTATGGTAATAATAATTCTTCCGATTGTTTAATTTAACATTAAATGAACACATGCACATGGTTTTCAAGTAAATATCTATTTAAATAATTTATGAATGATGATTGATGATAATTCAGTGGATTGGAATATGGATAGACAGACTGCAAGGATGGATATACACATCTGTGTGCTTTAAACACACCCTGCAGTGACTTATCCTGAGATGTTATGCGAATTACGTACGTTTGATATATTTATATATGTGGTAAAGTGGAAGCGTTATAAGTTGATGCCCACGCGGTTTATAATCCAGTTGAGTGTACACGTCTACAAACTCAATGGAATTTAACGCCTTCGCTCAAACTTATATTTGCGATCTCGTGTTCAACTTTCCTTCTCCATACAATAATAAAAATAAATATTAATATCACCCATATTTCTCTTTATATACCTGAAACTTAATATTGAAAATTTTCTCTCTAATATATTTATTCCCTACGCAAAAATTATTATAATTATTAATTATAGTCGTCATCATTATCATCATCAAAGTGTAACTACTTTCCATTATTAATAATTGATGATGATATTTTAAATGTTAGTGGAAAAGAAAAAATTAATAATTCTACATAGTTAATTTTGACTCTTGCGTGTTATAATAAAATCCCCCGATCTTATATTATTTATTATGCACTGAAATTAAATTGGACCGTGTGCGATACAAACGAACATTGATCATAACAGCGAGGAAATAAATTATTGCTTACTTACACGATTGTTTATACAAAAGCAAACCAAACGCACACTCATTATATTCACATGTGTATAAAATAAATAGTTTATTTCGTTAATTACTGTGACGACTCGAGCGTGCATGAGTTTATTCCTATATAAGATATATAATATAATATAATATTTATACACGCACACACGTGATATACCTGATGATAAAAATCTGCAACATTTATATTTTAATTTTAACATGACCCTGGCGTTTTAATATAAAATTTTAATATCAATTGAGCTAATGTGTATATATATTTTTTATTTTTTTCTCTTTAGTCTTTATTCTATTAATTCGTTTTCTCATTTCTGCAGTAGATTGCTCTTTTGTCGTTTATATTCAACGTAATAACACACGAGAATATGAGCTGACGGTAAAATAATGGATAATACAATCAGCTTATCGATCGGGTCACTTATTAAAACGTAACATTGTTCTCAGCGTTATTATATTATTATATATACGGCTATAATATTATTGACAATGAGGAAATGAATTTGATAACTATAGTCACTTGATTGGTAATGAGAATGGACAATTGAGTCCACGCTCGATTAATTAATTTCACTATTTAATATCAAATATTTATATATTTAATAAATGTTTTTACATCTTCTGATTTTTGTAACTTGCAAACTATCAATTACACAGAAAATCGCAAGATATATTTTTTATAGAGAATCAAACGCTCTACAAAAAAGGTCTCTTGTCATTTTTTGATTAGTCTACTTGTTTAAAAGTTATTCAATGTCAAAGTTCAATTTTTCGTAAATTCAACTGATTTTTGTATATTATACCAAAACTGTTTGTTTTATTGACAAATTACGTATTAATTTCTCTTCTAACATATATTTACCTTTCGAAAAATGTTAAACAATAGTATTTTTAGTTAATAAAACAAATAGAACGCTTCCAGAATATTTTTAAAATTATTAAGAAAAAAAAAATGTTTTTTTTTAATTAATTAATTAATAACCCTAATGTTTATACACATAGATTTTTATTTTATGTGTGTATATATGTATGATGTACGTGTTGGAATAATTATTAAATTTTTCGAATGATTGAGCGAGATTTGTGCGAGGTTGGTTACACTCAGTGGCACTTGAGTTTTGCGGTCATTATCCTGATGCTGATCATTGGTTTTCAGTTCAGTAGCAACTGTATAGTGTGTGCAAACACACTTGCAATCGTGAACTAAGAGAAATGTCAGGGCAATTAGCGCAAAACTGGTTTGGTTGACGTAGTACGTGCCATAACTCTTATTATAGTGCAGACGAGCGCGGGTGATTTTCATCCATTTATACTGATAATTCATTTCAATTTCTCATCAATATAAATATAAATTTTTTTCTTTCATCATTGGACACTCTATCATTAACTATCAACTGTCTTGACGCAATGAGTATGAAGCGATACAAGGAGCAATTTACATTCTAACTGATTATTTTTATTATTTATTATACACAGAAAAATGTTTTATATAAACTGGATTATTTTTTATTTTCTATTTTTTTTTTTTGCAGATTCTCAAGATGTCGATCTCGATGCAATACTTGGTGAATTGTGCGCATTGGAGAGACGATGCGATGGCGACATTGCTTCAACACCAGCGCCAGACACGCAACGACCTGGAAGACCCACTATTGCAAGAATTAATCCTAGTGATAGTACAGAAATTGGAAAAAATGATGGTGGTTTGTATTTTTTTAATTGTGATGATTAATGAATTTTTTTTATTTTATATTTTTCTTTATTAATTGCTAATTTTTTTTATGCTTAATAATTAATTAGGTATGCGTACCGATAGTCCTGACAATGATAGTGCATTTTCTGACACGGTGTCAATGCTGTCCAGTGAAAGCTCAGCAAGTAGTAGTGGATCAGGACACAAAGCACCTCAGACCGTCATACACACAAATAATCAACAGCAATCACATCAGCTTATGGGTGGGTTTTAACTATTTTAGTACTGCAGACAGTTAGGGAAAAAGGAGAAAGAGAGTGAAAAAGAGAAGACTAATGTTCATTTGATTATTTATAGATGCGGCGAGTAGAGCAAAAGCAGAGAAAATTCGTCTTGCATTAGAGAAAATGCGTGAAGCAAGCGTTCAAAAACTTTTTATCAAAGCCTTCACATTGGACGGAAGTGGAAAGAGTCTTCTTGTTGATGAGGGAATGAGTGTCGCTCATGTTTGTCGACTACTCGCTGACAAGAACCATGTTGCGATGGATCCTAAATGGGCTGTCGTTGAACATTTACCTGAGCTCTTCATGGGTAAATTTTTATTTTATTCATCATTATATTGTCACTCACTGGCCACTTCGTATCGAGTGTAAAACATATATGATTATAATTTTTTTTCTTTTTCTCTTATTTACAGAGAGGGTATATGAGGATCATGAATTGTTGGTGGAGAATTTATTACTGTGGACAAGGGACTCGAAGAATAAATTACTATTCGTCGAACGTTCAGAGAAAAATCATCTTTTTCTTTCGCCAGAAAAATATCTTCTTGGTCAATCAGACAGAAACATGAGCGAATACGACGATCACTCGAGAAATATTTTACTTGAAGAATTCTTTTCTAGTAGTAATGTTGGAGTACCCGAGGTAATTACTGTTATATACCTCCCACTTTTATTTTCCAACTAGTGCAGTATACGAAAAATTCATTCTGTCGTGCGAACATAGTCGGGCTAAGAGCCAAAAAAGATTTTACACCGACGAGTTGGCAGAATGACTCTCATTTAGAATGACATTTTTATTTCATACGTTTTTTTTTTTCAACTATTTTTCTCTTTTTCTGTTACAGGTTGAGGGTCCACTGTACTTGAAGTCGGACGGTAAAAAAGGATGGAAAAAATACCACTTCATTTTACGAGCATCCGGTCTTTACTACTGGCCTAAAGAAAAAGCTAGAACAGCACGTGATTTGGTGTGCTTGGCGACATTTGATGTAAATCATGTGTATTACGGTGTTGGATGGAAGAAAAAATATAAAGCACCAACGGACAATTGTTTTGCAATAAAACATCCGCGATTACAGCAACCTAAATCAACAAAATATATTAAATTCCTTTGTGCCGAGGATAATGCGACAATGGAGCGATGGATGGTTGGTATTCGTGTTGCCAAATATGGTAGACAATTGATGGAAAATTATCGAACATTAGTTGACGAATTGGCACAGGAAGATCTTGATCTTTTGGCACATGCAAGATCATGTTCGGTCAGTTCAATTGCATCGCCACCAAACTCAACACAATACAATAATACAAATGGTAATACCCGACAGTTTACAGAATTAAATAGGCACAATGGTACTGATAACACAGCGCGACAATTTGAAAATCAACGACAAAATTATAATTCTGAACAACGTCAAAGTTATACAAATGATGGAAGACTAAGTCGTGCCAGTAGTTCAAGCTCCAGTGGATGTTTATCAGACGGTGCGCCCAGCAGTTGTGAAGTTGCTTTTGAATGCGGTGAATTTCCAACTGGTACAATCAAACGAAAACCATCAATGAATCCAAAATTACCATTGACCTCAATCACAAGACAATTAAAAGAAGTTGGTGAAACAGTTCGCGATGAACCAGATTCATGTTCAAGCCCAACAAGTTCAGGATCCGGGACATTAACTCGACGACACAGTCGTCGAAGAAGTGGCACAGACTCCGAGAGTTCTGGAACATTAAAACGACATCATCGTTCAGGTAATGTTACACCAGTAAGTCCAATACCACCTGGTACACCAGTGAAAGAAAGAATTAGTCCAATTGGTTATAATCGTACTGATAGTCAAGAATCAAAAACACCAACGAGTCCAATACCCACATGTATGATGGATTCAATAACGTCATTACCACCACCACCATCTCCATCAAGAGTCGCTGAAGAAATTGAATCTGATGGCGAGCCATTGCCACCACCACCACCTGAAATGTTTAGATCAAATCTATCATTGGATTCATTACCACCACCACCGGCGCCTGGTGAATTACCAATTTGTGATGTCACTGATTTTTCCGGATCATCTTTAAGTTTAGTTTCATTGCCACCACCGCCAAGTCCATTGGTAGGCGAAACCGGAACAATACGTCGGGCCAGGCCTAAACAATACACACCAACAAATTCAATGTCACCTGACACAACGCCAACGCATACACCAACGTTAAATAATAATAATACAAATCAAATTTATGGAACGGTTAATGCAACATCAAATCAAAATAATAATTCAATGCCACAAAATAATGGATGTATTATTAATAATATTGTTAATTCATCTCCGCATAATTCATATCCAGGATCAAATGCGAGTACACCAACATTTATTCCAAATTCACCACCGCCATTTGTTCCACCACCGGCTTATGGAATTCAGCAGCTCAGTCTTCAACGACAAAATTCTAAAATCGAACAAATTTACGGTACTTATCCAGCGGCACAACAATGCGGACAAGCAATAAGGCCTAATCCCAATATGGATACTGTTAGACGTAGTGCTTTGAAACAAAATTCTGGTCATTATGCAACGCCACCTTATTTAGCTGAATTAAAAGTATCTGCAAGTCCGCAGCCGCAACGACGTGTGACAATTCAGGAGCCACCAATGTCGCCAAAATTAAAAACTGGAACGGGAAAAAAAATTTCTTTTAATTTACCACCCCAACAGGAGCCCGGTAGTCCTGCATTACCACAGCGTAAACCAATGCCACCACGAAGATCAGACAGTACACGATTAACGTCACCAAAAAAATTAGCTGCCTCTGATCAGGCGCCACCTGGTGATTTTTTAAAAGATCTCCAACGAGTAATGCGAAAAAAATGGCAAGTTGCACAAAAATGTAAATTAGATATAACAACAACGCCTCATGAAGTTCTTGGATTTAGAGATCCACCACCAGCAATTGCTGATTATCGTGAAACAAATGTGTCTAATTGGGTGCAAGAGCATTATGGTACTGATAATTTATATGAAAATGTTTATACAAATGATCCTAATGCACCGGTGGAATATGCAACGAGTCCGGTGCGTCAACCAACAGTGAGATTTGCTGATGAAAATCGTAGTATGAATATTGCAAATGTTATTGCGAGTAAAAGAAGGCCGCCGCCACCGCCACCAAAAAGAGCGGAAACAACGCATTTAACTACACGTGCAATGCACTGACAATAGCAGATAATTCAGCCGCATCCAGAGAGACATTGGTACTCATGTTTCTGTGGCTGGTGGAAGCAATGATGAAAATAATAATGATAATGATAATGATAATAAAATCCATTGAATATTCATTTTATTAATTGTGAATGCTAACACACACAAACGCTTTTTCATCAAGATAATTCAAAAATGGGCTGAATAAAATTCATTTGCAACATTATCACAATTGCAGCATATAATAATTTATTATATCTTTCATTTATTATATGAAAAGATTCATATGGCTGAATTGTCTAAACAAATTAAATTGATACCGTCGCAGTGTAGGAATAAATTATAGAGAAAATTCTGAGAAGAAAAAAAGAATGAATGAAGAAGGAAATTATTGAATAAATGTAATTTTCATTTTTATGTGAGGAAGAAAAAAAATAATAGCCTTTAAGGACACTGCCGCACACACATTTAAAATGATGTGATATAAATTGTAAGCCAGCTTGTATTGTAATGACACTGAAAAACACACACCGAGGTTCAATCATCAGATTAATGCACTTGTGCACGAATAATTTATTTAACTATAACAATGATGAGAACAACAACTATTGATATGTACGAAGAAATGATAATTCATACCCGCCGTTTAATTGGAATAATTAAAGTACGATTGGAAAAATAAAAGGAGAAAATAATCCGAGATGATTGTGAGAAGTTTCTCTAATTTAATACGAAAAAAAATTGTGGATGAATATTAATTGTTACAGTAATAAGCGCACACACAAGACACAAATAAATAGTTGGGCCTGCTAATTTTCACATATTTTTATTGCGCAAAGTAGTTTTTTTTTCGTGATCACGGTGCTTTAAACGAAAAAATTAAAAAAAAAATACAAAGAACATTTACACAGTGACATAAGTTAATCTATGAATAAAATATTAATAAATAGTTCATATGTAGTTATGAAGAAGCAATCAATGTGCACTCTTAGTGAATATGCGAGCGATAATTGATTTTGTTTAATTTAAAAAAAAAAAAACATATATGTAGATGAACCTCAATGTGTGATCTAATAATTTTTTTTATTCGTTTTTGATTATTCATTTTGCAATTGCAATTGCAAAGAAATTCTTATTCAAGTTCACAACTTATTTTTTCCTTTTTTATTATTTTTGTTTCCATAACTGAGATCTCGTGAATGCCATTTTTTTGATAATTATATACAACAAAATAATAGCGCGCTTATTTATGCGCTCAAACTTATATATATACACATACATTTAAATAATATATATAGTTAAAAATATTTAAGAAAAAAAAATCTTTTCTTAAGTTTTTGTAATTATACGTAATTTGTAAACAATTTACTCCATATATTTACGTTGACATATTTTTTTTTTACACGTGAGTGTTGAGTTACCGAAATAAAAAAGACAAAAAACCCGAAAAAAAAATTATAAATAAATAAATAAATCGATTAATGAATAAATATCGACTCTTCGACACGTGGAAATATAATGCAGGCTTTTGAAACATGAAAAAATATAAAACAAAATAAATATATATCCATTTTTTGATAATTCCGTGTATTTGGAAAGGAGCTGTCGGTCAAAATGATACATAAAAAAACAAACAAATAAACAAAAAATACAAAATCATATCTCAAAAAAAAAAAAAAGTATATACAATGCCGATAAATAATTATTTGTAATAAACAACAATAATAATACTAATAATCAAAGAACCAACGGTAACTTTTGGAGCCTTATTGAGCAAACGCCAATTTATCCCCCGATTTATAAATGAAAAAAACAATCCAAATAACGAATTTTGATATAAAATTAACGGTATATTTAAAAAAAAAAAAGAAAAAAAAGATCTTTTTGTATCTTTATATAATTAAAAAGAAAAAGAAAAACCTGCAAAATGCGACTTCTGGCTTCATTTATCACACGTAGATAGCTTTTTAATTAGATAATAATTGCCGTCATTAATTCATATAATTATTAACAATACGTTCAACGCTGTTGAACATTGCGAATATTATCACAAATCGTTTTTAAATTCAATAAATATACATACATATATGTATTTGTTTTTTCATTATATATACTCATGAGCTTTCAATACATAACGTGCCGTATTTTTTTCTTTGATTCTTGGGCATCGAATCATAAAAAAAAAAAAATTACTCTGAAGAATTATAAATAAATTCCTGATTAATTTTTTTTTTTTTTTGGTTTTGCCAACAAATATTAAATTTGAGTTGTAGGAAAAATAATTGCTCTCTCGGCCAAGAGCTTATACACAATTAGTGCAATTGGCAGTCACAATAGTGAAATAAATAATTAAAAAAAAACAATTGTGAGTGAAATCGACATATTATTATTATTATTATTATTATTATATATTGTATCATTTAAATATTTGAATTACTTTAAGTTGTATATGTGTCTTCATGTAAATATAATATAATTATAACGAGGATGTTACTATAAAAGCAAATGACTATTGAAATAAATCCAAAATGGATTAATATAAACGAATATTTATGTGCAAGAGAAAAAAAAATGATAAGTGCGTTGATGTTATTGTGAAAAATAATATGAAATAATAATTTGTTCATTTGAATACAATTTAAGTTGAGAATATATAATTTATACCGCCAGCCGTGAATTAATATTAAACCACCAATATAAAAAACAAAAAAATATTCAGAATTAGTAAAATAAAATTAAATTCCTGATTTTTTTATTCAACAATTTACAAACGATTATTCTTTGATAGAATAGTAAGTAATTTTTTTGTGAATTTTTTCTGTTGATTTAACTCTCATAAAATCATCAAAAATGTTTATTTGTATCGCAGTTTTTAATTACTTTGGTATATTAAAAATTAAAAAAATGCGCAACATAATAGAAAATAGGTATTATATTCAAGATTTTATGTAAATAAATTTTTTGGTATATTTCAAATTTTAAATGCATTATCATTTATGACCTTAAAAAAATTACAACAAACCATAATTATTATTTATTTAATTTATCAATTAATTATATTAAGTGTAATTTTGAGGGAGTTTATCTGCTAAATATAAATGCAATTTCTTTTTCATCTACGATCATGGCCTTGAGATAAATACACGAGTGTACTGATAGTCGGCAAGTTACCATCAACTACTTATCTGAAATAGATTTTAAAAATCTCCACTCGTGGCGGCACAATTAAATGTCAGAGAAAATAAAATACATTTATGATTTATTAATACAATCAGATATATTTATTGTTGAGAAATATAATAAATTTTACACTCAACAGTAGAATTCCTGGATGAATTCAAAGATTTATCGTGCACCGATGTGGATTTTAGCATGAAATATAGTCATAAACATTCGCATAAATAAAATTCGTTCTCTATCTCTAAAGTATTTATATTCTTTGATATAAGTTAATGATATACATTGGTAGCTATGACAGCACGTTCGCAGCTATAAAATATCTTAATAATATGTATAAGGTGAAAGACACCATCGAAGATAACAACACACTGGTGGTAGATATGGCACAAAATATTTATTAAATTGAATTTTCAAATAGTATTGACGAGTTTTATTATTTGAATAAATTATGAATGAAAAAAATACAGTAATTTTATTTATTAATTATTTTTTCTATTTATATATATCACTAAATTCCTCAATTTTTCTGCATTAAACTGTGCGTTATATTAAATAATACATCAATTCATAAATTAATTTTTTTTATTAAAAATTCATCTTTAATTTTTTTACTCCAAAAACTTTATCCAATAAATTTTCATTTTACCAAATGAATTTACGCAAATTCGTCACCAATACAAACCTTCATTTCTCTATTTCAATCGTAAAACTTTGAAATTAATTAAACGGAATTTGCATCGAAACGCTACGTATTAGAATGAGAAAAACGCGTTGACTCGTTGATGAAGAAAGGAAAAGTTACTATTGAAAGTGGAATCGAAACAGTTTCAATTCGACGATGAAAACCTCGAGAGGGTCAAAACTTGGTGTGTGTGTGTATATATATGAATACAAATACGTATATATATACTTTGAAAGACGCCTGTTAAGCGACTTGGTGTGAGAGGCAACATGGAAAATTGGTGGGATACTACAACGTACAGTACTTTTCTCTCAAGACGTCACACGGTTTTACAGTTTGGTTTTACGATCAGTCGCCGGTGTGTCGTGTGCGTTCTTTACTATTTGTGTTTACGTTCTCTACGTGTCTCTTGAGATTCCATGGTCCTAGTTTACTTTTACAACACCCACCCACATTCTCTATGTACATATCTTCGCATCTTTTTTTTTTTTTTTT
>JAQQBS010000001.1:1933369-1946004 GCA_030347275.1 Microctonus aethiopoides
TTTTTTAGTTTTGATAAGTTGAATCATGTAGTTATCTACCCTTGAAAATTCAAGACGCCTTATCGATAATTTAAGAAAAGTCATTAAAGATGAAAAATCAAATTTTTAGCATAGAGCCTTATGGAGAATTAGCATTTTATGTATTTAAAATCACAAAAAGTATATTGTAAGAGTAGATACAATAATAAATAATGTTTAAAAATATTCTTTGAAATATGTAGTTTATATAACTCCACAAAAAAACAGGTGTTGACGAATGTTTAAATTAATTATTAATTATTTTAATAAAGATAATTAAAACTATTTTGGTAAATTTTGATAAATGAAATGAAATCAATTTTTAATGTGGATCAACTGATTTTTTAAAATAAATACCTTAAAAATAATTGGTACATATAAAAAAAATTATTAATATATTTTACAACTTTTTTCAAGCCTCGAATAAATTTTATAAAAAGTTAGTACTCATTTGACACTAGCGTAGCTTACGAACGTCCTAAATATCAAAATTAAGAGCTCATCTTTGGTGGAAATTTCTTCTTGAATGTTTAGAGTAATATCCCGTCAATGGAACAAAGAAAAAAAAAATAGTCGCGTCAAACGAAGCACCCAACATATACAGTATATACTATATTGCCATACCAATACCAGTATGTATATACCATTAACTACATTATATATACTCACAACTCAAGAGTCATTTATTAAAATACATGGTACGGATGCGGAAGTGTCTGTCCAGAATACTGTGTATATATACTCATAGAGAAATTGCACGCGTATATACATAGTCATATTACTGGTTTAAGTAACTATATCGTCCTTACATTTGTTCACATCATACACATTTATATACACAAATATACATACACATAATATAGCTACATGTATATATATATATGCGATATATATTTGCATGGGAAGCCACCCTCATCCTCATCGCGTCCACGATCCCGAAACCCGTGTGGCTCCAGAAGCAATTTACATGGCACCATCTCACCGCGCGCACAAGAGGAATGAGAGACTAACGTTAGAGCATTGTAATTCAAGTAATGTAAGCTTTATGCAAAATACATGTTAGTTAGAAGTGCAGAGGAGATAGAGCTTCATTCAGCCCCCCTGGTTCTTCTTCTGTCCTTCTGCCAAATTTCCTCTTCACCCCTTGCAATGTATCCATATATATATACTTCTGTCCTGCTGATGCTTTATATCCCACTCTTCTTCAAGAATACATATACATACATATATGTTTTATCCTGTATTTGTATCTCACATTTTTCGCCTATCTCCATCTCGTCTTCTTCCCTTGTCGCGATATTTTGCACCAGTATTTTCTCTTTTCTCTCACTTTTTATCTCTCTCTGCCCGTTCTCTTGAATTTTCCCGAGGGTATAGCTTGGACAGGGCTACTTTCTCTCTTTTGTATATATAAATATACATATATATATATATATATACTCATTTCCCCTTCGTCCACATATCCCTTCGTGAAAATACCAGGCAACGCGCGCGACTATAAGACATTCCATGTACGTGAGTATATATATTTTATAAGTGTATATATGTATTGGGATGTGTTCACTCTCACTATTAAAGTTTTGGCATTCGCAAAACATTGTACACACTCCTGTCTATGGTCTTTCCAAAATAATAGTAATAATAATAATAATAATAATAATAATAATAATAATAATAATAATAATAATAGTAGTAGTAGTAGTAGTAGTAGTAGTAGTAGTAGTAGTAGTAGTAGTAGTAGTAGTAGTAGTAGTAACAATAGTAATAATAATAGCAATAATAGTAATTGTAGTAATAGTAATAATAATAATAGTAATAGTAGTAATAGTAATAGTAGTAATAAGAATAGTAGTAATAGTAGTAGTAATAGTAGTAATAGTATTAATAATAATAGTGGCAATAGTAGTAATAATAGTAATAGTAATAATAGTAGTAGTAGTAGTAGTAGTAGTAATAGTAGTAATAGTATTAATAATAATAGTGATAGTAGTAATAGTAGCAATAATAGTAATAGTAGTAATAATAATAACAGTAATAGTAGTAATAATAGTAATAGTAATAATAATAATAATAGTAATAGTAATAATAGTAGTAATAGTAGTAATAATAATAGTGATAGTAGTAATAGTAGCAATAATAGTAATAGTAATAATAATAGTAGTAATAATAATAATGAAAAGGTGATGTTACAATACTTCATCTTTAGTGTTCTTTCCTGTTTGTATTTGTATTATTTTTTCTTCTGTGTTTTTTAATATATTATAAACATAGACTCGAATGTGTCCAGATGCGCAAACGTAATGTGTATATTATATCTTTGTCGTCGTCATTTTCTTCATCTATACGTTTCGTTTTTCTCCACATGCCTTCACAGGATTCGCTCTTCCATTTTACCCTCGCGTCATCCCCCCGTCTTACCGCCAACTTCACATCGGCTGTATGTATATATGTGTACTCTCACTCTGTATATGTATATGGAGATGGAAAATGAGATGAGAGCGAGAACGGACGCGTTCCCTTGACCGAGGGTGGACGTGTGCGCAAGGCCTATACATGGGCGTAGGTTTTAAGAAAGTTCTATGAATATTTTATAATTCATGATATAAATACGCTGTTGATATCTTTTGACCGTCGTTTATCTTACCCTGAACACGAGGCTAATCGGTCCAAGAGGATTGCAATCGTTTGTGTACACGTAAATACATGTATATATATTTATTTATATATATTTGAGTAAATACAATATATTGGTATTATATAATGGGAGTTTAAGGAATATTAATAACGAGAAATTTTCATTTTTTAAACGATTGAATTCAGATTTATTAATTTTTCAAATGGGAATATGAAATGTAAAAATGAATTGATATATTTAAGGTTGAAAAAAAAAATAATATATATATGAATTTTTGTTTTTATTACTATGAGAAAAATGGCATTGTTATATAAGAGCTGAGTGAATTTATCTTTGGATGAATAATAACATTGTGACGATAATTTTATGCAGATTGGAGAGAAGGTAAATGTTTGATGGAGTCGTCGTTCTTGCTACGCCAATGGCTTTGAGGGTGTTGGCCGGACGCAGAAGCGAAGGGGTTGTTTTATATACATACATGTATACATGTATATGTATACATGTAGGTATATGGAGGAGACGCTGTCCGTAACACGCGAAAATTCGACGGTAGTCTGTGTATACTTTTCTGAAAAACGTCGAAATGGACTTCGTAAATAAACGCCCTGGGTTTATCTCATTCTCCCTTCTTTTCAATCTCGCATCCCTGGGTCTGAAATCCGCCCAGTGGAGTCTGCAATTGATGGATCAAATCCGTGGTATTTTCCGTGAAGGAAATCTTCTCAGGATCTTAAATGACTTTGATGGCTGTGAATCTTTTTGAATTAATACAAAAAATTAATTTAATCAATTTAAATTTATATTTTTAGTTACATTTTGATTAGGATTTTTAATTTATTGTTACAAATGTTCTTATTAATTTCTTTGTGTTTTTTTTTTTTTTTCGTTGTGGAATTATATTTAGTATTTAATTTTGTGTAAATGTCAACGTTTGGGTAAATGGAAAAAATAATGTTGTTTGTGTGACATCTTTTTATTTGAGTTTATGAGATGCAAACAAACAATTTGCAGATTTGTTAAATTACTCTCATGACCTGTATATATAGTTGCTTTCAGTTAGAGGCATGCAGTAACGGAAGTTACGAGAAGTCGAGGAAACTTTTGCGACCCTTCGTGTTAGCACCTTAACCCTGAAATGTACATTGAGAATATAGGGAGTTTAAAAGTCTCCAGCGGCAGTTGAAGATTATATTTCAAAACTTGGCTTTTAACTTAAACGAAGAAAAATTGATCTATCAAATATTATTTATAGTTAAATTGTTTAGGTGATTGATTTTTTATTTCCTCTCAATTATATGAGTCAGAACAAAACGTAGATAAATAAAAAATTCTTAAATTTTTATTATTTTATACATCACAATCATATTTTTATATCAATTTGTCGTCTTGAATTTTTATTTGATTCTTCATTTTGTCATAAAAAAATAAACTGCTTGATAAAATATATATTTATAAAATACAAGTGGTTATTCAACGTCACAAACGTCACATATATATATTTTTAAGTTTCCTGCAACTCACATTTATATACACATGCATACAAATCATACAAAAATTTCTGCCGTTCAATTCATAAAAATAAAACCATCACAAAATTTTTCCTTCACCACATTTCTCACAACTTCTCCTCGGCTCTGTATACATATACATATAAAATTTCATTCATATGTAATATATTTCTAGCCACCATGAATATCCACATACAAAAAAAAAGTATACAAAAAATTGAATACACTTTTCAGTCAAATATATTTTATTTTAAAATTTCCGCTTTAATATATACTTTGACAATCGTATATAATTCGCACAAAAATTGAAACTCTTATTCTAATATTTATCGCATTCATAGAATAAATAACTATTTCTTCTTAAACTCAAGAATATTATTTAATAAATAGATAATTAATTTTTATATAATATAATATAATATAAAATGATGACAAGCGAGCATATGCGCAAGACCAAACTTATCTACACGATTAATTATATTCCATGAGTCTGATAGCGATGTTATACCGCACGAAATCCTAATTTGCATGTCTACCAAAGTCTAGAGAGGAGGCTTTACATACCACGAACGTTAGACCAAACTCGCCATCCGTATATTTGGACGATGAGAATAACGTAGATGAGAATACGGTGCGGGAACAGAGGGATCGAGCTTGTGCTAAGATTGTGGAAACGACTTTCGCCGCGGGGGTTGCTACGCGGCGAGTGGCCGAGTTGTGAGAGCAAACTAGGGGTTGCACACTACCCATACTCCTTTTTAGAGATGAGCTACGGCCAGTTTTGACCCCCTCTCACGTTGCCCAGAAATTACCCCTTATCTACAGTTGTGCAAGGCCACGTTTACCCAAGCCGAATCCTTAATGCTCAATCTCGAGATAAACGCTCTCTGGTTTATTACAGGCGAATACTCATTTCTATATATATATATATATATAAATATATATATATACGTATATATGTACATATAAAGCACATAGCTTTTGTACATGATATATTGCACACAAAGACACCAAGGAAATTTCACAATGTCAAATTTTAATTTATTTACTTTATATATTCATTCGTAAAATATTTATTTTATATTTCGTAAATATAAAATATACCAGAAAATTATTAACAAAAATCTCTTAATATATAAAATACATAGAGGGAAAAAAAATATCTGTTGAATACATTTATTTATTTTCGTACATATATCTATATAAATATATATATTAGGGTTTTATATTTTTAGGCAATATATTTTTTTTTTTTTTGTGAATACTGAAAATCTGATAATTTGTATAAAAAAAATTCTCAGTTGATTAGAGGCTTAGCGAATTCAAAAATTCGATTTTCCATATAAATAACACGAGAAAATTTTTTTTTTTTGACTTCAATTAGATTTTTCGGTAATCAAAATTTTTTTTTTGATGCTATTATATATATTGTTGATTCAGCATTATAGTGTTTATTGTAAGATAAAAATTAATGTCAAATCAATAAATTCCAGTTTAAAGAAAATTTTTTGTCAATTATAATCAACTTTCACCTTTTCAGCTCTACAACTCGAAAACTGCTGGTCGGAGAGCGTTTGCAGTGAATAACTTTTTTATAGCAAATTTAGTGTCCTACCAAAGCTGTATACTCATTTTTTTCAAAAAAAAATTTTTGATTCGCAAAAAATCGTGTTGAAGTCAAAAAAAAATTTTTCTCATGTTATTTATTTTTTTTTAGTATAAATTATCAAATTTTCAGTATTCACAAACAAAAAAAAATATCGCCCAAAAATGAAACACCTTAATACATATACACACATACATATAACAATTACATAACTCAAAAAAATCATGATAAAATACTGCAAACTTTTTTATTTTTATTTCCTGTTGTTTTTCCTCATCTCACTTTACCAAATAATCTTCACTCGTCCATATATACTTACACACATACATATATAAATATATATACATACATGTATACATTATACACACATTGGTATCAGGGGGGTAAACGCGAGACGCTTGACCAGGCCTTCGCGAGAATCGCAAATCGATCGAGACTCTCGCCTTTCTCTCTGCTTCTCTTGCCTATATTGTCCCTCTTATCCCGGCGCCCCTTACTAAACCTCTATACTATATACACACACACACACACATATACATATATTCGCACTCTTCCCCTATCCTGGTAAAATCCTCAGCCCCGGACCGTAGAATATTCGCGACGCGAAGATTAAACCACGCGCACGTATATACACACAATATTCCTATGGTTTGTGTACGCGTGAATCCACATGAAATATTCTTCTCCACATATACACACACATTAATACAACTACTGTAATTACATGTGTGCGAATATATGCTCTAACATATACGAGTAAATCGCACGTCACGTTCGTATACGCTCGAGGCTCGTGGTACATGCCAACGCGTCTAGAATGTAATTAAGATAAATTAGCGTTAAGGGGAATTGGGCTAAAGTCTTCGTATATAGGTATATAATATATAGTGCAAGGAAAACTAACTGTTCACATCAGGTATATACATATATAATGTGATATGTAACGTACTACTATAGTACATATATATAAATAAATACAGTGAATTTATATATGTATTAGACTGGTCCAAAAAAATCGACTATTTTTTTTTTTCAATTTTCGAAGTGAAATATCTTCGAGGAGGTGTAAAAAGATGCCTGTTAAAATTGGAGCTCTTAATATTGATATTTAGAGGTCTCGCATCGTGAATTTCCATTTTCCATTTAAATAACATGGAAAAATTTTTTTTTTCCCCTTCAAAATTCAAAATTGTGTGAGTAATAAAAAAAAAAATGTTGAATTTCCTAGTAATTTGACTAAAACCTTGAATAACTTTTGAAAGAGTAGATTTATAGAGAAATGATAAGAACACTTTTTTGTAGAGCATTCAATTTCCTATAAAATGTGTATTGATTATTTGAATCGATAAATTAGAGCGTAAGTTAGAACATTTTGAAGGGGAAAAAAAAAATTTTTCCATGTTATTTAAATGGAAAATGGAAATTCACGATGCGAGACCTCTAAATATTAATATTATAAGAGCTCCAATTTTAACAGGCATCTTTTTACACCTCCTCGAAGATATTTCACTTCGAAAATTGAAAAAAAAAAAATAGTCGATTTTTTTGGACCAGTCTAATATGTATATAATATTTATTATATATATTGGATAAGAGAAGGAGCTGTATTTGAGAGAGTGAAATAGTAGAGTATAGTAGCTGTGATGAGGGTGGTACAAGGGAGGTGGAAGGTCATAGGACCTTATTTTGGTGAAGCACGTATTTCGGCCAAAACTCGAAGTGGTGGACGAGCGTTAGTAACGGCGCTTTTCGCGAAGAGGGATGCGAAATTCACCTCCGGTGAATTTTGTTCGAGAAGGTACGTGGAGATGAGGTGGCGATGGTATGTATAGTGGTAATGGTATAGTGATGGTGATGGTGATGGTAATGCTGCATATATGTATGTTCGGAGGTAAAATTGGGTGGAGAGGTGAGTCCACTAAGTTTCATCGTTTTATATATACATATAATATATGTACATGTATGTGTATATAACAAGCCAAAGCTAACGATGCTTCATTGGACTATGTATATACCGAGGTATATAACTCCTCGTCGAAAACTTGTGAAGCAAATTATATGCATGTGCATGTAGTTGTGTAAGTGTATATGTATAGATTGTTAAAAAGTTTAGAAATTTAAATTTAATAAATTTTGTAAATTATATTTTAATATTAGTAATTCATTAATGTATTTATCTGCGGTATCATTTGAAAAAGTTTCTTGGTGTATTTATATTAATGGTTTAATTAATTAACAATAAGTACTTGTGTATACCGGAAATTTATGAATTGTTATTAGGATTGAAGTAAGGAATTTATATTGAGTATTATAATTTTTATGAAAAATTAATGTTGATTATTTAAATTATAAATTCTAATACAATTTTTGATGATTTTATTATTTATTTTTATTATATATATATTATATATTTTAGTATTTATATTTAATATATATATTATTTATTTATTATATATTTTATTATATATTTATTAAAGCATAAGCTTTAGTTGTCGAATTTTGATATGAGCAACTTGAGTAGAATATAATTCTAACGAATTTATTTGTATGAATATTTAACTATGAACGTATTTGTGCATTTATGCATGTATGTATAGTGTATGTTTGGTAGCAAGAGCATCAAATGGCCGGAGGTATTGAACAATATACCTCAGAGAGAGGCATAATGTTGTTGATGGACGTATCTGATAAGTGACCGTTTGTAATTTTCTTTTGTAGTATTTATATTTCCTCCGCCTTTGTAATATTCAAATACAACTATATCTAAATATGTATACATAAATTTTGTGTAGAGATATATACCTATATATGTATGCTGTGTAGTGGCATCTTTGTGTTGGTTATTATACTATTTAATTAATCGAATTACTCACCATCAGCTTTGTCTCGAATATACATTGGGAATATTATAAAAAAATAATTACATGATTAATTGCATTTCTCCTGCAGTTAATTTGCGCCTTGATACCTTTTCATATATTTGAGTAATTGTATTATTTATGTATATGCATATATGTATACATGTATTTTGAAGTATCGTGTTGAGGTATTTGAGAGATATATTATGTGTCATGATAGTGTTGGGCTTATCTTAAAACTTGGAGTTAGTCTTAAAATCCAATGGTCAGCGATTGAATGGACGCGCGGGCAATTTCCTTGATTGAAAAGGACTGGTCGAGTGCTCGTTAAAGACTGTTTCTTCTTTTTTATCTCTGCTACTTTCAAAAAAGAAAAAAAAATAATAAAAATAAATAAATAAATTAAGTAAAATAGAATAAAATGTAAAATGGAAAAAAAAAAAAAAGAGGAATGGAAATGAATAAAAAAAACCAGTTGGTTGTGTCGGATGTGGGAAATTTTTTTTCAACAGAATTGTCATGTCATTAAAAAATATTGATAACGATCAATTTTATCGAAAAAATATGTTTTAAAAAAAAAAGTCAATGTAAATGCACACACACACATATATATATATATATATACATATACATACAGGTATATGTAATGTGTACATGTATTAAAATGGAAATTTAAAATCAAATAAAAATGACAAAGTGATTTATATATAATTACAAAATTTTTTTTTTTTTTTTAATTTACTGGTAATTTTCATAAAGAAATAAAGTGCAAAGATTGAAAATGTATTCAATCATCTATATACATATCTTCACAGATATATATAAAATAGCGAATTCAAAAATTTGATTTTTTTATATAGAAAATTTTTTTTTTGACTTCAACTCAATTTTTTTGTAATCAAAAATTTTTTTAATACTATTACATTGTTGATTCAGCATTATAGCGTTTATTGTAAGATAATAATTAATGTCAAATCAATAAATTCCAGTTTAAAAAAAATTTTTTGTCAATTATAATCAACTTTCACCTTTCCAGCTCTACAACTCGAAAACTGCTGATCGGAGAGCGTTTGCAGTAAACAACTTTTTTGTAGCAAATTTAATGCTCTATAAAAGCTGTAAATTCATTTTTTTCAAAAAAAAATTTTTGATTATCGAAAAATCGAGTTTAATTCAAAAAAAAAATTTTCCCGTGTTATTTATATAGGAAATCGAATTTTTGAATTCAGTAAGCCTCTAATTAACTCTGAATTATTTTCCAAACGGTAATATTTTTTTATTTATAAATTATCAAATTTTCACTGATCACAGACAAAAAAAAATATCGCCTAAAATTAAACACCCCAATATATACACACATATATATATATATATATATATATACATATATATATACTCGACGAATATAAAGGTCGATCATTGATCGAAAATATGTGTATTGAAATGAATGAACCAAATAGTCATGTACATAAAAAAGGTCCCCGACCTGCCTTGACATAGAATATTATCGAGTATCAGCAGGACTTACCCCATATGACTAGAAAAATACCGAAGCAACCCCCACCTAACTAAGGGGAATCTACCCATAATCCTCATTGAATGAAAGAACACACTATTGATATATACTATCATATAAATCACCGAAATTTATTCCTATCTCAAAGAAAAAAAAAAATAATTGAACAAATAAGTAAAATTATTTTCACATATAATTTACTTCAATATATCTCAGCGAATTTTCCTCGAGTCTTTATATACATTTATTTATAATTATTCATCTGCAAATAGTATATTCAATAACTGCATCAGATGTATCGACGTTGAAGGTAAAAAAAAAAAAAGAAAAAAAGGGGAATCAGACGCGCGTGAAGAAAGAGTGAAAAAAAAAAATAGGCATCATTGCAATAAATCATCTGAGACGACAGGCATTAAGAGACACATAACGATGTATGTGGCTCTCCTCTCATTCTCGATATATATGTACAATCGTCTGCGTGTTGCACAGGACAACTTTCTCACACTTTCAGCTTGTGGGACAAACCAATGAGGTGTTCTTGATCATTCTGAAGTGTATATATAGTGAAATATATGCCAGGATTAAATCGATAAACATACAAAAAATTTATATACATGTTCTGATATAAAATGCCACAACGTATTGACGTACATGCAGTTGAAGTGATTGATGACTGTCATGAAAGAAATATTGTTCGAGATACATAATACATATATTATATACATGTATATATATATATATATATATATATATTATACGTCATTTAAATTTTATTTTAGTCGTGTAATTAGGGGAAATTTAATCAAGATAATGTATTTAATATTTCTAAGAAAAATATTTATGAATCTTCAGCAGTGATAATTGAGAGCTGTCGTTTATATATATTAGGATTATCTTTTATAAATATGTGTGCGTAATGTATCTGATGGGAATTTCCAAGGGGGATTTAGTAATTAGTAAATATTCATTGAATATCCTTTGAGAGATATATTATGATTAATGTTCAAAAATTTCAATGATGAAAAGCACATTTATTGTCTCGTTAAATATATATTTTAATTTTATTATAATTTTCGGTTATTGTTGTTTATAGATAAGGATTAAATATACAAATAATCAAATAGATTTTCTGGATATATTTATTATAAATTCATTTTTATAATTAGCATTATTAACAAATATGAATAAATTTCTTGTTAATTTCCAGAATTTGTAATATTTATATTTATTTATTTTAACAAACTTTTCCAGCAAAAATATTTATTTATTTTCTCTCTTCCTTGTTGATTATTTTTATATTATAAATTACAATTATTATTAGCATTATTATCAATATTTAAATAAGTCATTACACTTTTTTTGACATGATATTTTTGGTAATGAACAAAATTTTATTACTTCATTTTTGTGGATGAAGAGAATTTATATTTTTAGTTATTCATTTTTGTTAAGCATTTTATCATGTCGACTCACCACCAACTTATGTACACCTATATACCTATATACATCTACATACTCTGTAGGAAAGTTGTGGTTTATTATCGTTCATTATCGAGAGGAAGTGATAATCATGTGTATAAACAAACCTTCGCCTTTACTCGGTCAAGGGTCGCGCACAAAGGTAACATCGATAGTTAAATATATGTATATGCATACATATATTTTTTTTAAATATATATAAAGTTTATATGTATCCTTATGACTATGTGGAGTGTGTATTTATGAAGAAACTGATGAATATTTGTTTGTAGATTTGGTATATAACACTGTCAAAATTTTATTTCCTTTTTTATTTTAGATTTTTTCATGTATAAAAAAATACAACACACGATGATAACAAAGCGTGAATAAGTGATAGTGACGTCAAGGTTAAAAACAAAAAAAAGACCGTGTGTATGTATGTATTTACTCGCATATATGCGGATTGATCTTTCGATATCGATTAAACGTGTACAGACACATAAATATATATATCGAAAGTTTAAAATGTGAATATACAATTTTCAAACTGGTCGCAAGAGTAGTCGCCCGCGGGGACGGTATTTCAGTATTTACCAATAGTATCGATGATATTTCTACGTTTTTTATTTTTTTTTTTTTTATTATTAGTTTTTTTTTTTGTATGAGATAAAAATCTCTCACGGGACGTAGCCGAAAATTATAGGTTTTCGCAGTTTGAATTATTTCTTTCTCGATGCGCGCGATGAGAGAGGAGCGGGCGGCGGCGACGACTGGTTCAAGTGAGATGGCAAGAGGTTTAAACGAATGAATGTTAGGCAAAAGTGCGAGAGAGATGTGAAAGAAAAAAAAAATTATATAGAAAAAATAAAAAGAAATATCAAGAAGCGAGAGACCGCCTCGTATCTCGACGCTTATTCAACAACGATACACTCCTGTGTCGACGTGTTTTTCTTTCTCGCTTATTTTTCTTTTCTTTATTATCTTTTTATTCATATTTTTTTTTATATTATTGTTTTTTTTTTTTTTTTTTTTT
>JAQQBS010000001.1:1946654-1960261 GCA_030347275.1 Microctonus aethiopoides
TATATATATATATATATATATGTATACAATTTATAAATATACATATAAATAATATTTAATTAAATAAAAACATATATATTTCGAGTACCGGACTTTGTTCAACGACCTTCAACGTCAATGAGTATTAAATTCATGTCAAGTTTCCATCTTGGCTCTCTCACATCAACGATCGCGCATAGATTTTATATATATACTCATACCTATTTATATATATCTAGCTGTATGTATATGCATGCATATATATATATACATAAATATAACAAACATAATCGCCATGAAATATTTTTTTCCCAGTGCCTTATTTTTTTTTTCTTCATTTTTTCTCATTTGCAATTATAATACATAATGAAGCGAGATTAGAAAATCAAGTCTCTAAGTCAAATTTGAATGGAAGAAACGAGTCAATTACCATATAAAAAAAAATAACGATTGAAAACTATAGTATATATACACGAATATATTTATTATAAGGTATATTATATCTAACGATAAAATTTATTCATATGTATATATATTTATGTATTATATATATTATTAGACGATTGAACGTGTTATATATATGTATATTGTATATTATATACGCGGGGGCACAAGAATAAAAGTATATGTGTGAATAAGAAATAAAAAAAATAAAAGCCCGTTGGACTCAAGTCGTATAATGTCAAACGAAAATTGTATAACAGTCGTGTAGTATTTTGCGAGCTAACCCAGCAATCATACAGTGGTCCAATTACCATAAGAAGGGCACTAATTTTACACAATGCTCGTCTTTTCGTTGCTCGATTGGGCCTGACCACGGTGGGCATCACAACGCGCACGTGTCTCAATTTATATATATATATACGTGTGTATATATTTATTTATAATTGTGTGGATGAGAGACTACTGAATTCGTCTTTTACAATTTTTCTCAATAAATTTTTCAATGCGACTTTATATATTTTATTTAATATTTTATATTATTTTCCGGTCTCTTAATATTTTGAAAGGGATGTATATGTGAGGATAAAAAAATATACTGTGTGATATATATATATATATATATATATATAATACTGAGATATATTGGTAATACACGCGTACTCACTGTTGTATTTTTTGATTAATAATATTTTTATTTTCATTCTTTTTAATTTTTTTTTATTTCTTTTTGTTTTTTTCGGTGGCTCTTGTGTGAGCTGACCTTGAAAGCTGTATACCTAACCCTTTCTCTGAACGACGCATTACTCCCATCTCTCGTTGAGTTCTTTGCGCTACCGATGTGTGTATTTGTGTATGGATATGTGTATAAGAGAGAGGGTGAGATAAAATAAACGTTCTACAGTGTTTTATATTCACAGATTTTAATTCGCCGCGCTGTCTCGACGAGCTTCTGTGCATCTATGTATAGTGTATATATATTTGAATATATTTCCTACATAAAAAAAAAAATTATCTGATGCTTAGAAAAAATAATTAGTTATAGTGTTTTTTTTTATTTCAAAAAATTTAATTCGAAATTATTTATTGTAGAGAATTATATATTATTTTTTTTTAGGTGCTTGTTACTTTTTTACTTTTCAATTTTTGTTTTGTTTTAGTATTTGAATTCATGCACATATGTGGGTATTAGGGTGTTTTATTTTTAGGCGAAATTTTTTTTGCGTTTGTGATGAGTGAAAATCTGATAATTTACATAAAAAAAAAAAATATTTCTGTTTAAAAAAAAAAATTCAGACTTAATTAGAGGCTTAGCGAATTCAAAAATTCGATTTCTCATATAAATAACATGAGAAAATTTTTTTTTCGACTTCAACTCGATTTTTGGATATTCAAAAATTTTTTTTGAAAATCATGAACGCTTTTTATAGAGCATTAAATTAGCTACAAAAAAGTTGATTATAATTGACAAAAAATTTTCTTTAAACTGGAATTTATTAATTTGCTGATTCAACAATGTATAATAATAGCATCAAAAAAAAAAAAAAAAAAAAAAATTTTTGATTACCGAAAAATCGAGTTGAAGTCGAAAAAAAAAAAAAAATTCTCTTGTTATTTATATAAAAAAATCGAATTTTTGAATTCGCTAAACCCCTATAATGAACTCTGAATTTTTTTTCAAAAAAAAAAAAAAATTTTTTTTTTTCGTATAAATTATCAGATTTTTAGTGTTCACAAACAATCAAAAAAATATCGACTAAAAATGAAACACTCTAGTGTACATATATATATATATATATATATATATATAAAAGAATAAAATGTCAGTGAATATATAAATTACATAGAATTCAAAAGAAAGAGAGAGTGAAACATTATGTAAAGTTGATGCGCGATAAATTGCAAAACCGAATGAGAAAAAAGAGAAGCAATAATAAAAAGCACATAGTATAGCATCGTCGCGGCCTAGAGAGAGAATGATTAAAATTTCAATTCATTTTCCGCATGAACTGACTCAGCCCTTCGTGGCCCACCAGCTTTTCTCAGTCGTCATTTCTCCCTCCTCATATACACTTTATCTCTTTTCCTTTCTCTTCATCTCTCTACACACATAATACTTCTCTACTCTTCTATATACTATATACTAAAGTAGTAGTAGTAGTAGTAGTATAGAAGACTCGACCTCAGCCCATATAATAATTCACCATCCTCATTTCATTCTCATTCTCTTTCTCTTTTCAGCTCTGTCTATTTTATAGACATATATATTATATAAATACACACCTATATATATATATATTCACCTCAGTTGCTCACTTGCGTCTCTGTACTGCTTGTCCCTCTTGCAGCAATGAAGGTCCACTTCGTTATAATTTTCTCTAATAATACACTTCGGTCTTTCTGATTCCATGCTGCCACTGGACAGATATATTTTTATTCCCTTCTATACCAGGGGCCTGCTGGAGTTATGTACATTTTATATACATGTATATATTGTATATATCTATATATATATATAACTTCAAGTTATATTTTTTAACTCTTTCATTACATTTATGTATATATAGATAAATGAAAAAGAGAATCGCGCTGACAACTTATTTCCTTTGATATTATTCCGTGACAATTATTATTAAAATGAATTCAATTATATTTACTTTTTGTTATTTATTTTTAATTTATTTTAAAAATATATATATATTTTTTTTTTTTTTTTTGAGATAATTTAAAAAATTCTTTGGGATTTATAAGAAACAAATTATCTGCATGGAAAGCATGAAATGGAATGTGGAGATACACCAAGTGGAATGCATATATAATCACGAATAAGCACAGAGACACAATTTTTTTTTACATGTTTTTATTTATTTATGTCTACCTCTCTCTCTCTCTCTCGAATACTTTGACCGTTGGATCAGGTACATGTGAGTGTGTATGTGCCTATGCTTATGTTCATGTACCTACGTACATGCATGGGCCATTTGGGAGAAGGGTGTGAAGGAGGTGGTTATAAAACGACGAAAAAAAAGAATAAGAGTTTGGGTGAATGCTTGGATTTCCTTAATAAAATGGGGCGCAAACGCCACGCCAGCGAATATCAGGCTGATAGTGGCACGGTCAGCTCGACGTCCACCGACATGAAAATGCTTGAGGGGTTGCTAAGGGAGAGAAATCTCCAGGCGGATGGCTGTGTTGCTTAGGTTGATTCAATCTGACACCAAATCCCCTTCTACCTTCCAACTTCATATTCACCCTCCTTTCATACACGACTTTCAATTCCCTTCGATGTATACTGTAGAAGTGTGATATGGCCTAAAAAATATATATATAAATATAGATATATATACACGTATATTTAGAAGATGAAGGGGAAAAAAAAAAATAATTAAATTCTGGAATAAAAAATAAAAATGATTTTTTTTTTACTTTGTTAATTATTTATTTTTTTTTTTCGATGGTTTAAAATGTTTATATAAGTATTTTAGGGATGATGAATATTTATATGTGTTTGTCTGAATTTTTTTTTTTAATTTATATAATTATATGTTTGATGTGTGTGCAACACGTTTGTGTATTCTTTATAGACACAATGGCAAGTTCATATGTGAGTGTCATCGGAAAAAGAAGTATATACATATATATGTGTTGTTATTATATGTATCTCGATATAATTGAGTAATGGATTGAGACAATCCTTGAACCTGGACTAATCGACAATCATGACTCAACATTTATGAAAAAAGTAATACAATAAAAACGATAAAATTATATTATTGCGATATATATAAATTAAAAATTATACATATATTCATATATACCGATACACATATACATTTATTCGATTGTTTCATATATACTTTCACCAGCCGTCCTCGATATTTAGTCACACATTATATATACACAATCAACAATATTTATTAATCGAGTTCATCGTATATATAAAAGAAGAAGATAATAAACCATAATAAGTATATGCAAGAGAATCCTCTCCTGTCTGAGGATATATATATTGCGTAGCAGACAATTTTTCACCCAGATTTAAATAATCCTGAGTTAAGGAAAAAAAAAAAAAATTAAAAAACTAAAAAAAAAAAAAGAAAAAAAAAATTAGTAAAAGATATTTTAAATAAAATTGGCGACCTCGTTCAATCTGTCATCGAGACTTCGCTATTCCATTAAAACCGACTCACCCATCGACTAAGCACATTGCCCACACACAGTGGATACGTGTCACTTTTTTCTTTCATTTTTATTTTTATTTATTTATTTTTTTTTTTTTTCAATATATTTCCCCACTTTACTTCTTCAACTACGACGATGAAGAATAGAAGCGAGAGGAAAGTATGTATATATACACACCCTGCAGTGCTGCAACACGATAAATATATTCATGGATACATGTAGATATTTTATACACATATATGTATAAAACACTTATACTACACATATAAAAGTGTGAATATATATTTGTAGCGACATGTTTGAGGGAAAGAAGGATAGGAAAAATGACGTATTCCATATGCAAAGTGCACGAGTCCGGGGCTCGGCTTCACGTACGTTAAAGATAAAAAACTAGGCACGAAAAAAAAATTGCAAGGTTGCCAGAGATTTTTTATTCACGCAAGAACGAAGAAAATTATGCCTCATCGTCGTCGTCGTATTATCATCATTGTCATTGTTGTTGTTGTTGTTGTCATAATGCTTGTCCTATAGTCAGCTTTCCTCCTAACTATACGTTATATTTTTGTTCGGGTCATTGGCTGATGTATCGTGTGATGATAATAACGTTTGCCTGAACATTTTAATATAAACACACCTTCGATTTAGTTATTTTATTTTCTCCTTGATTTTTTTATTTTTTATTCGTCTAAACTCTTTGTTGAGTATAAATATGTAATTCAATCTAGCGAATGCCATATCAAATATATATCTCCTTTTGATTCATCCGAAAATTATATACAGCTCTTGACGTATCCAATGAAATTACACATACATAATATACATATTTATTTGAGGACTTTATTTGTATACAAAGTTGTTGTGTATACAGCCCGGGCTCGAGTGCGACAAACTTGTCGGGTCAAGGATAAATTTACTCGTGTGTTATGATGAAGGCAAAGTATAAAGCTCGATTAAATTTATGTAGACAATAAATATGTATTGGCAAACAGTTGAGTTATAAATTTACGCATTTATATATTATGTATTTAATTACGTGTATTTTATATATTAATATTATTAAAGCCCTTTTGTGTATAGTTGTTTTATGCAAGTTGATTTTGCTTCACATTAACAATATAAATAAATACACAGTGGTTTTTTTCTTTTATATATTTATGTATTTCTTTAGTTTGTTCACGCACTCAACTGCGAAAATTTAATAATATTTATACAAAACCACGACATTGAATATATAATTAATGCATTTCATTACTTTTATTTGGTTCATTGTTACACTCTATGGCACCCTCACATGTGTATATTTATGTGTCACTTGTGTGACATTCATTTTAGAAAGTTTCAATCAACTTTTACGACCACTATATATTTGTATATAAATGTTTATGCATATATATTGAAAAATAAAGCGCAGAAAAATTATTTCTATCATTTTTTCAATAGTATTTATTTATTTATTTATTTATTTATTTTTTTATTCATTATTCATGCACTGATAGTAATATAAATAATGTCCATTTGTCGCAGAGTCAATATGCTCTTTTATCACGATGAATTTAAAATTGCAATCACAATGTCGCTGACAAGTAGCGTTGATACTTTTGTTCATGTGCGCGCATTCAATGCAGTCTAAACTTATTCATATACATATAAACATGTATATAATTTATATACACACACATACTCTCGTTCAATATATCGAACTTGTATATCCAGTCTTGTCTTTTTGATGCACACGATCGAGTGTGAAATCCTCGCGTGAAGCTTTGACAATTTTACATAGCATATATTGCAACTCGATCGTCTTTCACAGCATCCATATGATTAAAATCGATCGTATTATTATAGAATATATTTATATTTCAAAATAAAATTGACATTTTAAACAGATACATAGAAAAAAAAAAATATAAAATAAAATAATACACGAATAACATGTGAGTTTTATCAGGAGCGTATGAACCTGAAGGATACAAAATTGGATACGGCACTGCAAAGAGGATGAGAAGAATTTTGGCAAAGGGGGTGAGATAGTGTAAGAGAAAGAGACTGACAATAAGTATCACTGTATGTATGTATGTATATGTATGTATAGGAAAAGCGACATGTTGAGATGAGAGTATATTAAAAGTGTAAGTGCGAGTAGGAGACATAAAGTATCCAGGAGTCCTGTAGGAGATTCTGTTTCGCCCTTTTACCACGACGATGACGACGACGACGATAGACATTGAATAGTGGGGATAAAGATGAAATGTAGTGGGGAGAAGGAGCGCTTGGCATCTCAAATTTGGTTGGCTGTCTCGAGCCGGTCGCCGGACGACTCTCTGTACACTGTGGTGTATGGAGAGGGGAACTAAATGACGATGAAGGGGACGAAGATAGAGGAGGGGTCCAGTGCCTTGGCGCGAGCCCGACAACTCGAAACTGAAATTCCAACCGACAGAGCAGTGCCGGCGTTCGTGCGACGTAGATCTTTGTGTATGTGTTGGTGTGTACGTGAAGTAAATTGGGGTATAAACATCACAGATGAGTCAAAGTATGAGAGAAAATAAAACGGGAAAAATATTAAAAGCGGCAATAAATAAAAGTTATTAAATAAAAAAAAATTAGTGATAGAGACAAGAATGATATTGGGTAAATTGTATGGACAGGGGATTATATAGTGCGTGAGTTGAATTGTTTTTATTAATTTAATAAACAAATTGTTACGTGTGAATTTAAAATTTGTTTGAATTAAATTTTTAATTTGATTTAAAAATTAATTGAAAGGTATTAAATATTGATTGTGAATAAATTTGATTTATTATTTTATAGAATAAATAATATTATGATATCAGTGAACAATATTGTGGGCTGTGAATGTTGCTTGTGACATAAGTAGACAACGGTTAAAATTACGCGGGATAAATTGAACTATTGTTGGTAAATATAAAACATAAATAGTGAATGAAGCAAAAGAGCGCTGTGTGGTTTAAGTTACGAAGGCATTAATTCATCTTCGTTTGCGTCAGATGAATCAAAGCACAAAGTCGAGGCCGAACGTTAATATGTAATCGCTCAAGGTCACCAGTCACGTTTTCTTTTAGTTCATTTATTTATTTTATTTCGTGATAAATTAAATTAAATTTTTAATATATAATTTTTGAAAAATCATACTGTTTTAATAGTCAAAAATAAAATTAAATCGCGCTGTCGCGTAAGATTATTTGTGTGAATTTTGTATATCAACACGCGGAGCTAAGAATGACGCCACTTGGGTACGGTAAATTCAACACACGACCTAATGCAATATTATTATTTTGGAATTTAATGTCAACAATTCGTACGATCATATGATAAATGTAGAACATAATATTTCTTTTTTATTTTTCGTTTCGTTTTTAAATAAAAAAAAAAATTTTTTTTTCTTTTAATTTTCTTCTTTAATTCATTAATCAAATTGTTGACAAAAGACTCAATAAGTCGATTCAGTAAAATTTCAACGTGTGGTATATTTAATGTGCTTGATGGTTAGACAGTGACGCGATATTGTCTCGTGAGCTCTTGTGTGAGCGCCGGCCGGCGCGCCTGGCTGCTTTTGCAGCTACCGAAAGGACTATTTACATCGCCGCACAGCGAGATACAAAGAGAGACATAAAGTGATAGTACGGGAATACGATAATTCGGTTCGGTGCATAAAAAAAAAAAATTATATACATAAATACTTATATTAATTCCAAAGTGATAATAATAACACGTGCTATAAACGGTTTACTACCGCAGTATTGTTTTCACGCGCAAGTAAATAAGTTATTTAAAAGACATTATGAGTGAAATGACGAGTGTTGACGAAGATCAATATCTTAGTGATGATTTAGAATCCGGGCATCGATGTAAAGATTGTGGTTTAAAATTTGAAAGTGACAAAAGTCTTGACGTGCACTTGCGCTATCATCACGACAACCTGTTGAATCGGTGGGGCAATCGTTCTCAACAAACAGAAAACAATAATAATAATAGCAAAGCTGGCAATCACAATACTCATGTGGTTTCAAAGCGCGATAGTGTAACCGCACCTGCAGACTCAAGTGAATCATCATCAAGAACGCCTTCAGCAAGTCCAGCAACTTCACAACATCAACAACAGCAAGGCGTACAGCCACCACAGCCACCATCGACGCAACAGCAGCCGCCACCCGGTGCGCAAGGATACAATCATTTTCAAACACCACTGTTCAACGAAACAAGCTACTTTATGCATAACGAACAGGCATATTTATTACCGCAAGGAATGCCACATCATTATTCACCCACCCACGATGATGGTACGAATAACAGTGGTGGCAATTACGCTGCTAGATATCATCCATATCAACATCAGCAACATTTTGTTGTTGACCGTGCCAATTCAGTGAGCTCAACGAGCCCACGCAGTCCATTGCAATGTGATAAATGCGGAGGTGTTTTTGATGACGCTAATCAGCTTGGTGAACATGTTAGAGCCAATCATCCTACATCACCGAATAATTATTCAGCGCAATCGCAATATCAACCACTTGGCAATAGTCCACAGCAAATTCATGCATCTCCACCGCAAAATAATCAACACTCTCAACCATCGCAACAGCAGGTTTATGAGTATAATGGTGGTTCAACAGTGAAAACAGAGGTGAAACAAGAGCAAGAAGAGCAAGCTGAAATACTTGATCTTGATTCGCATAAAGTTCAAACTCACAGATACGAAGAAGAATTAATGAGACTTCATCATCATCAGCACGAGATGCAAATGCAACTTCATCAACAATCACATCAGCAGCACAACCAGCAACAACAACAACAACAACAACAGCAGCAGCAGCAGCAGCAGCAACAACAACAACAAGTGATGCAACATAGAAGCGCGGCACATTCGGTGAGTTCTATGCTCGGTTGGCCACCAGGTCAACCCCATGAATATCATCCAGGTCTTTCGCCAATGGGTCCAATAGACAATGTATCACCAATACCAGATCAGAGTGCATTTATGCGTGGTCAGCATTTACCAGTTGAACCACCACGTCATGCTGGTTCACCAATTATCACAAGCACTCAACCAATGCCAGGCCATGGTTTACCACCAGGGTTATTGCAACAACCAACAAAACCACCAACATCATCAAATCAATCGTGGAAAAGTAATGAAGCACGTAGACCAAAGACCTATAATTGTACTGCATGCAACAAGTGGTTCACTAGCTCGGGTCATTTGAAAAGGCATTACAATACAACGTTACATAAAAATGCAGTAAAACAAAGCAATCAACCTGATCCAGCTAATATGCCAATAAGTGCTCATCATCATCCAGGTAGAGATGCAAATCATACACATTCAAATAAAGGCGGACCGGCGAGATCACCGGAGCTATCTAACTCTGGGAGTCCCCCAAACTTGATGGCAGGTCCTTCGGTCGAGGCGGCGAGGGGCCTGCTGCACACGCCAACCAATCTCTACACCACCAGCACATCCAGCAACAGCAGCACCAACAGCAACAGCAGCGACTCTTCAGCAGTGGTGTTGCTTCAACAACAGCAACAGCACCACCACCACCATCATCATCATCATCAGCAACAGCAGCAGCAGCAACAACAGCAGTCGGCGCAACAGGCGCAATCTTCAACGGTGCACATGGGGTCATCAATGGTGGGCCTCAGTTCGCCAGTAACGTCACCAATGGGGGTCCACCATCATCAACAAATGGGTTCGCCGTCGCCGCAGTTGGGCCAGCATCATCTATCAATCGGTTCGCCATCCCAACTGTCGGTCCATCATCCCATGAATTCGCCCATGTCACCCATGCCACCGCCACCGCCGCCAACGCAGTCACTGAATTCGCCTACGCATCAAATTGCCACCCACCACCCCATGACTTCACCATCATCCATAATGGCGGGAATTCCACCAATGGGTTCGCCACCGATGGGGGGTACTTCGATGCCTCATCAGCCGTACCCAAACGCTTTGCCCCCCCACGTTACAACTACTACCAGCATCCCGGGCCTGCTGGAGTCTATCACCAACCAACTAATTACTACTGGCAGTGAGATGCCCATTCAATCTCAGCAGCAACAGACCCAGGACACATTACCTGGTTTTGGCACATTTAGCAATCATCAGAGGCCTTTACCGAGCTTCACACAGTTCAGTATCACCGGGTTTTTAGTTGGCCAAAATTCACCTCAGGCCGTTAACGTGGGGGGGCTAAGCCCAGAGGAGGGTGTTCCTCCAACAAGATCATTTGAATCTACTGGCACTAGTTACGATTCATATTCGCCACCAAGATATGAATCTCTGACAAATATGGACATGCAAAATATGCAACAGCAGCAGCAGCAGCAAACAAATACTGATGGTATGATCATTAAACAGTATGAGATGTTGCAAAATCATCATCAATTTGTGGGAGAACGTCATCTTGAGACAAATAATAATCTCCCGCAAGATCAAGGCAAAGAAGAAATTAATCCAAATATTGGTAAACAACAACAACAGCAGCAGCAGCAACAACAACAACAACAACAACAACATGTGAAAGATGACAAGAAAATAGTAATTACAAAAGAGCATCAGGTGACAAGCACTGGTTCATATTATATTTCACAAGACGGATTTCACAAGTGCATCAAGTGTAATAAAAATTTCAACAAGGCTTGCTATTTGACCCAACATAACAAGAGCTTTCATTCTGGTGAGAAGCCATATAAATGCAATCAGTGTGGCAAACGGTTTCCCCTCGAGTACCTGCACTCTGAGCACCTGCTAAAGCATGCAGGCGACAAACCATACAAGTGCGAGATTTGCCCGAAACAGTTCAACCACAAGACCGACCTTAGGCGGCATATGTGTCTTCATACTGGCGAAAAACCGTTTGAATGTCGTTTTTGTAGAAAAGGATTCATTAGAAAAGATCATATGATGAAACACCTTGATACACATAATAGAAAAAACAACAATAATAATATCAATAATAAAAATAATAACAAAAATACTACCAATATCAACCATAATCTGCACCTGCGGGCATAATGGAAAATCAACAAAGAATAACGATAGTGTCATCATTTTTCCTGTGGGTATCTTTCAATCTCAAATAATGGTAACATTTTTTTATTTTTTTTTTTATCTTTTTACCATTTGACTAAATTCATTTCACCTATAATTGTATTTGTATATTTGAACAATTATAGTACTTATACGATGTGATTATTGTTAATGTTCAATGAAATATTTAAATATATAAATAAATATTTAAATATCTCATGTTAATAATGTTTCAATAAATACTTGGACCATTTAAACAGCATCCATGACTCGAATTGATATTATTTTTAGTTATTTTTTTTCTTCGCGAAACAATTTAATGAGCTAGTTGGAAATGTTATTCAGTATTTTATCCATCATGATATCACATTAATTTTACAATCGCGATATATTGAATTGACATGCAATTTAATTCATTAGATCGCGAATTTATTATCATTTCCACAGATTCTCTTTAAGAAAGAAAAAAAAATAATGTATTACAAATTTGTAAATCATAAATTCATGACGAGTAACAATTAAAAGATATTTAAATAAAAAATGATATCGAACCTTCGAAGCTTATCGACTGTACAAAATACATTAAATGTATAGGCATATCATTATTAATATTATTATAATGTAATTAATAAATTAATGTGATCGACTAGAAATTGATTACGAAATTTTACTTATAGTACTCGTATATATCATAGTTATATTCGTTAAAAAAAAAAAAAAAAAAAAAAAAAAAAAAAAAAAAAAAAAAAAGAAACAAAACAATACGTAGAATACAAAGATACAAAATAAGAAAAAAAAAAGAGAATATTATACAGAGGACGAATGTGAAAACGATCGTATGAGCGACGATAATTGTATTAATTGTTTATGAATGACCACGAGAATATAATATTGTTTAAATTTATCTCTGAATTAATTATTTAATGGCATTAATTATTTGAATAACATCAGTATGTTTGATAAAATTTATTTTCACTATTTTAGAATTTTTATTTTATGTTTTTCATCATCATATATACATTATTACACACACACATACACATATACACATATACACACAGATATAAATATGTACATATATACATTCCAACGAAAGTATTCGCTTACATTCCAAATAGCAAAGTAGCATCCTCGTCGCTTCGCACGTTTTCACAGTGGCCAGTTTTTTTTTTTTCCACTTTATATTCTAAGATAGTGTGTAAGTGACGACACTCATGGGTATTTCGATGAAAATAAAATAAACAACATAAATTAAATTAACATTCATTTAAAAAATAAAACAAGAAAAAACAATTTTTTTTTTTAAATTTTAATTGTGGAGCACAGCCAAGCAATGCTCAAAATGCTATTGAATATTTTGTCGAGATTTGCACGAGGGCCATAGAAAAATAAAAACTAATGACATTAAAAAAAAATATTGACCTCGCCATAACGAAATACACGCGATTGTTTCTGTTGATCGTCGATTGATTAGCTGATTTAGTTGCACATTAATTGTTCTTAATACTGGAAACCTTATGTTTATTGTTTGGCAGTAGGTTTTTGTTAATAATGTTGTTATTTAGAAATCGATATTTTGCAGTGTTCGATTGTTTCAAAACAGTCATTAATTTTTATATATATATTATTATTTTTTTTTTTTTTTTTGTCGAACATTTTATATCTTGTTCGTTCTTTGGCTTAACCTATTATCAGTCTCGCCCTTCCTTTCCGCTTTGCCACCGGACAATATAGATACAAATATATATTTCATTTGGGACGAGGTCTGACATTGTTGTATATAACAATTTATTTTTAGTTTATTATTACATAAAAAATAAAAAGAAAAATAAAAACGAATTATAGCCTCTTGCCATTTTACTACGTAAAATCCCAGAACAGACTACCTCAGAGTTCAGGAATTATCGATGAAATGAATGAGATAAGAGAAGAAATGATGAAAAGCCAATGC
>JAQQBS010000001.1:1966957-1977078 GCA_030347275.1 Microctonus aethiopoides
TAAACATATAAATATAAGTTACACTCAAGATGCAAACAGATTTATTACTTACTTTGAAAATTTTCTAAATAGCACTTTTACTTCGATGCAATTTATCACGGCACTATCAATATTGCTGCTTCTAAGCGATGCTCAATTTGTTTGTTAATATACTCACACTACGCAATACTGGTATTCGTTAATGGATGGCGTTTTCCTATACATTTATAATGTAATATTCCAAATAACCATCCTTTCCTCTATAAATAACAATTGAAGAAAAATATATAAAATGATGGTTAGAATTTTATTCGCTGATTGCTTTGGTGATTTTGATTGTGTTTTATTGTCTTTATGAATAAACAAACGATTTAGATTTGGAATTGTTTATAGAAAATTTTATTGGACAATAAAAATGAAGGAGAATAAAAATAATAAATCAATTTCAATTGTTAAAAGCCTAGTGCTGAATTTTGTGGATGTTTTTTGAATAAACTCCATGATATTGGTTTAGAGTACATCAAATAGAGCAGCAGCTTATAATTCTTCCAATTTATAAATATATATACATATATTTAGTTTGGATTGAGACTTTGATGATTATTTTCATTTTTTTCATTCTTTCTTATTTCATTTTTAGTATACATATTATGAGTAGATATATAACTACATGTATATACTTGAATGGCAATTCGTGGAATTGGTTGGATGGAACGCAGACTTCAAAAATCGACAAGTCATCTCTTTGAATGACGAATGGAGAGATTAAGCATTTCAAGATATCCTTTGTTGTCAGGACAGGAGAATGCAATGCATTTCAGCTTGGTTGAATGTTAAAAAAAAAATAATTTCTTTTTCTTTAATATTTCTATTAAAGTTTTTATCTATTTTTTTTTCTTCTTAATTCCAAATCAACAAGAAAAATAAATAAAAATACACAAGTATGCCTGCCAAAAATAAAAGATAATTCATGTTTTAATATTAAAACAAATATGCAAATGTGGTTGTGTATTTAGTTCTGTGTGGTTACGTCGTCAACGAGCAAAAAAAAAATACGTAACAAATTCCTTTTATTCGTGATTCACTGTGGGGTGGAATATTCGCGATAGCTGGCATTAGTAAAAACGTGATATTGTCTGCGATTCAACAGGTTGCATACCACCCTTCAGCGTTTCCACGCTCGTTTCCGAGCCATCTCATCGCGACTCAACTTAAACTGCTTTTCAGATATATATTATATACATACATAAACGCGTACATAGGAAGTACATATACATTATACACATACATTAAATAAATGTAACGATAGGGACGCAATTTCCCCATTTTATTTCCCACATATTCTTCCAATTAACTTTCACTTCGTTAACATATTTATCAGCACATTAATATATATATATATATTTCAACGTTATATATTTTTATTCCTATTATAATTGTTTATATATTGTTTAATACAGCAGTAATTTTTTTTTTTGTGTATAAACAAAAATGTTATTTTTTTTCTCGTTTTAAATTTTAAATTGTCAGCATTATACAAATATTTTTTTTTTTTTTGTTATATAACAATGTGTACGATTTTATATACACAACTGTATTACTATGTGTATGTATATTGTATACTTTTTATTTTTTTTAGTACTATTTTTCTATATACTCGTTGCACGAAAACACCATATGTGTAATCTGTGTCAAGAAAATCCCAATCAGCTGCTTGCCAGATTCTTTCGGCACAAGAGTAAAGAGAAGACAAGAAAGATAGAGGAATATATCCTATAGTGACAATGGCTAAGGAATTTTTCGGGAGTATTTTCGTTTTGTCACGTTGTAGTTTTACAGCAGTCTGCACACGTGTATAACGATACGTGTGGGTGCATGTACACTCAGCCATGTGACACATGTCTACCTCTTTATATGTATGTATGTAAGAATTCTTGGACTTTTTTCCATTCTCATTCATGCTGGATTTTTATTTTTATTTCAAACACGTGATGTGTATGTGCCGTGTTATTATTACTATTAAATTTCAGTGAATTATAATGATTTTTATTTTTCATTATTTATATATAGGAATCTTTTTTATTTTTTCTAGTGCATATAAATATTTTTGTAGGCGATATTTTTTTTTGTGATCAATGAAAATATGATAATTTATAGAAAAAAAAATATTCCCGTTTGGGAGAAATATTCTGAATTGATTAGAGGCTTAGCGAATTCAAAAATTCGATTTTTCATATAAATAAAATGAGAAAATTTTTTTTTTTAATTTAACTCGATTTTTCGGTAATCAAAAATTTTTTTTGATGCTATTACATTGTTGATTCAGCATTATAGCGTTTATTGTGAGATATTAATTAATGTCAAATCAATAAATTCCAGTTTAAAGAAAATTTTTTGTCAATTATAATCAATTTTCACCTTTCCAGCTCTACAACTCGAAAACTGATGGTCGGAGAGCGTTTGCGGTGAACAACTTTTTTGTAGCAAATTTAATGCTCTATAAAAGCTGTGCATTCATTTTTTTCAAAATAAATTTTTGATCGTCGAAAAATCGAGTTGAAGTCGAAAAAAAAATTTTCTCGTGTTATTTATATGGAAAATCGAATTTTTGAATTCGCTAAGCTTCTAATTAACTCTGAATTTTTTTTTTTTATAAATAATCAGATTTTCACTGATCACAAACAAAAAAAAATATCGCCTAAAAATGAAATACTCTAATATTTATATATTTATTTATGGTGGATGGATTTTGTGTGATTTTTGCTATTTTATTTTAGTTACAAAGAATATTTTTTCCGGTAATATGAGATGTTTTTCGCCAAAAAATCAGAACATATGTCAGGATCAAGGATACACATATGAAACATTTTACTGTGGTAGCCATGAAAAAAACCATTAGTGTATGTATTTTTTTCTCGTGACCGTTAGATGATGACGCATATACTTTCTTCGTATTGTATGAAAGAAAATTTCTGACATAATGCTGGTGTGCAATTGAGTGAATTATATTATAAATGAACAGCTGAAAAAGTCTGCAGTCATATGATCGAATAAGAAAGAAAAAAAAAATAGTACAGTTTAGTTGATATTAAAATTGGGGCAATTTATAAGAAGAATAAATACAAACGACTTAGTTTATACCATACCAACCAATTTTTTCTTTCAATTTTCTGTGATTTATCAAGATCTTCATATAGGTATAAAGAATGAACCTAATTCTTGCATGGTCACGACGTATTTTTTCCGTTGCACCGTGCGAAATAATTTTAGAAGAAAAAAAAAATACATGAACAGGGTTAAAAGGGTTATTTCAGTAAATTTTCAAATAAATCATAAACGATATTTCCCCATTTAATTTTTTTTTTCATTTTTTTTTCTGTTGTTGAATATAACCCTGAGAAAAAAATTGAATTAAACCTTTTTTACACGCATAAAACGTTGTAACAATAGCTAAAATACCTGTCCACTTTGCGTGGCGTTAAAAATTTTTTTTTCCTTGATTTACAAAATTTATTTGATCCAAGTGGTCCTTTATCAAAATCACGACCACACGACCTGCAAACCACCCCTAAAGTCTCTTTAATCCTTTTTCTCTCAACCCTTTTCTTTTTTTTTTTTCAGCTTTACATTCGCCTTCACACATATTCCATGTATTGAAAAAAAGGTCTTGCCCCTTTCTTCTAAATTACATTTTCGAAAGCATAATAACTTTATACTGGCTTTATATATATTATATTCGCCAGTATTATACCTACATGGGTAATATGGCTGCTTTTCTCCGTAAAAGCGTGAAAATTTGCGAGGACCATGACAGCCGTTTTTATATCTCCCTCCCAATTTCAAAAATTCTACCCTCTCGATATATACACCACCATCATCATTTTTCTCTTTACGTACTTTAATGTTTTTTTTTTTGCTTCTACTTTTTAGATACAATTTTTTTTTTATTTCTTGAAATCCAACTCTTGCCCGCACCCTTCTTTCCCACGGAATCCTTTCTGGCTTTCCGAAAATGCGCGTGCACCGGCCTTAAACATCAGCAACAAACGCACACACACACACACACATATTTTATATATATTCTGTACTTATATATAAATGGCTCAAGGGTTCTTTAGCATCAGGGAGTGCGGGCAGGGGTTGATGGCAGCTTCCATCGCGTTTGGTTGAGGGCAATACGCGCTTCAACGGGAAATAAATGCTGTGGCATTGTGATCCATTCAGTATGGAGAAATTTTAGGACAAATCTTGATGGACGTGAAATGAATGACGCGCTTACATCTACAATACACACACATACATATACATATATATTTATATAATATGTATATACATATAAAATTTTCAGAAAAAAATTAAAACTGTTTTTTTTTTCATAGAAAAAAAAATTTTTTAATTTCATAATTTTTTTATGGAAAAAAAAATTATTCTATATGCAAATTCTTGCAGGTATTATTCTAAATAAATAGAGTAAATGCATAGGGTGTTATTGTATGTATGTAAAAAGATGAAAAAAAAATATATTTGCTGGTGAAATTTGATAATGCATGTATAATAAATGAATATTATTATATTAAACGACAGTTTTTAGTGATCGTTACGTAGCATAAATACGCTGACGTAAATTCTGTATTGCCACCAACTAAGAATGAAGATCATCGGGCCGGAAGAGGGTGTCACCATGGGCGGTACAACGCAAGTGCACAGACATACACATACATGACATCGGCAGGTTTCAGTTGAGCATTTCTCATTCATTCTTATATAAAACTAAAAAAAAAAAAAAAAAGAAATTTTTTATTTCTATTTTTTCTTCTCTTCTTTTTCCTCTTGCGATACATCTATAAACAGGATATCCTCAGAATTCTTCTCTCATACACATATAAATGAATCATCAAACGACCTAGATCCAATATAAAATTTCCATTCATTCGTTAAAAATTCTCAAGACCTTGAAATAAATTATTTTTATTTGAGTTTCCTTTAATTTTTGAATAAAATAAATATACTTATTAAATTAACTATAAATACCCGTAGTAATCCATTAAACAAATTCCATAAACTCTATATACTACTAAATGATGCAATTCATTTAGTATTATTGAATACCTCAAGGGTGCTACCGCAATTCTTGGATGAATTCCAGTGGGCGCACGCAGGTCTTCATATTGTGGTTGGGTTGCATCGTGCTACCTGTCGCGCAAGGCATGAGGAAGTTGTTGGTATGGACCCCAGGACGAGAAAAAGAAGAGATGGATATATGTATACTATACATATTCTTGTATACCTACATATAGAAGATAGCAGCGATGAGAATGAAAGAGAAAGAGAATGATGAAGAGACGCGCGCGGCCAGTCTCTTGGCCAGACCCCCGGCACAACACTACTCACTTCTCACTTGGGAAGTTTTATGTTAAGGAGTAGGGCATACCTTGATGCTCTCTCCACATACATACACGTATGTGACCGCGACCGAGGGTACCTTTTTGTCACTACCCCGATGTGCGGTTCTGTTGGTCGCGTGCCGGACCGGAATCTTCCTTCGTGTCCGTATGCTTTTTTTTTTTCCTTCCTTTTGGCTCTTCCCTTGTGCGGGTTTACCGTTGTTGTATTATTGCTATAGAGACTAACCTGTGCATTAGGTCAATCGGGGATTAACCTGGTTTGCCCTTGATATGAGAACTGACCGGCGCCATTCACGTGACTGAGGAGACAGTAGACACACAGGTGTTTCTCTCATGTTGTGAACAGGGAGAAAAAAATAAATAAAAGAGAAATACAGAAAAATAGATGATAATAGTTGAAGAATATCTGATTTAGTTTTTGTTTAGATTTTATTAATAGAGGAAAGGATGCAAATTTGGAATACCACTTTTTTAAAAAATCGTATTAATCATGGGTTAAGAGATAAAAAAGTAAGAACCGCATTAAATGTTAGAGAAACTTATATTTTATTTAAATAAAAAAAATGAACAGCCTCGGATTATTATAAATAGGATAAATTTTGGTTTAATCATAAAATTGCAGATTGGCGTGGTTTAACCAATGTGAATATAATTTGGAATAGGGTATTCCAAATTACAATCACCTAAATAATCAACTTTAATTAACTATATAAATATCTTTAAACTTAAATCTCAACTATAAAATTTAAAAAATTCAACTTCAAGCTTATATCTAAATCAATTATATTTTTTGTAGTCTTTGCAGTAATCACAAACGTAGCAACCTGAGCCATATTCTAAATTAGCAACATAACCATTTGTAACCTAAAATATTTTTATCATTTTGTGTTACGAATAATTTCTCAAATAAGCGCTGATTTCTACAACTGAGACACTTAACTATAGATTTGTACAAATATAAACATATAAATATAAGTTACACTCAAGATGCAAACAGATTTATTACTTACTTTGAAAATTTTCTAGATAGCACTTTCACTTCGATGCAATTTATCACGGCACTATCAATATTGCTGCTTCTAAGCGATGCTCAATTTATTTGTTAATACTCACACTACGTAATACTGGTATTCTTCAATGGACGGCGTTTTCCTATACTTTTATAATGTAATATTCGAAATAAGCATCCTTTCCTCTATATTTAAAGAATTTTATTTTCTAAACAAAAAAATTCTGAATTGGAAAATTATTTTGCTGGCGCTTTTATGTTGTATCATAAATATTTGTGGGATAAAATAAATTATTTGAATAGTCTATCAAGATATCATGTGCTAAAAGGTATATATATACATAGAAAAAGTGAAGAAAAAATAAAACAAAATAAAACCCTTCTTAGTAAGGGGAAATAAATACCGGACACTATATAATAATTTAGCCAAGTTGCAAAGAAGACATTTTCCCCCCGAGTGAGCAAGAAAACTACTTTGTTTCATGCCCCCCTCTCACACTCATCAGCCTCTCTGTCACTCTTTTGCACTCTCGGTATACTTTCTGTTAGCTTCTACACGGTAGAGCCGTAAAATTTACGATCGTCGAAGTAAAATGGCTTCGACAACTTCACTTCGTTGAGTTTGTGAAAAACGCCCGTATATACTGGCAATAAAGCGATTTATAACGTTTCGTCGGAGGTTTTACACCTCCACACTCTGCTATACAAGCAACACCACGACGAGAGCAATTTAAAATTTCTTAACATCGTATGTATGTAACAAGGAGCTATATAATATATACATGCTTTCAAGCTTCTGCAGATAATATGAATATTTTTTGTAATATATTTATAATGTACATTAAAAGTATAAAAAATATATTCCTAAATATTTCCAGCTGATTCTTAACGGTTACATAAAGTCGATAATATCAAATATATATTGCAATAATAATTCTAGTAATTTAAATGTTAGTTATAGAGTCCTTTGAAGACACACCGACTAAAGTTTCTTTTTTTACCTTCAAAGTTCTTCTCATTATTTTATTTAATCCAGCAATCATCATAATCACAGTATTTTAATAAAACAATTATCACGATATAAATATAACAATAGTACCAAGCTATCTGTGGTAAATAAACAAATTATAATCTCGATCAATGAATAAAAATTCAAATTACAAGAAAATATTAATATATAATTATCAATTTCTTTCATAATTATCTCTTTGAGAAATATTTATACCTACGCAAATTATATTTGTTTGGATTATTTGAAAGTTCGTAACACCCAAGTCGACCTTTTGTCATTGTAGTTGTTAAAAGCTGATTGTGTATATATACATATTACATATGTACGCGCATGGTGCCTGTGGGCCACGATGGCACGACCCGATCGTGAATCAAATGGCATTAAACTTTACAGATGCATATTCATGGGAAACGTATGCAGGATTACACAGATTTCGTTGGCGACACGCCTATAATATGGGGGCCGAACGTATTGCTGCATTGGCCAGGACAAAGGACAACAATTTTTAGTCATATAGGCATATTTATCAAAAGCCCTTGAAAAATGATTATGGTTAGTGCGGAGAGAAAAGGATAAAGGTAGAAGCGTCAAAAATTGGTCGAACCGTTTTTCACAACGTTTCTCAGTATACCTATATTTATATACTATTTATATACGTCTATATATATTTATGTATATAGGAAAAAGAGAGGGGAAATGTGTCGCATAAATTTATGATCTCTGAGCAATGTAACACTTGCATGTAACTATCAAATTATCAATAGAAAGATATGATATTGCTTAATTCAGTTTATTCAATCAATTTTATTCCTTTATGTGAATTTTAATATATGAACATGTTTTATATATATATATTTACAGTACCACTATCGAATTTTTGCAGCTGCATGCATTTCATTATGAGATATATGCCTGTGCAATAAATTATATTCTCAAATAAATTCCATGTAAAATCAACAGAGAAAAACAATTTATATTTTAAAATTTCTTTCATCACTAGAAAATAATAAAAAATTTTTTTTTGAATAATAATAATAATAATAATAATAATAATAATAATAATAATAATAGTAGTAGTAGTAGTAGTAATAATAGTAATAATAGTAATAGTAATGATAGTAATAGTAATAATAGTAGTAATAATAATAGTAATAATAAAAGTAATAATAGTAATAGTAATAATAATAACAGTAACAATAATAATAGTAATAACAATAGTAATAATAATAGTAATAACAGTAATAGTAATAATAGTAATAATAATAGTAATAGTAGTAATATTAATAATAATAGCAATAATAATATTAATAATAATATTAATAGTAATAATAGTAATAGTAATAATAGTAATGATAGTAGTAGTAATAATAATAGTAATAATAGTAATAATAGTAATAGTAATAATAGTAATAATAATAGTAATAGTAGTAGTAGTAGTAGTAGTAGTAGTAGTAGTAGTAATAATAATAATAATAATAATAATAATAATAATAATAATAATAATAATAATAAGGAAGAGAATTATCAAATAAATCATTAGCTGATATTCAGTATATTTATACCACCTTTATTTTATTAAAAATATAAATAAAAGTATTGAATTAAAAATATCATCGTAAAATTATTTTAATTGCAAAAAATTTTGGCACACGACAATTATTTATATTTCACCACGTGTGTAAAGTTATTTAGTCTGACCATGAATACACACCATGGATTATAGGGCGCGTGTTTGTTAAGAAGGAGGCGCTCTGGACCTTCTTCACCTTCTTATTCTTCATCTTTTTACCACCATCTCATTTTTTTTTTTTTTCTTTTCTTATTATAATTCTCACTCCCTCCATCTCTCATCGGTGGCTCGTGCGGTGTTTTTGGGGCGTCAGGGACTTTTTGGTCGGTTACGCAAACGTTGTTGTGTCACGCACTAGATTATCCTCACTCATTTTTGCCGGAAGGACGAATAGGAAGGGGTTGCCGGTGTCGCGCGATATTCTTTCGCGCGCGCACGCCACAACGTGGAGCCATACTACTGCTATTCAAATGCAGATCCCCAACGGAGAACCGGATGAAAGCTGTCGATCTACGGGACCGCGAAGAAACTCGAGACTTGCCTCACTTCAGGTAAATACATATATATATATATATATAAATATATATAACGCTGTGAGTGAATTCAGTTGGGGCGAAAATTTAGAGTTGGAGATTATTCAAAAGCGTGACATCTTGAATTGTAACGAGCACTTCATTCTTGCGCATGCGTCAATGCAAATGGTTGCGATACCTACCAACCGTTTGAATTCACGTGAGATTTCATTTGAATACACCTGAATATACCATTCAAATAATATATATTATATGTGCAGTACCTGGGATATATATGTAATTTTTTTTTTTTTTTTTTTTTTTTAATTCTAAATTATATAGTGAAGAATATATAGGATAATGGAATATAGCTATTTACTACTGAAACGAATATATAATAAAGATTTAAAAATATAAAATTTATCTTTCTGCACATGCTGTTTACTATACCGGCAATATTTCAAAATATAACCATAATATAAATGTGCATTCATAGCTCCAAAGTGTGGTAAATTTTATGTCTAAGTTGTATGTATAGGACTTGGAATTTCTCGTGAATTTTATTATTCATCCTTCACAATTGTTTTATTACCTTCCTCTCCTTTTTTTTTTTTCTTCATTTTATTTCAGATTA
>JAQQBS010000001.1:1977184-1994782 GCA_030347275.1 Microctonus aethiopoides
ACTTTTTTTTTTTTATATGTACAACCCAGAAAGAAAGAAAAACTTGTAGAAAATTTCACTTAAAATATTGTTTTTACAGATTAAGATGGAAGAAGATAAATGAAGAACTAAATTTACTATCTTACAACACAGCATTATTATTTTTATATTATTATTATTATTATTATTATTATTTTCCCTCTTGAGTTTACTACAAATATTTAAGACGTGCGAGTTTTGAGTAAAATAAGTGAATAAGGAGAAGCTTTTCATTTTAATATTACGCAAATTATTTAATCACTTCAGTATAAAATATTGAACATGGTTTTTTTAATATATGAATGAATGAATGAATATAATGTGTGAGATAATTTTATAATTTTGCATATTTTTATACACAAAGATCTTATTATTGATTATCATAACTAAAAAACTACCATGAGAATCACAGAGGAAAAGAGAGCAAAGGTGAGTGATAGAATACATAAGTGAGCGTGTTAAAACAGTAACGAATGAAAAAAAAAAAAAAAAAAAATTCGATGAACCAAAACCCATAAGAGATTTGGGACTGGATCCAAACTGGTTCGTTGAGTGGATACTAATCTTGTAAAAAAATCTTTCGGATTACAGATAACAAACTTCACTCCTTTGGTAATATCTATTTTTTTTCTTCTATTTTCCTTTCGTTTTCTTTTTTTTTTTTTATTTATTTTTTTTTTCAGTCTTTTTTTGCTATTCGCTTTCCAAGAATCTGATAAGAACTTTATGTTTCCCATATATTACGATATCTTCCACTTCATATATAGTTTATTTTCATTGTTACAAAGGATGAGAAGAAAATAAAATAAAAGAAAGGAAAAAAAAAAAAAAGAAAAAAAAATCGAGGAAGAACTTTCATTCACGTGTTTCATCGTGTGACATTGGATCGTAACCATGAAAGACATTGAAGCGTATACATGGAAGACATATATATCGAAAAGAATATAAACATATATAAGCAGTAAGACAGAGAAACAGTAAAAAAAAAAAAAAAAAAAAAAAAAAAAAAAAAAAATAAAGAGAAAAGTTTAACAATGAACAATAACGTTTGCTGTATAATAATAAAAGGACGAGTAAGGATATATTGATAGACGCACTATGGGGAAAGCCCTCAAAAACGTATTTACGTACCTGTTCAAATGCCTTCTATCTCTCACTCTCTTTTTCACATTCTTTATTTTATTTTCTCTCCTTTTCCGACCCCTTTGCTCATAAATCCAATCATACATGCACACACATACGCGCACATTCACACAATATATAAAATTTATTTCCACATCCACAAACAGAAATAGTTATATCATAGAATGAATGCTTGATGGTACATGTATAAATATCATAAACTAGTTTTCAAACTTGAATAATATAATTAAAGATAAGTTTATAAAAAAAATATCTATAAAAACTTATGATGAACTAAAAGAAAAATAGTGTCTTAAAAAATATGAAGGCCACCCGTATTGTTATAAATAATTCATTCTAACAATTTTTATCTAGAATATATTTATGGTCAATGTCAAATTTATCAGATCTTAAATATTCTATCGATGGTGTTTTAGAAATCGCATCGTATTTTATATCTGCATACGACGATTGCAAATGCACGAACCAAGTAAGTTAGTTTGTCATGTGATAATATATCTACTGATTTACATATACATATATGTAACAAGAACAAACACCCAGCTATATACAAATATACATAATATTATATACTGTAAATTTTAGCCCCTTTGTGATGTCCTTTGCTGCCTCTACATCTTCAGTGCCATCGTGTACGCCCCACAGCGATGCTAATGAAGCTGGACGTTAATGAATCCATTTCACGACCGTGAAGATTCTCAGATAATCTGTGTGATAGATTTCTAGACTGAGAAATATATAGTAATTTTGCGCTTTCTCACTCAATCTTACCAATCTCCCTATTTTCATTCTTTCTCGCCGGAGATTAATTTTCTCAGCTTGTTCGCAGTTGCAACTTTCTCTTGAATATTTAAATCAAAGAGTAGGGAAATGGAGATTTTTTTTTTTTTTTTCATTATTATCAATTATATGAAACTTTAAATATTTTATTTGTTTATCTTTATAAATTATTTTATTTTGATATTATCAATTTCTCCTGGTAATATCAAAATAAAATAATTATAATTTTGGTACTCGATTATTTTTATTTATAATCAAAATTAAATTATATACAATGATACCTTAACTAACTTTTGTAGGATACAAAATTATATTATTCATATCGCACTTAAGATAATATATATAAATGTAGAACCAGTGAAAATGATGAAAATCGATGGTATATTTAAAAAATAAATTTACTATATTCATGAAAAATTTTATTGTTCACTAAAATATAGTCATAAATTATATTTTGAAACTATAAATACCTATGTTTAAGAGCCTAGAATACTATACAAATTTAAGTCCGATGGAATGTACAGTAATTAAATGACGTCATTAGAAGAATGCAAATTGTATTGAAACATCGTAAATAAATGGATATATATTTTTGAGATGCTTGTAGTTAAAGCTATTGGTTGTATTACTGTATTGTATACTTATGGCTCTAGGTATAAATTGTAAATCGGCGTACACGAAAGAAAGGTTACGGCTTAACCTTGGTTTCTCCTCCCCTATATGTATATACTGCTTTCCTCATCCATTATTTTTTTTTTCTCCCTCTCTTTTACTTTGGTTGTCCTCCTCGACGACTCCACCTACTCTTGCCAGCCTTACTATATGTGCTCTTCCATGTTCTAGTCATCATTTTCCAGCCCATGTAGTATATATATTTTCTGTCATTTTTTCTTTCTCACTTGTCATGTTGCCAACTCGATTTGAAAAATTTACCACCCGCTGGTGCGTTTCACCTCGACCAAACAATAGATTCTCCTACCGCTCCACTACAATCGTATGAAAATTGTGACGGTTTTACTGTCGTTGAAAATTTTTGCTAAATATACAGCCATTGGGGATATATAATATATATACATGTATAAATAATATTAGGCAGCTTTTGGTTTACCTACGAATTTTAGATAGAATACACGAAAATTCTTGGTAAAATTCAGTTTTATTATTTACTATTTTCGTCGACTTGTTCTTATTATTATAATATATCACGACGTTGTTATATATTATTTATTTCTCTTGAAAAAACTTTTGATTATCTCATTTACTAAACGTATATCTTTATTGAGTAATTAAATAATACAATTAGCATTAATATCAATATTTAATTTAATATCAAAATTTAATGACGTTGGGTAAAATTCATAGAATTTAACGCAAATTTATTTGTGAAATTCAATTAAATATATTATTAATAATACAATTGTGATTATTCCACAGACTCATTTATAAATAAACTCAAAAGATTCTAAAAAAAAAAAAATAAAACAAATTTTTTATGAAAATAAAAAATAATTTTGAGTTTAAATTTCAATGGTTAATTTTTATATATTAAATATTTAGTTTTGACGATACTAAAACAGGAATTTGACATGTAATATTATCAAATTATCCCATTCCTCCCATTCTTTATCCCTTCACCTTATTCCTCTTTGCAATTTTTTTCTTTGTACTTTATCCCATTTATTTCATGATTTTATTCTACTCCTCGACATTATAATTTCAACCTTCTGACCATTTAATATCTTAGAAAACGAAAAAAAAAATAAATAAAAATAATTTTTGTTTAAAATATTTGATATTTATTTATTATTTTTATACATATCAGTAATAAATTCTTGTTAAAAATATATATAAATATATTTTGTACATTTTTTTTTCAGCCCCATGTAAACTTTAAATGTATAGGGAATTATTGTTGGATCGAAGCTGGTTATTAAGTTATTTATGACCGTACAACAGAGTCCATCCAATCGTCCAGTCTATTTCGTTCACACACGAGTGGGTGTTTACATGTATGTGTTTATGTTCTTTTGGTATTTTTTATTTATTTATTTATTTTTTTTTCGTTCTTCGTGACAAAAAATAGAGGGGTCAATAACACCAACAGAGAGGGGTTGGATTGATGTGGACATCCGGATATATCGGAAGATGGTAGAGTGGTACCAACATCACTACCATCATTGCGTTTCTGGTGGACTCTGTTACATAAGAGTGTGTACGTACGAAAGGTCTACGTTGCCCAAAACAAATCCAAGGGTTCGTCACTCCCTTGGGAATTATCTCTTTTCAGTCCCTCAACCACCACTGGCGCCACCGCTCAACCATACTCTTCATCCACCCTTGACTTACCCCACTCTATCTCTATTGGAAAAAAGTCTCCCTTTTTATATATAAATATATATATGCATCTATGGATTTTCAGAAATCGCGACACAACCAGAGAAACAGCATGAATAATTTGCACTCATGGAATAGAGTATCGAATGAAACTTAGAAACGAATTTTTTATTGACAAGACAAAGAAATAAATGGAATAATGTAGAAAGAAAAAAATTGCAAGAAGGAATGAGGTGAAGGGATAAAGAAAGAGAGGAATGGGGTAGTTTGATAATAATTTATATCAATTGGCTGCAGTTTTAGTATCGACAAAATTAAATGTTTAATATTTAAAAATTATAAATTTAAAAAATATTAAATAAAAAAAAAAACCATTAGAAATTATAAATTCAAATTTTTTTTTTTATATTTATAAAAGACTAGCCTTAGCCCGCGTGACTCTGCTCGCGTGGGAGTAGTTCTTAGAGACATTAGATATGTAGGAAATAATCACAAACAATAATTCCATGGAAAATAGAAATTTTATAATAATAACCATAAAAATGTAGTTCAATAAATATTACATCATCTTTACTTTTATGTTTATAAAAGAATTATTTTCAACTATATACACATAACATGACACAGCATTGGTGTAATAATACTTTGTAGCATTTTTTGACACACTAAAAATAATACATATTATTTTGTAAAAAAAAATCGACGTTTGTTGTGAAAAAAACCAAAAAAAGTTTATAAGTATTCTGAGGGCAAAATATAGAACTGTGCACATTTTCGCGTTATTCAGTGCTGTGGTTTAGGCGTGATGCCCGGACACAGTGCAGACATTCACATTTATAGTATAGATTTGTTTTTTTTTTTTATAGAATTTTTAGAATTTATTTATAAATGAGTCTATGGAATAATTTCAATTGTATTATTATAATAATGTTTAATTGAATTTCTCAGATGAATTTACGTTAAATTCTATGAATTTTATCTAACGTCATTTAGTATTGATACTAATGCTAATTGTATTATTTAATTACTCGATAAAGATATACGTTTAGTAAATGAGATAATCGGAAGTTTCTTCGAGAGTGAAATTCTGTCTAGAGATTATACAACTGTTCACCAGTCTCGTCTTTCATTCATCGTTTATGCAGGAAGCACACCCACGATAGACACATAAAGGATAGTAATTTTCCGAAAATTCACACTCTGTCTGTGCGACTGTTACTCGCGTCGAATGAGTTTTAGTTCATTGATAATTCATTGAATGTCTGTATGCAGTGACACCAAACTATTGACGACAGTTCTTCAGTGAACACTCGCAGAAAAAAAAAATAAATAAAAGAAAATTAAATAGAGTAAATAAATGAATAAGAACTAAAAGGCGAAAGGCAAAAGAATTTATTTCACCGTTAGCTTTCATCATGAAGTAAATGTTGCAAGTAAGAAATAAGAAGGATAAAAGAGAATTATGAAAAAGACCAAAAGATTGTCAGTAATTTATAAGTCACTAAATCCTAATGTCTACCATGAACTTACCACAAGTTTCTTGTACTTACTACGAATAAAACCCGATTCCTTCAAGTTATCCGCAAATCGTCCTAAATACTAAAGACACTTGAAAAAAACCATATTATTTATACACTAAAATTATCTTGAACATATCTTAGAAAAATTATACAAGATTTTAGCATAAAGATTAAGATTTATTAAATCCTTTCAATATTCTTCGCCACTATAATATATAATCCATACTTAATTTTTTTTCTCCTTTCCACTTCTACAGAAACAAATTGAATTAATTCAATCAAAATTACATCTCAATTAAAATCCATAATAAATTCACATAACTATAAATATCACAATCATCCTGCATATCTTAAATCTCATCCAATATAACAATTCTCTTGATAATACGCGATGGATTTCACAAGATAGGATTAATTTTATAATTGAAGTTGTAGAATATATACTGATGTGTATGATCCATATAGAAATATATTGGAGGCGAGCTGCTTTAAAGGAAGTAAAGTGTCCGCCAGGGTCCGAGAAAATATAACGTGAGGGTGAACATGTATGGCAATCGATCACCATTCCACCCTCAGGGGCGTTGGTCTCTCTTTTGCCCCTACTTCTCATCTCTCACCATATCTCCATGTTCGTCTCGTCTCGAAAACTGCCTTCGTGCTGCCGCACCAAACACACTCTCTATACATTCGCCAAATTTACCTAACGTATATTCCAGGCGTGCAGCAGAGTATATGGATATAACATCAGAATTCTCCCTTACTCACACTGTTAAATGTCCCATGTCATATCTGTGTCTCTACCAGTCTTACGTGCAATCACCATACGCCATCCTCGTCATCATGCCAAGGCCTTTACTCTAGAATAGAGAGAACTTGTTATACGAACGTGATGGACTCTCTCGTGTATAGCTCACGGATATGAGACGAGAGTGGAGGCGCGACAATCGTGAGGCGATGGCGCAAGGCACAAAGGACACACACACATACACACACATGAACACACATAGAGGGTGGAAGAAAGAGGAAAGAGGGTGCAGAAGCTTTTAGAGCTTGGAATATTCACGAGGCGAGCCACGGACAGGCAAAGCACATTCACCATCTACTGTGCGAGAAAACAGAAGTGCGGAGAGACAACGACGACGACGACGACGATCCTACCGAATATTCTCTCTCACACTTTGTGCACGTCCAAGTTGGTAATTTTCTTGCTTATTTTTTTTTTTTTTTTTTGTGTATGTCAACGATGGAAAAAAAATTACAACGGGCGTTAACGAAAGTGGACGCCTTGTTTTTGGAAGAGATGATGGTAGCTAAAAGCATAAGCTTTTCGTCAATAATAAATGACATCATGACATTAATGATGTATGTTTTGTGTTGAATTCTATCTACTATACATAGGCTTGTGAGAAAAAATAAATAAATAAAAATATTGATCTCATGCTGCAGCTGAGAGGAAAAAAAAAATAATCTTGGTAGAATATATATTTTTTTAGAAAAATTATTAGTATTTCTATTAAATAGAATAAATTATATGATGCATACATAAATGTCAGAATAAATAGATAGATAGATTTTTATTTTAATGTCCTAGAACAACAGCTACAGGACAAATATTATGCATACAGTAATACATGAAATAAAAGTAGAATATCAGTATAAAGTACAATGATTTACAATAATAGTAATAGCTCTCATTTTCAAGCAAGAAACAAAAATTGAAATGAAAAGTAAATAGTCATTTGAATTGATTTGGTGCGAGTTTACCCAAATTAATTAATATTTTGGTTTCTTAATGACTTAATAATAATAATAATAATAATAATAATAATAATAATAATAATAATAATAATAATAATAATAATAATAATAATAATAATAATAATAATAATAATAATAATAATAATAATAATAATAATAATAATAATAATAATAATAATAATAATAGCTCTGATTCAAAAGCGAAGTAAAGTAAAAGTAGTAATACTATTAAAGTAACGATGATTTATAATAATAATGGATAAAGTGTAGTACACTGAGAGAATTTTCGACGAAAATTTACCCCGCAATTCATAGTAAGCCTGGGACACACTGGTATTCGATAGAAAAGTACACATTTTAAGTTATTTTTTAATATGGACTGCTGTAAATATTACGCGAATTAAGAATATATATTTAGAAATAGGCTAAATTATACTAAGTAGTCATGTAATTTTTACAATGTACAAACGATGAATTTTTACCCTTCTACATAGCATTTTTTCTACTTTTTACCATGCTTAGCGTTTCAAAATTATTTGTATAATTTTTACTTTGCGTGAGGGGTAAAATTTGTTCGGATTGTCATTATGTCCCGCGGTTACTTGAATGCGGGGTAAATATTGCGCTGCATTTCGCCGTAATTTTTAACCAAAAATTCTCTCCGTGTAGCACACGTTCTCTAGTGAAGAAGAAAAATTGAAATAAAAATAAGATAATCATCAAATGTGATTAAGTGTGAATTCACATAAAATAATTTCATAATTTCATAACGACTAGTTATACTCAAATTCTTTGGCAAATAAGTAATTTTTTAAATATGACAATGTATGTCATAGGTTTTTCATGGTATTTTTATTTTTTTTTTTTTTTAGAACAATTCAGCGTTTCTCTACCTGACTCAAGGTATTTTCCAATGATTTTCCTGACTGAAAATAAAAACAAAACAAAAACCTCATACAATACGTGCACACTTTTGGCATGAAAGTATATAAAATAAGTATACAGAGTGAACAACTGATGAGCCTGTGGTAAACTACTACATATATTATATACAACTGGTCTGTCGACTTTGATTTCGTATTCAACCAGCGTCGATGAGTTGTGCACACTACCGCCAAAGCCCATTGGTGCGGATGGTGAGTATACGAGTAGGTCCTGGAAGGACTTCTTCGGCAATCAGCGGTGGTCCACAGACCTTGTTTGTCTTTGCGCGTGATTGGCGCCTTGGACTGACGTACACATAACTTAGCTCCTGGGCCAAGTGTTCTTCCTCTCACTCGTTCACTTTATCTTCCTCTTTATTTTTTCCATCACTCTTATTGCGCCTCACTTACGTGCGTGTATTTGAAGTCTGTCGACTCAAAGCCCTCTTCCTCTCTTCTGCTTCTTCTTTTCTTCTCACTACGTGACGTCCCTCCATATGAGGATCACGCACGTTGAAAATCAATCCTCTTATATACTCTTTCAATTTAATAACAATATTACTAAATAAATATTTTGTATCATATCAATTAATTGGATATATATATTCTCGAATTAAATTCTCTAAATCATTGTGGATTTAATATCCATATATATACATATATAAATTTTTTTATTTTAATCTCATGAAGAATTTGGTGTAACATAAATGTTTTCGTGTGTGTATGTTAGTGTGTATACAGCTTCCAAGATGTTTCTGTATTGAGCGCGAACGTGGATGAACTCTGAAAGCTATATTGTATGTTGGTGTTGGTTATTCCACGTGTGCGTGTGATATGAGACCCGGTAGGAATTTACCGGCAGGCGTAAATTCTCTCGTTGCTTTTCCTTTATATGTATATATGTATACATATATAACCAGATTCGTATGTATGTGCTCCCCTTCGGTGGACTTTAGAGTCCACCCTAACAACTTCTCCCTATCCGTTCTCCCTTACAACCACCCACACACACACCCATCGCCCTTTTCATCTACGCCATTTCTGGCCATTGCCTTCGCTGCCTCTAGCGACAACATTCTGAGTCCAACCAAGGGGTTGGAGAGAAGAGAGTATATCTCATTTTATCTCACTCTTTCAAACCCACCAGCCTTCGCACCATGCGAATATAACTCCAGTGATCCTCAAGTCCGTTGTCTTTTCTCCTAGCTGGCCACTGGCCAACACCCAATTATTCCTTGTTTTTTTTCTTTTTCATTTTGCTTATATTTTATTTTTGTTATTTCTGTTTATATTCAGAGTCGAAATTTTTATGCTACTTTAAACCTCATTATTGGCATTTAGTAAGGTTATTCAGGAACAAGGAAGGCTGTTTAGAAATATTTTAATAGAAAATACAACACCTCGAAGTAGCGACATATTGCCAAATGTTCCATTTTAAGGCGCAAAGGAGGAGCTTGCGTCCAAGTTTATTATGAATTAAAATATTACAATGTTGTGTTGGGTGTAAAAAGCATCAAACTAGGTCCAATCTTAGATTTTTAGAGGTTCCCCAGATTCAAAGTAGAATTGATAGGCCAACGAGTGCCATAGGATATTTAAATTAATCAGTTTAATCAACTACTAGAAGATTTAGAGAAGCACAAAAATTTCGACTCGATATATTACAATGTTGTATTGAGTATAAAAAGCATCAAACTAGGTTCATTCCTAAATTTTTAGAGGCTCCCCAGATTCAAAGTAGAATTGATATATACGAATAAGTGCCATAGGATGTTTAATCGACTACTAGAAGACTTAGAAAAGCACAAAAATTTCGACTTTGGATAAAATTATATCACATAATTATATTTCATATATCTATTATAAATCATTGGATATAAATGTATAGAATTCAGATTGGCATAATGATCATATGCAAATATAATTGAGTGTGATGTATTTGTAGTAAATGATGTGTTCGATCAGTAAATTAACAACACAATATTGTGCATATATACCATGCACATATAGTCCATATATAGATAAATTGCATTGAAGGTGTGCATCAGTGGAAGGACCTGCCAGTTGACGAGACTCTGTGCACTTGACGACTCAAAGCAGTACACGATTTTGCGCTCATACAGGACGTTCATACAACGATGTACGCTTGGCGCACGAAAGGGAGTCACTTCGATCGAACGTAATTCCCTGAAAGGACTTGGACTCTCTCGCTTTCTCCCTTGGGCGAGCCCGCGAGATTGAGTCTATATAGTACGTGTATATATCGAGGAAAGAGGAGAGAGAAAGAGAGAGGGAGAAATTCTCCTTCTACTAGAGTTGGTTGGTCGGATCGAGAGGCAACCGAGCGGAGAACACCCTGAGCTCGGTAAGTGGCGTATGGAGATATCTAGGCATGGGGAGAGTGAGTATAGGACGTGAGGGGCGCAGGTTGGTTCGTTTTCGCGAGGGTGCGAGGCAAAAGCAATGTAGAGTGAGGAAGATGAGGACGACGAAGAAGATTGGAGAGAGGACGAGTGAGAAACGTCATAGGGACACTTGGGCAAGGGTGCAAGTGAGACTTGAGAATGTCAAGATGAGAAGGATGGATGAAGAAAGGCGGAGAGAAATGAGGAAGATGAGAGGGACGACGCGCACGACATCTATAGGACGTGAATGTCCTCTACTGATGATGGAGTTTGTCTATCTCCCTCACGATTTTCCTCGTTGATGTCGTCTATATAGATAAGTTCTCTGTATTCAAAATACGTCAATAGTAAATAGAATTTGTATGTGTTGTATATACATGTTATATAATATACATATATATAATATGTGAAATTGAAGGTTGTAAGGTGGTCAGGGGTGAAGTGTGCCAAAGAGACTATTCTCCTGATGATGATGGTGAATTATGTCACGTTCGCTATTCAAAGCAAATTCTAATGTTGAATGATGATGAGAATATGGCTATGTAAATTTTGCATCTAATTTCAAATGAAATAATTTTTTTTTCCCCTTTGTATTGTGAATTAATTCGTTCTTTTTTTGTATTTAAATTAAGGTATTGGAAAATTGCTCTATCTTGTGCTCCATACATGAGTATTGGAGCTTACATTGTGGTGGGAAGTGATCGATTTAAGGTAAAATCTTATCAAAAATTATAACATAATCAAATATTACCTCATGTCGAGCATATGTTTGCAAATTGTTTATTAGTGTAAATTACTACAGATATGACTAGTAAAGTGACAAATCAGAGCATTCGGAGTGAGTGTACAGGACACAAGAAGACCTAGAAAATGCCAAAATATGTTCATGAGGAATGTGTGGACCTAACCAAAGAAATGAAAGGCAATTTTATGTTCCCATTATGTGAATAATAGTTTTTATTATATCTTTTCAATGTACTTACTAAGTTAAAAATAAATATTTCTCTTGTAACCTAAAACAAATCAATTTTTTCATAAACGGCCATATTGCTAATTATTTTTATTTGGCTTTCAAACATGTGCAACTTTACTCTGAAATAATTCTTATTGCTTATTATTTAGCATTACCTTGAAAAAAAAATAAATAAAATCGCTTAGAGTGGGCATATTGTATTCATCTACCTTATTTATTAAAAGTACTTGAAGGGATATATATTATAGTGGTATAGATTAAAAAATTACTGTGTCAGTGTGCCAATGTATTGTGTCGGAAGTAATATTATAAGGATGGCTAAATGAAAGGTTAAAGGGGTTTATATTGTCAAGCGAAAAATGGATGTTGATTATACATGTGCAGTATATCTATATTTAGCTGCGCGTTGCAGACTCAAAAATGTGGACGTACCTGACGGATAGAATGAAAATTTCATCGTTTAAAGTATTCAAACTTCGCTTTGGAGGTTGGTACGTATAGTGATAGATAATGAGAGAGGATGAACAGAGTTCGAGGGTGTGCTCTCTTGCTCGTTCATTTTCCCTCCCATCTATTATCAATAACGCGTGGGGGATTCGTCCGCCACCGTTACTGCGACCGTGGCCGTGACTTCCCTTGAATATTTTAACAGCTACAGTAATGATCCGCATAGAATGCCGCAGAGTATAATAAAGTGAATCTCATTAAGGAATTGTCATATATAATTTTATATGACAATGATATAATCAAATAAAATAATAATTTAAAATATTAACTTAAATAAAAAGAGTTATATTTTAATATATTATTATTGCACTATATATTCATCGTGGCAATTATTAGATTGTTTACATTTTGTTTGTTACAATGAATGAACGAGGAGTAGAAAGAAAAATTAACAAAAAAAAATTCTATATATAATGAAACAAATAAAGAAGAAAAAATAAATGATATATTATTGTGGTTATTTGACTCATCTCAACGTAGAGAGAGCACGATGAGAAATTTCATGTCGCCATGTGCAAAATTATCTTTTGCTGCTTCGTTTCAACGTGAATCGGGCTTAAGGACCTCGGTGTTTGTTCCAGACAAAGAAAGCGTTCATTAAGGAAACGCATTAGCGGCAAGCTTTTTCATCCCTTCTCTGTGTCCTCTTCCTCATATTTTTTTTCAGTCTTTATTTATTTATTTATTTACTTATTTATTTATATTTATTTATTCATTTATTTTTATATTACATCCAACTCTTTCTTGATCTATCCTCATCAAATTCAACAGCTAAATAAATAGTCACACACATTTTATACTTACCAAAAAAAAAAATAAATTAAAAAAAAAAAACAATTATATAAAATTCTTCGTCGTATAATATTTAATCGCTTACAATCATTGACTTTATTATATACATATATATAATTCACATACGTACAAATATATATATATAGATTCAGTTGTAGTGCATCAGACACGAAGCTGACCCTTACATCAACCTCCAGCTGATCCCTTCTATTCCACAACTGCACGATCTTCGTGCTGTTGTCTCGATCGCCATAATTTGCTGCCTCTTCTTCCTTCTTCTCATTCTCATAATTCTCTCTTTCATTTTCTCTCTACTGTCTTCTTCTCTTTTCCTTTACTCACTCTCTTCATTTACTCTGTTTCCTCACCACGAATTCTTATTTCCATTCCTTTTTGCAATACGTTTCATATCCATGTCTACACACAGAACTCATGATGACCTCTGCCACTATTTTTCGAGTTATTATTTTAGCTGGTCCATCTCACTGAACTTCATTCTCTCTTTCCTTATATATATTTATTTTTTTTTTCCTTCATCTCATTTATTTTTTTCTCATTTTTCTTTTTTATCCTCTGTTGATGATCCATCAGGTTGATGCGCTTGGCTTCAAGGCTGAAGTATATGAATTTAATTCCAGTTTCGCAATCGAGTATATTTATATCTGAATACATATTTCGTGATCGAAACATGTTATTATAGATGAAAAACTGATTTTAATTGGATCAAATGACAGGTTAAACAATCTTTCATTATTTTTTCTATATCTTTTGATATTGAAATAAATATAAGAAAAAATAAACAATTTAAATTACCAACAACTGATTATATTAATTGATAATCTTCTTGAGTATAATTTACTACTTCGTTTTGTTAACTAATATAATATATCTGTACTACAACTAGACCATTTGGAAGATTAAGATTATCTATAAAGGTTTCATTATCTCAAAAAGATAAAAATTTCGATCGGTAAAGATTTAAAAATAAAAGTGCCTTTATCTTAATATTATGATCTAAACTCAGCCATGAAGTGAAATATGCCAGAAAATATAAATTTTTATTACTTCTATGACAATATAGTATTTATTTAAAATATAAATATTAATAGAAAATATAAATAGAAAAATTTTAAACTCATATAATGTAAACATTATAAATTGCATTTTCATGTGGTCTTTAAATATAAATACGTCAAGATAATATATTGAAAAATATTTTCCAATACATTAATTTATATTTTATGATGTAGTGTATATTTAATTTATAATTAATACTTTATCGTTTTTTTTTTAATTTTTTTTTTTGGTGCATTATATCGATGAATTATGCGAGACTCAACACAAAAACTCACAAATCACGTTGTGTCAATGAATTATATTTAATGATTGATTTTATATAAATATAAACCTGTTTTTTTGTGATTGGAAGTGATAAACTTTCATTTAATTGTGATATTGTGATTGATGTTTGAACTCGTGTAATTACTGCCATAGTGCATTCGCATTCACATCTGTAAATATAATTTAATAAATGTGATTAATTGCCAAACTGTCTTTACATTTTTATTTTTAAAAATAAACATTTAATTTATGGCAAACATATCAATTTATTTTTTCGAAATATATTTTTGTCAGCAATTTTATTCTTCCCTCTTTATTTTTTTTATTCATTTTCTCACAACAATTGGCCCGCCAGATCTCATATAAATATATATATTATAATGACAAATACCACGCACTGGTGTATGTTGTTGGCAACATCTGGAAAAGACACGTCTGTGTGAAGGAAATTTTCAGATACATTTGACATGTTAGGGGCTGTAGTTCCCTTGAGATTCAAGTAAATTACATTCCACAGTTCGCTCACTCTTTCAATTTCTTTACAAACTTCATTCAATACCAATCACAAATGAACGTTCGTCCACTTGATAATTTAATAAAATTAAAAGTATAAAAAAAAAAAAAAAAAAAAAAAAAAAAAAAAAAAATAAGTAAATAAAACTATAATTCAAGGTTATTAAATAATTGTCCAGTATTACATAAATAAATATATACCAATATACATATGTTTAACTGATTATCATGACATCTGGAGTAAATTTATAGACGTTCTACGTTTACCTGTGTCCGACCACCTTTTGTCTAATTCTCAGAACAAAGTTCAAATAATAATTTAAACGAAAAAAAAAAAAAAAAAAATAATTTTACTGAAACGGCACGAATACATAAGCGCGCAACATCATAGTGAATCCTAGAATATTATTACGCATATTCACGTCACAAATTTTAAATGCAAGATACTATATTTGACACGCCCCTATCATTCAAACAACTGACCAAAAACTTTTTTTATTTTTTTTTTCTGTGGACAAGCGCCATCAGGGATCTTTTTCTTTGTGGGTAATTAAGTCTCGTGGACTGAGTTCACGTGACTTTTGTTGGGACGAGGAAGGGAAGCTCTTCTATACATACATATATATGTATATATATATATGTATATATATATTCAGGTATTACTAAAGCGCACGATGAAACATAGGCCATAGGGTGATAGACAACGTGCCATTGTCGTTTTTCTACTGTGTGGTTTTGGTCCCTTTTTCTATTGAGTAGGTGGAGCAAAGAACGACCCGGACATCAGCTATATAAAACTGACGTTGATTGACGTCCAACAGACATTTCCAATTATTATAAATATTATAAACCTTTAAACAGAATCAGTAATGAAACATTTAAAGTTTTTCTTCTTACATTGATTTCAAGGCCATGTTTGATGATGATTTTGATTGATATTAATACATTAATAATACATTTGTAATTTTTTAATAAATTTATATACATCGTGAAATCATCGGTGTAAATATGGTGAAGACCTTGAAATGAATGTCGAAATGAGAAAAATGATTGAGATGTGGGTGTATAATTCATTTTGTTTTTTTTTTAATTCACTTTATTTTTATTTTAAGTTTAACAGCGAAAATATGACGATTAAAAATTATGAAATGATATTATTATATTTTATTTAATATTTTTGTTTATTTGTTTGAATTAATATTTGAATGCTGTTTCCGTTTTTCACCCGACCGGTACTGGTATATATTTCTTCTATTGTCTAGCAAGAGAGTTTCCTATTGTTTCTAGAATTTATCGTTCCAAGGGAAGTTAAGCCATGCTGAAGAGAGAGAACGAGTAAAAGCGGGTGGCTTTCATCTTTAGGTGAATGGTGGGATAGAAATGATCATGAAGAAGAAGAAGAAGAAGAAGAAGAATAAGAATAAGAGAGAAAGAACAAGATGCTCTTTCAAGGGCCTTTGGGCGATAATTACTACTTCACCAAATTATTTATGCCCAAAATAAATCAAATGAAAGCTTAATTGCTTTCCTCGAATCCGATAATGCGTTGCGTGTACGCGATTTCACGTTTTTCCATGACAGCCGGCAGGAAAAAAAACATATTTTTCCCGCTGAATCTCTAGCTCTCCAATATATAACATCAAAAAAAAAAAAGAAAAACAATAAATAAATGAAAGAAAAGAAAAGAAAAAAAAATTCATCTTTCTTATAATTAAAAAAAAAATCCTGATCTATAATGTCTATTTCCGCAATATGTTGTAGTAATAAATTTTCCCGCTATGATACTAAATATATTGGCAATTGAGTTATGGAGACTCATGTATTTATACATACATATATATATTACACTATCATACATATCGAAAAAAATATTAGCAGGTTTATAAACTGCACGCGAGCATATACTGCATTTACAGATCGATCATAATTACAATTTCAGGATGACCTTCGCTGATACGTACACAACTATATATATAATATATGTAACGCATCCTGGCGTTCATTATAATCGTGCAATCTCGCGTGCACATACACGCAGCACAAATACATATATATTAAGAGAGAAAAAAAATTTTTGATTTGAAAATCGATTCATTTCGATTTCAGTTATTAATAAAAATTTCCAACGATATATCTCAAAGCATATAATCATTGCTCGTAAAATCCACCCCAAGATACACATACACACACACACACACACTTATTATACAGATGTATTTATACTCATAAAATATATTATAACGATTCAGTAATTATATTTCATTCAATTAATTTACATCCAACTGCTGTGTGACTTTAAATTTATTTTTGAAAAGTATTGTTGATTAAATTTTTTTTCTTTTTTTTTTGACGATGCAGGCGGATGAGTTGCATGAAAATATACATTTGTGGTATGTATGTGTAGGTTAGGGTGGGCCAAATGAAACTTTGAATTTTTTTTTCTTTTACTATAGTGAAAATACTGTTCGAGGTGACCAAAAAATGAGCATGTGAAAAGAGGAGCTCTTAATTTTAATATTAAGAGGTGGCGATCATGCGTGATTTTCGATTTCCCATTTAAATAACATGAAAATTTTTTTTTTTTTTTTTTT
>JAQQBS010000001.1:1994882-2015411 GCA_030347275.1 Microctonus aethiopoides
ACCTCTTAATATTAAAATTAAGAGCTCCTCTTTTCACACGCTCATTTTTTGGTCACCTTGAACAGTATTTTCATTATATAGTAAAAGAAAAAAAAATTCAAAGTTTCATTTGGCCCACCCTAGTGTAGGTGCATATTGCTTGAGAAAAGCGGGAGAAATATATAAACACGAGGAAAATAGTGAGGGCAACGTAGATGAATGCGAGAGGGAAGCAGCTTTGGCAACAGGTTTCTACCCCTCTATTCGACACAGCGTCACTTGCTTCACTGTACGTTATTTCTCTTTAGCATTCTCTGGATTCTCATTTTTACTACATAGCTCATTCTCTAGTATTTGTATAGAAACTTTTCCAAAAACATTAGTTTTTCCTTGCTAGTTCAGTAGTGTATGTTGAATTTTTTTTTTCTTCCTAGCTGGAAAAAAAAAAAAAAAAGATACGAGAAAGAAATCCATGGAGAGACGCGCTTAGTAAGTAAGCACGTCAGCGCCGAATGTTTTGCGGGAAACCGGTTTTCTTCTCTTTCCCCTCGAAAAATTACAAAGCAGTTTCACGTTTCCTTCCCACGCTTGGCCCGTGTGTCATATATATATACCTTTATTCTATCGCGATCTTACCGATAACATTGTTTTATGCGAATGCATTCAAACTAAAATTGTCAAATAATTTTATTGAACAAACAGTGAAATATGAAAGAAAATAAAAATTAAAAATAATTAAAAAAAAATATATATAAATATTTATTTATCTCCCACGATATATTTTATGTATCAGCGATAAATTATCTGAAAATAAATTCAATGTCACCAAGAAATTTGACACTATTGTATCGGAAATTGAAAAAAAAAAAAAAATGTACAAATAAAATAAAGTAGCGATGAAATACTATACAGAAAAGTAATAATAAAAATTCCATTGACAGCAATAAATTTATTGCGATAAATCGACTCATTACATATACATACACATATACATATACATATTTATATGATATATCCATTTTTTTTTTCACGCCCGTTACACGATTCGAGTACCAACGGGGGCAAGCGAGGCGCGAAAGAGGTGTGGAGAAACAAAAAAGAAAAAAAATACGTAGAAAAACGAATCGGAGAATCGACCCTCGCGTCATGGAAGCCACCCTTACAAGGTCGTAACTCAGCTACTTTAGAAGACACACGGGGCGAGAGTTTCTTGGGCGAGCTGCGCCATTAGAGTCTCTTCAAAAAAATAAATCTTCGCTTCCAGGAATTCTCTTCTTTCTTTCCTTCCCCTCACGCTGCACATCCCTTCACCGCCGCTTTTCCATCGTTCGTTTCGTCTTTCTTCACGTTTGAAAAACAAGTCGACAGTATACATAGTATAGTATAGTATAGTATGTATATATTTATTTCTAAACGAATTTAATATGGAGATGGTAGGACCTGTCGGACATCCCTGTGAAATGTAGACAATTTTAGACTCGTCCAATAATGGGGAAGGGGCTTACTCATACACTTGAATCTACCCCTCATCCCGCGGTTATGTGTATACTCTTCTTCATTCCTCTATCCCCTGACCTCTCCTACACTTAAGAAAAACCTTGCTTCCATTTCTTATATTTGTATTGGTCGTTTACGGGAGCAAGGTCGACATCGTGTGTTTTAAATGTTTGTAATATATTTTTATTTCTATTACTTATATTTATTTTTTATTTTATATTTAATATTTTATTTATGGATTTAAGATATTTTTTACAGATGTGGAATTACGGGGGACACAATTAAATGAATGAATAATTGTATTTAATTATTGTTTGATATAATATTATATTTATAGAATGTCATTCTATATTTTTTTCTTTTTTTTCTTTTTTTCGCTTTTTCTCTCATCTCCAACTTTGATGCATGAATGCACACACAATCGTCGGCATTGTCGTTCCGCCTGAGAAATTTCTACACGTATGCGAAGGAATAATATTTACTTCCGCTGGCAAACTACATCCGGTCCTCGAATATTTTATTTCATTTTACTTTGTGTTATATTTTATTCCATTTATTTTACTTTATTTTTCTTCTTCTTCTTTTTAATTTAATTTTAAAAAATTCAAAAAATAAATAAATCAAGCTACTATACATCATCCGTCATAATTATCAGTATATATACATACACATAAACATAAATACGTTATAAACATTTAACTATTATATAAAAAAAAGACACATGTGTTTATAAATATGTGCGCGAATATCAAAAAGTTTCCAATATCTCAAAGGCTGCTCTCCTTTTCTTATCCTCTCAGACTCCCATTTATCCAACTCTTTCGCCATTCATACGATTTCACTCGAGACACACCCTTCCTTAATATCACACAGTGAAAAAAAAAATAACAAAATAAAAAATTACAGGTTGCCGCCCCGTGGTCGGAAGTGTGAGGGAAAAAAAATTACATGTCGCTTTTAATATGATTTGAGGTGAATTCTTCTTAAACACATACAGTCACACTCCCCTACAACTCATAATCAATGGCGCTTTTCCACGTGTGTCGTTGCCACACACCGAGTTTTGTAACTGTTGCACTTTTACCCTCGCCACGTGGGAGCACATGTTTTTGCCTTATTGCAACTCTCATATATGTAACATAATTCTCCTTGGGAACCTATTACCTATATACACGCACACACAATTGACACATAAAATTCATAACCGTTTCAATTCAAGTCCATAATACAAACACTATTTTATTTTAAACATGCAAATGCGTATGGTCGTTGAAGTTAAATTTAATGTTTCAGATATAAACTCGCCAAAAGAAATAAAAATAGAAATAAAAAATATAACGACTACACTATGACGACGACGACGACGATGATGATGACGGAGAGGAGAAAAAAATATAAAAATAATAATCCAACGACGAGGAAGAAGTAGAAGATGAAGAAGAAAAATAATGAAAAAGAAAAAAAAAAAAAAAGGATAAAATGAAAAAGCGCATAACATCGCGTAGCTGGCAACAGCGTGCTGTGTAGTTTAGCCCGGCCACAAACCACGTGTTGTTTTGGGCGGACGTTTTTTGAAATGCCAGTATATATGTAGGAGGACGCCGACCGGAGATGAAAGATCCGCGCGCTCAGCAGGAGAAAGAAGAACGCGCGTACTAAACGAAGATGCGAGAAGAAAAGAAGTGTAGAGAGTGAGAGAGACCTTGGATATATAGCTCCCTTGTGCACCTATACAAACAGCCATCTACCGAGAAAGCAAATATTTTGTTGTGATGCAAGAATTCACAACACTGAATGAATGTATATTTTCCCTTATGTACATGTATTTATCCACACAGGACCAAAGTAATGAGTATTTTACTAAAGAATGAACATCTTTGTTTACATTTTATTCCAACGATAAAAATGAAAGAAAAAAAACATTTAGAGTGAATGAAAATGCTGATCTGAAATGGTGTAGAGCAATGTTCAGAGCGGCAGTTAAACATCTTTAAATAATACAAAGGTAAACCAACTTTTTATTTTAATGTACTTTGAAATTTTTCTTTAAAAAAAAAATTTTTTTTTTTTTTTCTTCACTTTAAACGCGTCTTCTTTTAAATATATACAACAATGGTGGAGAAGAGGAGAAGTACAGAGAGCTGTTTCTCCATCGAGAATGAACGTCAACAATGGACGAGGTCCTTTGGTCCATGAAAAAAAAAAAAAAAAAAAAAAAAAAAAATTCTCTTGTCGTGTATGTGTATACTAATGCAATGGACTTGCCACCCGCAACGCAACTGAATTCATCCAAAAATTTTTCGACACCCAAATGCAATATAGTTTCGACTCGCACATTTAATTTTTTATTTATATGTATATTTTTCTTTTTCATTTATACGTACCACACTGCGGCATACACATAAATATTATTTCGTTCCACTTTCTCACCATTCGTATCTTCGTTCTGTAAAATTTTTCAAATGTATTTTTGCATTTATAAATGTCTTCTGAAGGCGCGAAAACAGGTTGCATGACTATATATATATAAATACAAATATATATATACATAAGAATAAATATATAAATATACATATACACATAGAGGAATGCAAAAAACAATTTTCGTTGCCATCGCAAAATAATCGTGTTCGATGAACAAAGAATTAAATTCTTTCAAAGTTCAATATCATGTTAATTTTTTTTTTATCTTTCATTTTTTCCTTTTCCATTATTTACCATACGCTGGAGTTAAAAAGTAACTGCATAAATAAAAGGATAATATTATAAATAAACGAATATATGTGAGAAAGTTGCTGACAAAAATAAAAGTAAATTTTATTGGATAAAAAAATTCCCAAATGCAAAATCGTGTTCTTGGAAAATGTTTTAGTAGATTATTGTATACGATATTTCTGCGGTAGAACGCACAAGGAATGCGCCACAGAGACGCATCATGAGCAAACAAGGGGTGAAGAGAGAGAGAATAAAAGAATCTTATAACATAATGAAAGAGCGACGAAGTATCAGAAAGAAGATGATGATATCCGGCCCAGAATATTCATTAGCTGTACTACACCGTCGACGATTTGAAGGCAATTTAATTACTTGATCCGTCTACCGTTAATTAATCCAACTGATAGTTCCGGCGTGATTAAAGCCTTGCGTTCGTCACCGCCTCAATCACGCAGAGGGGCCAATTCAATCGCGCGTGTTATCGCACGTTTTTCAAGTAAAACCCTCGTTATTTCTCGCGTATATTTTTTTTCCATTAATTATTCCCAAGACATATTCAAATATATATATATATATATATATATATATATATAATATCACAACATCAACTAACATACACACAGAGAATAATAGCACAAAAATAAATTATTCGTATATAATAAAATCAAATTAAATCTTTGATATATTTTTAATAGCCAAACGAATAAAAATATATTTATATGTATTTATTATGCCTTGTCCACCATCATGAATGATAATAAAATTAATTTCATGGTGAAATAGATGACTGGAGTGCTTTAGAATGAGATTATAATCGTATAAATATTTTGTGATTCATCCAAATGGAACTTACACATTTATTTAACAAATATATATTTGTTTAAACACACAATTAATATTAAAAAAATTTTTTTTACTGATTATTGCGTATGCAGCATCCACTTTTATATATTCTACATGATGCAGTATCTGTTCATATATAAAACCAGGAGCAGTATAAATGAAAAATAATATATTACATTCGTAAATTTACATTTATATTCACTCGACGAAGGCCAAATGTAGATGAGAGAGAGAATATTTTTTTTTAATGTCGCGCAAAAACCTTCTAAAAATTTATATGTATATGAGAGAGCGTATAGAAAAATTGTAAGTGCGAGACCGATCGCATTATGTATGCGATCAAAGAAGCGGTAAAAGAGCGAAGAAGAAAAAAAGAAATATATATAAAGAGTATGTGATGTATATACATATATATATATATATATTTATATATATAACGCACGTTGCGCGGGACAATAGCTGTCACCTCATTCACGTCAAACGATTCGAAACGACTACCAACTTCACTGGGACACGCAGCAACCATCTGAGGGGATCAAATTGCATCCTTGCATCGACTTCTTTTCTAAAAATGAAGAGAATTTCGTGATGTATGTATGTATGTATATATATTATAATATATACGAAGCATATATGCACCTCGTCGACGCGAGACTGACGTGTGTGTGATGTGCGATGTGATATGTCTACTATGTATATCCAATGATTTCAAGACGACTATATAATTCTTTTCCTCTTCGACGATTCATGGGTCAGTATAGATTTTTGTCCCAAAGCATTGAAATGTCTATTAATACAATATATACATGGATATATATGTACATATATACCTTTATATAATTATATATATGTGTATGTATTAGGAAAAAAATTCAGTGCACAGCGTTTATCAAGTGAAAATAATTTTTAAGTCGTGTGTCAACAGTGTGAAGAAAAAAAAAATTTTTTTTTTTTTTATTCATCTTGAAATGATCTGGAGATGTATTATATTAGAAGAAAAAAGGAAAAATAAGAAGAAAAAGAAAATTTTTACGTCACAATGATGACAACGAGAAAGCATAAGCGTAACGAAAAAATGAGAATAAAAAGTGCCAAAGAAACTGCATGCATTGTGTACCAAAAGCTTCCACCCCCAAAGTCGTAATACCTTCATTCATCCGGGGCTTACTGAAATCCATCAGACGAACGATCTATGTTTTTATATATGTATACATGTATATATTTTTTGCAGGCGTTACGGAAGAGATTTGCCAGTTTCACGCATTATACTTCCGACATTTTTGATTCTTTTTATTTTCTTTTTTTTTCTTCTCGGCAATTTGGCGCCTCAGGGCATTTTATATATACATTCAGCTTCTCGTTGCGTACGGGACGTTGCAGAGAGTGGGAATAAAGAGGGCGGTCGACAGAGTATGTATATATATATATATATATGTATATAAAAAAAAAAAGAATGAGAATTATATGTGTAGAAAGCGAGGCACATTGGAGTGTTTTGCGAATGCTTATTCATCACCCTAAAATATCTCCCCATTTTAAAACAAACATCGTGAATTCAAATTTTCAAACCACTGTTTATATATGTATTAGGGTTTTTCATTTTTAGGTGATATTTTTTATTATTTGTGAACATTGAAAATTTGATAATTTATACAAAAAAAAAATGTTGAGTTAATTAGAGGCTTAGCGAATTCGAAAATTTGATTTCCCATATAAAATACACGAGAAAATTTTTTTTTTTGACTTCAACTCGATTTTTCGGTAATCAAAAATTTTTTTTGATGCTATTACATTGTTGATTTAGCATTATAGCGTTTATTGTAAGATAATAATTAATGTCAAATCAATAAATTCCAGTTTAAAGAAAATTTTTTGTCAATTATAATCAACTTTCACCTTTCCAGCTCTACAACTCGAAAACTGCTGGTCGGAGAGCGTTTGCGGTGAACAACTTTTTTGTAGCAAATTTAATGCTCTATAAAAGCTGTGCATTCATTTTTTTAAAAAAAAATTTTTGACTATCAAAAAATCGAGTTGAAGTCAGAAAAAAAAATTTTCTCATGTTATTTATATAAAAAATCGAATTTTTGAATTCACTAAGCCTCTAGATCTAATTAAATTATCAGATTTTCACTAATCACTGACAAAAAAAAATATCGCCTAAAAATGAAACACCCTAATATATACATAATACATACCCATACATACTTGAGGTAAATATTAAATACTCATTAAAATTTTTTATTTAATTTCCTTACAGCTCAGCTTTTATTTCTTTTCTTTCGCTTTGTTCAAAGTCGAACGTGCTTTTCCAACAGTATACAAAGTCCACAAGTGGTCTACTACACTTCATTAATAAAGACATCGATACCACCGTGACGCACACACTCACACACCATCATTCAAATACTTATACTCATACACACATATACATATATACTTACATATATATCGCAACGTACTATCGAGTTACGCGGCGGTTTGTGATCGTTGGGCGGTCCTGTATACGCGTTTATATACCGCCACACCGCGCGCGCGATCTGATGTGCTTGTTTCAACTCGTTCACTCATATATTTTTTTATTTTATTTCATATAGTTGTCCGTATAGGTATACATAAATATGCACATGAGTATACTTTATATACATATAAATATATATAGAAACGTGCAAATACGAGAATTGTTCATGCGCAGCCGCTACTTTTGCACGTATTATACATGTATAAGTGTCCCGCCACCATCAAGTGGCAATATTGCAATGTGTTTGACCACCTGCATTGCAACCTCGCGTTGTGCGCACAAGCCAGATAAAATTAATATTTATCCCAAAAATGAAAAAAAAAAAAAAAAAAATACACAAAATTAATTTTTTTCTTCATGCATAGTCTATAATATTTTTATTCATAGCGTGGGATTCAATTATAATAAACATTGGATATAATTATAATAATAAATTAAACGATGAATTAAATTATATAGTTTATAGATCCTACTGAAATTTTATCATTCAACGAATTATTTTATTTTATCAAAAAAAATAAAAAAAAAATCCATGCGGTAGGATATATTTAATATATATTTATAATTAACATCAATCATCATCATCATCATCATTATTATTATCATTGCTGGCGAAATATAATTCACACTGGCGATATAATAATAAGACCATATAATTATTGTTCTCACGGAATAATGCGTCACGTGGTTTGCAGTGTTCGCGTTGTGATTTTCGCGCCTGGAGCACGGATACGCCGAATTCCACGACGTGAGATGAGACAACCCCCCGCGCAAAACTTGACTGCTGCATCCTAAAAGAATTGGTATATAACTCGCTTATATGTTTGTTATACTCCCGCTCTCTCTCTCTCTCTTATTCGTTCGCTGTATATAACATCGCGTATATTATTGTATCTATATGTATGTATATAATGCGCTATAGTGAAAAAAAAAAAAGTGCACGACCGCAAAACTGGTTTTGCGCCTCTCTGAGTCACCGTCTATAATGACGAACCACAAAATAAGAGACGCGCAGTGGCAATCGCAAACGAAAACCCGTTGCGTTTATATATACCATCACATAGAGTATATATGTATATAACGGATAAATATACATGTATGTACAGTCTACGCATTGGAAAATGTATTAATTCTTTGTGAAATATATCTATCAATTTTGTAAATTGTAAAAAAATATTAAAGTTGAAAATAATTGAAGAGGAAGAAGTAGTTTAAAAAATAATTTGAGATGATAGCTCTCTTGAATTTATATATATAGATAATGAAGATAGGAAATGTGTGTGGGTATATATTTATTTGTACATTGACTATACAATTGTTTACTCATTAGGTAAATTACCCAAAATAATGACTAAAACATTTACCACTTTATTATAGTTTATCGCTAATTTCTCACCTTCACGAGCTTGTTATCCTTAACGCCCCATATAACCACGGCAAATTACAGACATTAAAGTATCTTCAAGTACAAATGGCAGTTCTTGTTGCACATATATACATTAGTATGCATACATATTACATAAACTATATCACTTTCTTATTTTTCAAAAATATATACTCCTAAAATTTGCGTTTCTCTAAATGATAATTTATTCTTTATCTCAAAATTTCCATTTCTAAATCCAATTAATTTAATTAATCTCTCCTCTCTTAATTCCCTCTATTTTTCTCTATTATTAAAAACACTATAGACATCTATAGTTATTTTTAACATACATACCGAAGAGTAAACAAATATAAATCAAACATTCTTAACATCTTCAAGCAAGAATTAAATTCCAGTTTATTACTTCTTAATCGACTTTACTATTTTTCCTCTCTCTCCCTCTTTTTATCAATCTGATCTTATTATTTAAATTTAATACTCTCATATTCAATATTGTAATTACTATATAATGCACACTATTGATTTAATCAAATATTCTCATATTTATTATTGTAATTATATCACAATTTATAATTCAATGTATGCTATCTATGAATTGTGTGCTTGCACTTTGCTTTTTGCTTTATATTCTACTATATATTTTATTGAAGTGAAACTTCTTAATCGACTTCTGAAACGTTAAACGTTAAATGTTAATTGTCAAGCTTTAATTGTTGAATGTTAATTGTTGAACGTTAAATATTAATTGTTAAAATTTATTCACTGTATCTTTTGTATTTATTCATTTTTGCTCCATAGCTAGTTTGCTAGGACATAATAAATTTATCAATCAATCAATCAATCTCCTTCTCTTGCTTTGCACTTCATTATGGTGAATGCAGTCTCTTAAGTCAAATTTGCTAATGATGCCATTGCATGAACAATTAAAATAAGTTCATCTTTATCACGATGCTTCTTTTGTTATATATTATATTGTATTGTTATTACAATTATTTAGTACCATTGCTTTCTTCCCCTATAGCAAACCCCAGAGCATAATAAATATAATCAACATCAATATCAATATTAATATCTCCTTTTTCTTTTCTTCATCTTCTTCTACATAAATTTTTTTCCTTCCCCTTCGTCTCTATATTTTCACTCTGATGGCCTATATTATACCGGAAAGTAACCAAATATGGGCTACCATTTTGTTTGTGCCTCAAAAATAAAAAAACAATAAAAAAATAAACCATATTTATTAACGTCAAAGTAATCACACCTACATTTTTAAACAGCTAAGTAACAATCTTACGTTCTTAATATTATAACATATTATTAAATTGAGCATTAAACAAAATATCATTAAATATCATTATTACTAGCCCATATTAAAGCACTAGCCCACATTTAGTTACTCTCCTCTACACAATTATCGAATACAAACGCGTGCGTCAATCTAAATTTTCTCAGGTCACTCTTTTGCTCATCCCATCAGCTCTTCTTATATACATCTATTCATATATAAATACATATATATATATATTATATCTGCCGCGTGCGCGACACCTTTACTTCTTCTCTCGTGCGGACGATCTTAACGGCAAACCCTATATATATATATACCCGCGAACCTCCGTCTGATGTGTCCGCTCTCCTTCAGGTATAACAGTCGTCCTCATCTCTATATACCTACTCCTATCCCATACTTGGCACACTCTCTTCTTCCGGCCACATAAGATTATACTTTATATATATATATATGTAGAGAGTGAGAGAGAGAGAGAGAGGGAGAGTGTTGCGAAGGTGGTATATATGTTTATATATATAGAGAACCTCTTGCCAGGTAGCGCCGGAGAATTTTTATTGCGACAGGTTGCATCTCACATATAAACACGTGGTGTATCGACCTTTTGCCTTTCTCCGCACTGTCAAAAAAGGTCTGTATCGAGCTGTCAATGACCCGTTACCACCCTCGATGGATATAATATATAAATACATATATTGTTCCCATGCAACCTCTAACCGTGCGCGACGATGACGCGCGCCAACGATTCAACGATGAGACCGTAACGACAACAAACATATATAAACAAACACACACTCACGCATTATTGTTTGTCGCAGGTCAGTTATGGGATGAACCCTCTAATTTATTCTCATCAACACTGAACGAACCTATAGAGTGAATATTAATATTGAATCAACTTGAGAAAATGTGATAACATTTCGAAACAAAAAAAAAAAATTTTTTTTTTTTCTTCTAAATTATTGAAATATATTTTTATTGATTATTTTAACTTTTATTGATTTCATTTCGTGATATAAATATATATTATTCTTGTATTCGAATGGAATGATAATTTGTCTGGACAAAGTGTCGACACGCATCACATGTATATATTTATTTTTATATACATACATAAACATATATACACATGTTGCTCATCATCTTGGTGGACTAATGATTTATAAAGCACATGAGGGGGCGTCCAGACGTGCGTCCGACGTGTTTCAGGTCTCGAAGTCGCGCAGAGGTGAGTCTTATTTTCAAGGAGAGATTTTTACTCTCGCCAGTCACGATCTCGTAATGACTTGCGATCGGTATCGCGTGGATGAGGCGCGCATTCTCTATAGCTGCCTGCGCGCATCGTGTGCTGCAAGTATATAGGTAAAGGTCGAGGGAACAGCGACAGCGACAGCAACGGCGGCGGTGAGCAACATGGAAGGGAGAAAAATTGAGTGAGCGCGTATATTGGTCGGAGCTCGTTCTCAGAATTGAATCTAACAAGTGTTACCACCCCTCATTCTTTCATTTCTCCTCCCACTCTTTCATATCCTTTTCCCCCCATTCTAGATTCACCACTCGACATATTATATATATATATCTAGTGGAATTCCGCGGCGTAGAAACGAGTTGGATCATGCATTCAGCTCTCGCAGTTGAGAATATAAAAAATATATCCACATTTATATTTTTTTTTTTAAATTTTCAGTTTATTTTTTTTTTTCTGTGTCGAAATTTTTTTCCTTTGTTTAGATTTTTATACTATGTGCCCAGTGGCACAAAGGAGTGTGCGTGGCTGTGTTATGTGTATATATATGTGTATATATGAGCAAAAAAAAAACGAGGAAAAATGGTTTTGTGCACGCCTTCAAAGCACGATTAATATATACTTACATGTATAGCTCTCTGCATACAATTGCTGTAGATTTTTCTTTCGGCCTGAAATATCAGCGTGCACTAATCGATTCCGAAACGCCATTGGTTTTATATATACATGCACTGACCATAAACCGCCTGTAGCGCCCGTCACATTTGTATCTATCCACCGTGACCAAAGATTATATTTTTTGAAAAATAAATAACAATCGGTAGGCGTATTTATAAATTGCCGAAATGCATTTTTAATTTAATAATCATTTTATTTTATTAAATTATTAACATTTATTTCTGTTGGTTATTTTAATTATATGTACATATTAATTATAATTATTTATTTATATTTACTAGTTTTGTTTTGTTTTTTTGTTCTTTCGAGTATTTTTCATTGGCTGAAGAGAATCAATCGATCATATAAAGCGTCGCACAACGAAACGTCCAGCGATTTTATCGATCATCTATGTCTGAATTCTTTTGCAAGAGAGGGATGATGATGATGATGAAGAGATGAGAATGCAGAGGGTATATATATAAATATATGTGTGCATGGCGGACTATAATAGCATAAAATGCAATCCGAGAGTGAGTCGTGAGAGTTTTGCTCGAGGACAGAGAGTATATATGCGAATGAAGGGTGATGGATGAAAAGAAAAATAGTCAAAATGCAGTGTATAATATATTTGATGTGGCTGCAGGTATTAGAGGTAAAGTGGAGAGTGTCTATTTTTAAGAGGGGTGCAACGAATGAACGAACGCAAGAACAAAAAAAGAATATAAATAAAAATTAAGAATTTTTTTTTTTTTTTTTTTTCAAAGAAAAAAATATATAGAGAATGCAGAGAGTATAGTAAGAGAGGATGAATGACTGCGTCGGCGCCTCTCCGATCATTCTTCAGTCTAGTGCAACGACGATTCTCGCATTTTTTACCGCTTGAAAAAGACGTTAAAATTGCTCTAATGGCCGCCAAAAGTGGAAAGCCCAAGACAGGTACTTATCTTTTCCTCGTGGTAGTTCAGATTATTCAACGTACAAATAATTTTTTGATTCTCTTCAAATATAATTACAACAGTATAAGAAAGGGTTAAATATGTCTATAGTTTATATGTATCATTATATTTACGTTAACTATTACCATAAATGAGACAGCTAATTGCGCCACAATCTGCTTCAGTGATTTGTGAATACTCTTGTTGAACAATATAATTCACCGAGAAATTGAAAATGACGCGATGAGTATGAATGATTACGTTATATATATTTTATAAAAATGTCACGTAACAGAACTAAATTACTCTCATTATTTATGTATACATGAAATATATGTATAAAAACTTTTCTTTATGAATTTATAATGAACTTAATGTTATAGCTATTGTTTGAAAGTAATCAACGAATTTTTAATGATTAATTTCACTTTAGTTGAATTGAAATTATTCTCTTATTATAGTAAATTAACATTTTTGGGAGAGTTTTGAAAGAGAATTGAATCACTTTTACTATATATACATATTAGGGTGATTCAAAAAAAAGAAATTTTTTTTTTGCGACCAGTTTTAAAAGTTTTGTTTAGGTCTAAAAATAAGTCCATGAAAATATTTGATTTTAATATTTAATTTTAATATTAAGATAGTACGCATGGCGCTTTTTTTTTTTTTATAAAAATAACATGGAAAAATTGTTTTTACATCTTCTGATTTTTGTAACTTGCAAACTACTAATCACACAGAAAATCGCAATGGATATTTTTTATCGAGAATTGAACGCTCTACAAAAAAAGTCTCTTCTCATTTTTTGTAGCCTCTTTTTTTTTTTATTTTTTTGTAGCTCAAGTAAACTTTTAGTAACAATTTTCAAAATATTCTGGAAGCATTTCATTTGTTTTATTAGCTAAAAATACTATTGTTGAACATTTTTCGAAAGTTAAATATATGTAAGAAGTGAAATTAATACGTATTTTGTCAATAAAACTAAAAGTTTTGGTGTAATAATATACAAAAATCAGAATTTACGAAAAATTGAACTTTGACATTGAATAACTTTTAAACAAGTAGACTAATCAAAAATTTCAAAGAGACCTTTTTTGTAGAGCATTCGATTCTCGATAAAAAATATATATTACGATTTTTTGTGTAATTGATAGTTTACAAGTTGCAAAAATCATAAGATGTAAAAACAATTTTTCCATACAATTATTTTTATATGAAAAATAGAAAAGTGCAATGCGCCCTATCTTAATATTAAAATTAAGAGCAATTATTATCCGGGACTTATTTTTAGACCTAAACGAAACATTTTCGACTGGTCGCAGAAAAAAAAAATTCTTCTATTTTTTTTTTTTTTTGAATTAAACAATTCAATGACGATTATAATTGTCGTCATCACATCGCCATTATCTCCATATTATACACATCACGAATGTTTATAAATATATATGTACGAGGGTAGGTCTATTATCTTGTTTACGTCACGAAGATGCAGTACATCGACTCTTGAGATCAAAAATTGTTTGTCGTCGACATGGCAATTCGGAAAATCACCAAGAAATAATAATCAAACAATTACCTGCTTCGATAAACGCGCGCACGTGTATAACATACATACATGTATATTGTTGTACGTTACAACATTAATAATTATTGTCAGTACATGTATACACAATATATAACCAAATTATATTCTCACTGAATCAATTTTCATAATTAGTTAAGCGTAGTTTATATCTGCTATGGTATAATAAATTACAACTATTCAACTAATTTAATATTCTATTAAATCGTCTCGGAAATAATTTTTATAATTTCCGTAATCATAATTTAATTTTATAATAATAAAAACTTTCATTATCATAATTTTGTTGTTGCTATAATATATATTATTATTGTAATTTTATTATTTATTTATTTTTTTATTACTACTAATTGCGACAATGACTTTCTTTTATGTCTTTCAGAATTTAAATATATATTTAATGTGTGCGGTTTTAATATGTTGGTAATATAAAGTAGGTCACTGTCGTTTTTAATTAAAGAAAACGGTAAAAACTAACGCACATTTGGCAACACACGACACATCTCAGACACACAAAAAATCACACTCGCATCCACTGAATTTTTTTTTCTATGTTTTATTTTTTTGTTCAATTTATTTATATATATATATTTTTTTTTATTTCATTTCGCGTAACAAATCCCATTAATCCGCGCGCATTCCATTACTCCCTTCACCGTCAGCTCTTTATACATTCTCGTCTATATGTATGTATATATGTATAGAATCAAGGGGGAAATATATTTTACACACATGAATCTCCGCAGTCACAGCCATGTTTATGAAATGGAGATAATAATTATGTAAAAAGAACACCATCAGCGTAACATAACAAAAAATAAATTAATAAATATTTAGATGGAATAGTAAAGTGTTTGTAAAAATCATTTCCTGGTGAATAAATTAATCGTGAGAAAATGTCACATGACGAATATACAAAAATATATTTTATATATATATTAAATACGTGTACATGTATATAATATTAGGGTGTTTTATTTTTTTTTGTTGAGAATATTGAAAATCTGATAATTTATACGAAAAAAAAAAAAAATTTTGAGTTAATTAGAGGATTAGTGAATTCAAAAATTCGATTTTCCATATAAATAACACGAGAAAATTTTTTTTTCGACTTCAACTCGATTTTTCGGTAATCAAAAATTTTTTTTTGATGCTATTACATTGTTGATTCAGCATTATAGCGTTTATTGTAAGATAATAATTAATGTCAAATCAATAAATTCCAGTTTAAAGAAAATTTTTTGTCATTTATAATCAACTTTCACCTTTCCAGCTCTACAACTCGAAAACTGCTGGTCGGAGAGCGTCTGCGGTGAACAACTTTTTTGTAGCAAATTTAATGCTCTATAAAAGCTGTGTATTCATATTTTCCAAAAAAAATTTTTGACCATCGAAAAATCGATTTGAAGTTAAAAAAAAAATTTTCTCACTTTATTTATATGGAAAATTGAATTTTGGAATTCGCTATAAGCCTTTAATTATAACTCTGAATTTTTTTTCAAACGGGAATATTGTTTTTTTGTATGAATTATCAGATCATCAATGTTCACAAACAAAAAAAAATATCGCCTAAAAATGAAACACCCTATAATAAATAAAATTGTGAAGAGGAGCTGAATATATATTTTCTCCACTGAATGAAACACCGCGACTCCACTGATTTTCGTTGTCGCATATATCTCATAGATATATATACATATATACATATATATATACATTCTTTTTATATACGAAATATAGTGGCAGCGAAAAGATCCGATACAAGCGAAAGCACTTAATACCAATTCATTTTTTCGTCTTCCATCGACAAATCCGCGCCTAATCGAATCGAAGGTTGTCGAGGGTTGATCGTCGATATTGTATACATATAGTGTGTGAGTATAAACACACTTCGAGCCAAGAGGGAGACACGCAGATAAAGTGAACAAGAAATATGAAAGAAGTAAAGAATAAGATGAAAAAACTCGACATTACATTTATATAGTCCCGAAGTTGATCCAAGAGCGCATTGGGGGTCTTTGGATGAACACCGACCTGGGTCAACGGCACAATTTACTCCCTTTCTTACTCCCTTTTATTTATTTTTTTCACTCATCCCCTTTTATTCTCTTTTACTCCACCCACAAACATCATAAGACATCATCATTCCTCATCATTTTGTTTCTTCGTTTCTTTTTATTTTATTTATATATCATTCTGTCTTACCAAAATTGGCCAACAAAATTCGTCTGATATTGCATCGTTACCAAAACGTGTGTGTATCTGTTGTCTCCCAATAATTTGCCATTGAAATTAAAACAACAAAAAAAATGAAACAAATTAAACCAATACAAATAAAAAAAAACAGTTTTACAACACAAAATAAAATTAAAAAAAAAAAATAAGTGTAGAACAATGTGTATATGGAAAAACGAGCCTTGAATTCGACATAGCATGACGTGGTTATGACCTTCAAAAGAACCATGAAGTTGCCGATTATCAATTGATTGGCATTTTATATTTTATTATTATATTGACGTTGCAATATTTATTTAACATATACAAAAAATAATTATTGACAGAGGTTATTTTATTCGACAGTTTAATTTACTTTTAATTGAGCGCTTTCAAACCTTGAACAAAGTATACAAAAATTATATTTATTATTAATTATATCATTGGCACATATATCAAATAAATAAAATCAAATATACTACGCATTTATATTCCTAAATATGCAATCGCAATTATTATTATCATTTTTATTTTATAAACAAAACGTCTATATTAAAAATAATGTCTGGAGGGTCGTGAAGGTGGAGATTACAACACTGCGGTTAAAACAATCGAGTTAAACGTACGCGTGTATAGTATATACGGCCGCAATGCTGACGAGAGAACACAGAAAGTGAGATACAGTTTTTGTGGGTTTCTAGGCCGACTAAGGAAGCACAAGAATGAATGAACGCGCGCCACTATACTATACGTAATTCATTCATGGTTCGTGAGGGTATAGCCACACTTCTATACGGTCGCGCCTTTCGTTCTCCATGATCGTCTTGAGGGAAAGGGCGCGAATATTGTATATACAGAGAGACCCTCGACGACGACGACGTGTTGCTCTCATTCTATTATTTTCTCTCTTGCTTTCAGCTCATTCCGCACTACACCATCGACATCTTTCCACGTAAACTTACCTCGTTATATTTTGTTCTATCGTTTCACTCAACGTGTTAAGTATAGATATATAGAGATAGAAATTCTCTACACCTTCCTTAATTCGCGTTTTCCACTTGTTTAACTCTTGTATTATTACATGATTAAATATATTGTACTGTTTGGAATTTATTGTCTGGATATAATATCTCAAGTTCAAGGTTGATGTATTTATTTATCTTTAGTAATATATTTTAAATGTTTATTTTTATTTTATTACAATGTTGAATGGAATAATCTGTTGAATTTCAAGACGTTAATTTAATTTCAGGCGTTAAAGTGTAAGCGAGCATTTTGCTTGAACAAGGGAAGCAAATGTCTGATGAAGCTTATCGGCGTGGAATCGCACACGAGCGAGTTTAGTTTTATATACGGAGACTATATACACTGAGGAAGAAAAAAAAAAAAGGAATATTATACGTATAGAGAGCGAGGGAGAAACGCTATAACGTGTAACTTCCCACTGAATGCAACACCAAAAACTGCATTCCAATGTATCGTCTATATAGAATTTGCTGATGGCCAATATCGTAGGCGTTGTTTTAAGTTTCATGTTGACCTACAGGCTTTTGGGTATATTATCGAAAAAGTCAAAGAAAAAATTTAACAAACGAAGAAATGACAATTTTTTTATTGTCATTAAATCGCAGTGGGTAGATATTTTTTTTTTATGTTATAAATGGAGTGAAGAAAATTTTATTCAATGTTTAGCGATGTTATTCAGGATGAAGATTATTATTGTGATGGAGTTTGAATTATATATTATTACATGAATATATTTATGTACGCATCATCGCATCATTCCCAGACGTTTATAATTATAATTCCCCAAATAGCAATTAGTAAAATTATTAATAAAAAATTCTAATGAGACTAAATCGACTGTGATAGAAGTCTTCCTGTGTGGCCCATCCCATTGTCAATTTGATCGTCCGTGTCGTCAACTATAATTGTATGTCAATTGGTCGCAATTTGGTGAGAAGATAAATGAAGAGAAAATACGTTGCTCTTAATTGTGTGTGCAAACGTAGAGGGTCTTTTATTTTTTTTTAAACAATATAGTAACTACATATGATGGTTTGAGATCGTACAAATGTATTTCATTTAAATATCCTGGAGCCAGCAAAGCATTATTCCTATAATTAAACAGTATATTAATTTTATTATCCTGTTTTATTTTTATTTTTATTTTTATTTTTATTTTTATTTACTTTTTAAAAAACACAAACGCGAGTTGGCGAGATACAAAAGTATTCAGTTTCATCGCTGGTTATGAACATAAAAAGTCTAGTGAAGCGCGTGACGTTTAAAAGCAATTAATGATTTGAAAAAAAATAAATAATTGATAATAAAAAAAAATGAAAAGAAATAGGTAAGTTTAAGTTTAAAAACAAAATGCAAACGAACCTTTGATTGTATCCATAAATGTGGTTTTATAGACATATTATGTACGGTTGAATGAGTAAAACCACGCACATCAAAGATTATATTCTCATCAAGTAAAAGATCAGCTGTTCATATATATACTTATATCCACAAATAAATATCTCCTGCATGATGAATTTAATTGCGAAGAAATGGGAGTATAAATTATGGTTTATAAAGTCAAAGATACGATGATAAATTCGGCACGTTCCCTATAATTATTATTTTACTTTTCCAAATGTATATTAATTATTCTCAATCAAATTTTAATATTTCATTAAATATTTTTAAAATAAATTACACAAAATTAATTCATAAAAAAAAATGAATAAATTAGTCCAACATCATTGATAACAATTCTTTAATTTATCTATATCTAAATGTGTGTATGTTATTTATATATTGAATTCAAAATTGTCTGAAGAGACATGTCCACAACTAATTAGTCCAAGTTTCTTTATACATTCGTTCTCGAAATTATTTTTGTTTTTATTCTCATGTGGAATTCACTGTGTATTTTTATTTTTCATTCCATCTTTACTTCAGCTTTGTATAGATTTTACACTGGCGCACCCTCTCTTTCTCTGTATATATTCCCATTCATTTCTTCAGTATCTATTTTCAGTGGTCCCAATCCAGTCCCAATATATCTCTTACGTTCGAATAAAATCCAAGAGACAAAAAAAAGTATAAACTACTACTGAATCGAACTTTTGCTCCAAAGAAATCTCTAGAGTAGCTATAACTATTAAATCCGAGAGCGAGTTGAACGTGTATATAACAAGTCCGCGCGCACGCGGAATCCTTGTGTGAATTCCACACTTGGCTCCCACCGCATAATCAAATTATTCTTAGAAGTCATGTTGCGACGAAGCAACACATGCGCGACACAGGTGACGTCATTCAACATTAAGTATTAAACTGACTATACAAGTTATTTATTTTCTCTTAAAATATTATTTATGTAAATACACAAATGCCTATATATACATATATACTTACAGAAAATAATATATATTCGTATAAAATTTCTATTGATTTTTAATTCACATATGCATCTTGAATTAAAATATTGTTTTCAATATTTTTCTTTTCCTTGTATATTAATTGTTTTCCCAGTTACAAAATCAATTTATTTTAAAACACATTACTACTATCATCACATAAACATACCCATTATAATTTTAAATAATTGCCATTGATGTGTATTAATTAATTACAATCAAATTTTAATATTGTTTTCAATATTTTGATTT
>JAQQBS010000001.1:2019473-2040498 GCA_030347275.1 Microctonus aethiopoides
CCTTGAATTTTTGATTCCTTGATTCCTTGATTCCTTGAATTCTTGATTCTTTGATTCCTTGAATTCTTGATTCCTTGATTACTTGATTACTTGATTCCTTGAATTCTTAATTCTTTGATTCCTTGAATTCTTGATTCCTTGAATTTTTGATTCCTTGATTCTTTGATTCCTTGAATTCTTGATTCCTTGATTCCTTGAATTTTTGATTCCTTGATTCCTTGATTCCTTGATTCTTTGATTCCTTGAATTCTTGATTCTTTGATTCCTTGAATTCTTGATTCCTTGAATTCTTGATTCCTTGATTTCTTGAATTTTTGATTCCTTGAATCAGGTAGTAAAAAGTCAATTTAAAAAAATGTATTTTTAGACTTTTCAAGTTACTTGTGTGATTATCCTCTCCAAGTGAGTAAGTAGTGGAGAAACGTACTAGAAATGGCATCTCTGACTGTATGTCTCAACCGTTAGAAGTTTCAATAAAAAAAAAATATATTACATAAATTTTCCTTATTTTTATTTTTAATCACAAATATATTTATATGATTGCAAATTTTTAACTAGCTTATTTCCAATATATTCAAATTCTTATCATCCATATATTAAATTTATTCCAAAATTATTATGCAATATTTTTTTTTTCTTCCTTTTTCAAAATATAAAATTGCCTTCACGTATATATTTGAATATATATTTTAGGTACGAGGATGCGAAGAAATAGTCGAGAACCCCTGCCTCCACCGGTCAATTTCCCCTTAGCTTTGCTTTTCGCGAGGGAGTAAGAGAGTTTATATACATGTATACATCTATATAATATGTATGTATGTATGTATATAGATGTGATGAAGAAGGAAGCAGAGGAGAGACGGACGCAATAGGGTGGATGGACGCCTCCTCGCAGAGTACACTTCTCGTCGTCCATATAACCAGGCAAACGACCGGGCTACGTGCTTACACACACAATAACCCACACACATATATACATATATCTATACTTTCAAGTAAATATACACGAGCACACATTTTCCAGAAGCTTCGTACATAAATTTATGTGCACATGGACCGCCGCGCAATATACATGCGCGAGTATACGCGCCCCAGCGTGACGTTTACACGCAACGAACTTCGCATACGTAAAGGCGAATTTTGCTATATCTAACATTATGTTTATATATGTGTGTGTGTGTGTGTATGTATATTTAACTAGTGGAAAGAGTACAAAAGAATTTTATGGGTATAAGTGTATTTTTATCATTAATATCTACATAGGTAATAGCTGACGATAAATTAATTATTTTTTTATACTGTTGGATAAGAAAAATTGTTTGTTTTTAGTTTTTTTTTTTTTTTTTTTTGCATCGTGGCGAAAATTTCAAGGTAACACACTGAAATCGATTAAGCTCTCTCTTTCGTTTTCGTTTCTCGTTTTCCGTGACATTCTATCTTTTTTAGTTAAAGGAAAACTCGGTGACTGAGAGAACTATAAACGTATATACGTTTCTCACGGGGTGGCGCGCGCGAGAAGAACGAAATTCCCTTCAAGATCCGGTGAAAAAGAAGTTTGCTCGACGGGTGGTGGCTCGGTAGTATAGTTGCTTCCTTAAAGAGGATCCATCTGAACTTTTTCGCTATTGGTGCGTGAATATATGGGCTATATATAACGCTTCGGGGCTTTTTGTTACTTTTCTAATAGGGTCCCGCTGTTTTCTTCTTTATTTCAATCCATTTTCTTCTATTGTTTATATACAATATACATACATATATCCTATAACTTTCTCTTTTCACGCGAATACTTCGTGAAACTCTTATCCACTGTTTATATACATTTTCGCTAAAATAATTCCCGCCAGTTTCATATAATTTTTTTTTCCCACTTTTTATTTTTTTTTTTGTCTCAAATACATCCGCGAAGAATACATTTATTCATATATCTGTATAATGCATTTATATATTTAAAAATGCATGTTTTCGGTTTGGAAACTTGCACACTGCTGTCTTAAATGCTCACGCTCACAATTTATCATTTTGCATTGCTGTATATATACATACATATATATTTATTATTTATAAGTATATAAGAAGAACTTGAGCGCGGCAATATACTCTATTCCTTTATAATTTTTTGTTGAATTTTTATTTCATTTTTTTTTACTCCATTCGTCAACAGTTAATGAGCAAAAATTATGAGCGTGTCAGGAAAGTTATGATGGGCGTATGGATATACATACACTCTTATATACATATATGTGTATAATATGTATATACATGCGCGCGCGCGATCGCCATACTGATATTTGCATGTCTGGCGCGAACAGGATAATTGCACGTCAACGAAATAGCGTTGCACCTGCATGCAATTCAACCATATCTCTACTTAACATCATTCACAATCTTAATCGATCCAACAATACATACAAGAAAAAAAAATTAATATAATATAATAAAATTAAACAATTACGTAATAAATATTGTATATTTGAAAATATTTAATAATAAGATATATTATAAATAAATAAATGGATATAAGTAAATAATAAGAAATTGTGAATTGTAATGTACGCACGAGGCAGGGTGATATCAGGTCGAGACTTTTCGTTCAGAGGCCTGATCTCACCCTGGCTTTTCGATCAAATCTCACTCTAGCATTTGGATATTTTACTGTTATGATTAATCAGGTATTCGAATTAATAATAATTAAATATATACGGAATATTGTAATTATTCATATTTAATGGGTAGATTTTGGGAATAAAATAAAATAAAACAATGGGTAATAATTAAGTTCGTATTATTTTTTGATTTTTATTTATTAAAGAAAATTAATGAAATTAAATTTAAATATAAATAACTTAATGCGATATTTAAAATTTAAATGAATAAATTTATTGTATATTTAAGATGAAAAATCACTATAGTATTAAAAATTTTTCATATCATATTCGTCGATGATGTAATGGCCTGTGAAATCGAACAATTTTGATACGAGGCATTACTATCATGTGTTGGGTGTAAAAAGCATCAAACTAGGTATAATCCTAGATTTTTAGAGGTTCCTCAGATTCAAAGTAGAATTGATAAGCCAACGAGTGCCATAGGATGTTTAATCGACTACTAGAAGATTTAGAGAAGCACAAAAATTTCGACTCGGGATATTTTTATCTACAACATTTATAAAAAAAAAAAGTTTGGAAGAAAGTTGATCACCACTGTTTCACTTTCTCCAGTTAGAGAACCCTTTGGTACATCCACCCCTTATAGTTCTCTCAGATCCATCTCACTCTCACTCTCATTTTGCTCTCACTCTTTCACATCCCTCCCAACTAACTCTTTCTCCTCCTCGAATATAAACCCAAGCTTCGACCCCTTACCTAACACACATTTCACCCACCCACAGTTATACATACATACCTATACACACACACACACACTGACATCATCTCTCACTTGCTCACAGTAACTATTTTCAGTCCGCGCCCTATCTCGATCTCACTTTCATGTTTTCACCCTCTCTCACCATTCTCAAAACACCCTCTGCGCCGTTCTCTTTCACAGTATAGTATAAACTTCTCTGCGCGCGTACGTATTTCTCCTATCCCTTCTCAAAAGACAAGTGAGAGTGGACCTTGGGTCCAGCGTTGCTGCATCGACCTTCTCTCATCCCTTGTCTTCAATCACCCCTTTTACCGCGTGCGCGTTTTTCCCTTTCTCTCACTCATTTCCAACCACTTTTCTTCACTCTCACTCCTATATATTACGATATTTCAGAGTCCAACGGTCTCTTTCTCCTCAGAACGACCCGCACTGCGGCCCACGTCACCGCACCCTAATCCCCCCATTGCGAAAATACATCTAACCCCCTTCTGAACGCCACCCTCGCTGACCCTCTGTCTTTATCTATTGCCCATTCTCATTCTCTCCATCTTCTTCTTCTTATTCGTCTTCTCCCTACTACCATACACAATCACACGTCGTATCGATTGGCCAGTAGCTCGTCAGAGAGCGCCACCATTTTACTGGACCAAAGTAAATTCACATTCTTATTTTATACAACACGTTCATCATCGTCGATCATATATATACATACATATTACATATACATACATGTATATAAATAGTAAATAATATGATTTTTTTAAAAAAAATTTTTTTTTTTTTATTATTTATTTCTTATAATAATTTTTATACATATTTCATGCATATTTTAATTCTTAAAGTCAATTCCACAAATCAATTTAAATATCATGTGTGTGGAAATATATTTTAAATTTACCCTGTAATTAATTGTCTTTTTTTATTTTTTTTTTTTTTTTTGTTAATATATTCTTTCCTTTCCATTTTTAATATCATTTTATTTATTGATATAAAAATACGTCGCAGACTTGTCCTTTGTGTCTAGTTAATTAAAAGAGATATACAACTCCAAATTATAATATACGAAAATAAAGAAATAATAAAAAAGAATAAAAACTGTGATTAATAGCTGTTGTGGACATCGTCCAACAAACGAGAATAAATCTAGTAGTCTATACACCAGCAAATGACCTTGAATGTTGAAAAGAAAAAAAAATTATTAAAACAGTTCCGGGACAAGTAGAAACAGTAAAAAATGTAGATAGAAAAAAATAAATATGTGTATATATACATTTAGAATTTTAAAAGTATTTATTAAATGAACGCATGTGTATGTCATTTGTAAGTACCAACGGATGTTGGTTATGTGAATTTCTCACCAACGTCACATGTATATTTATATACAATACATATAAGGTTGTTAGAAAACATTTAGTTAGTAAAATTCCAGGAGTAGCTGGAATAATTTGCACACAATTTCCTTTTGCTTCACTGGCGAGAATAAAGTTTACGTAAACGATTAAAGGGCAATATCGCTAACGACTACACCATGACTAGTAACAAATTCATGATAATTATCAGATAAACATTCTACGCATAGTAATTATATATAAGTATTTACAATAAATATATACCTAGGATTTTTTTTTTAAATAGTTATTATAGTTTCCATATTAAAAATTAACTGCTATTAAATATCTCGATTATTTTTAAACTTATCATCATTCCCTTAAGTAAAATAAAAAAAGATATTTTTTAATTGACATTGATATGATTAATTAAAATACATTGCCATGAAAATATTTATATTGAATAAAATTTAATAAGATTCAGCGATTATATAAAGACTATATTAAAATTATAAAATGAAATATTAATAAATTGTAATTTATAAAAATAAATTGTATAACATTATCATGTGTATTAATAATAATTATACAAAAATAATAAAATTTATTCTCTCATACACGTGTTAATTAATCAATGCAATCACGTTCATTCAACCACTTGTAGCTGAATCGTGCGACTGAATATAACAATACATAAATACAAACACATATAAAAGCTCGTAAAGAATGTGAAATAGTGTCCATTAAATTGTTATAGACTACAAGAAGAGATTTCATCCGGTTTCAATCGATATATCCCTCACGGGCAATTGTCTCATGTTTCTTAGGTGTCTTTAAAACAAAAAAAAAAAAAAAACAAAAAAATATAAAATAAAATAAAAAATAAAACCAATTAGTTACAAATGCATTTAATTGCGACATAAAATCTAACCTTGTCCAACAGACCAAGCGCATGCACATTCCTGTTGCTGTCGCGACCACATTGTCAACTATATAACTATAATATATATCTACATAAATAAATATACATGTATATATACATTATACATACATATATATTATACATCCATTGCTTTATATACAAATTTCGAATGCCATTCTCGCAATTTAACAGGCAATAAAGTTTGACCGGTAATGAAGAGCGACAATGAATTTATCTGTGTATAAAAAAGGAAGATAAAATAAAAGTTAGAGAGAGATGAAGTTTGATGTAGATGTTGGGAAGTTAAATGGGGAAAAAAAAAAAAACGTTGAGATAGACCCAGTGAGATTTAGGGGTATTAAGGAATTATTGGTGCGAGACAAAAACGTTATGACGAATTAGGACCACCCTTCGACTTCTTCGTCAGAGGAAAAACTGTGTATAGCCTACCCCAACGATAAATATGTTTAGGGATCCTTAACCTATATATTCGAATGGCAACCCTTCGAGTTTGACATGGTGTATCGTTCCAATATAAATGTATTATATACATACATGTATATGTATATAAGACATTGTAGTATATATAGTGTCTCAATCTTTCTCTTTCTCTCAGTATCTAACGTTTGCTTTTACTCTCTTGTATATCAACCTTTGTGTCCTCCCCCAAAGGAATGTTGAGAACAAAAATCTTTCCACAAGGAATGCACAGGGAGATTATAGGGATAGGGATTAAGGGGTCTGATAGTGATAATTAATTCTAATACTGTCTAGTGATAATGATAATGATGACGATAATATTATTGTTTCATTAATTATGAATATTTGTATTTATTTATTTTTATTTTTCATTTTTTGTTGGAGTTTTTTTTTATGTTTAGTGATGAATTATTTATGGTGATTTATTTGAATATTTTATTATGTCTAAAAGTTTCAATGTTGGAAATTTACTACTGATGATTATATAGGAAATTATTTTATTCTCATCGCGATGTAAAACTGTCGTAGAATAATATATGACCACGAATTAATTCGTGGAAAGTTTTTAAATAATTATATTTCGATATGCACTCCAACGTGAATTTGGAAATAAACTTTTCACTCAGTTGAAAATTTATTAATTCAACCGAAGTTTACTTGCACTAGATGAATTTATATATACATATATAATCATATACATTAAATTACGATCAAAGCCCAATTATTTTTATCTATATAAAATCCTCACGATATTTTATAATTTTATTCGTAAAAATACATTCAAAATTTTATAGTTAATTCACAGTAATTATTTTTTTTTTCTAACTTTTCACTAGGGAATTTTAATTTTTATGAATAAATTTTAATATTTAACAGTTGGAATTAAATATTATTTCATTTGTATTTTAATATAAAAAATAAATAACAAAAATAATGAGCAATCATTTGCTTTTATAAAATAAATGAAAAAGTATAACAACACTCAAATTTAACCGCACATTCACTCGTCCCTCCATTTTGTGTGTGTATATATATGTATAGATATACATATATGATCCTTTGTCTTCAGGTGCCGCTGATAAATGCCATAAGTTGTTCTTCCAAGTGAGGATATAACTCACAGATGTATATAAATATACACATTCGTTGAAACAAGATGCGATACTCGATTCAGATCAACCCTCAATTCAGTGGGTTGTGCTTGGCATGTCCAACCCTCAAGGACCGCATGTGTGTGTGTGTTACATTGCAAAGCACTTGCGTTTATCTACTGTGATATTTCTCATTTTCACATCGTGCGTGTCTTTATAATTTTTTATTTCATTTTTTTTTTTTTTTTTGTTGATATTCTCACCTCAATAATATTGCGGAAAAGTAACCGAAAAAAAATTCGCAAACATCACGCACGTGATTTTTTTACTTGTAGGTATAATGATAAAATAATTCTTGATAATAATAAATATAAATAAGTACTAAATGATAAATTATGTTTATTCAAAATGGAAAATAAAAAAAGTATAAGAGTAATTTTGTCTATATAATAAATAGAAGTATCCGGATGTTCATTTAGTGTCATCACGCGCGTGTTTGTACGTGATCTGCATGCGAGATATTTTAAAATAAAAATGTTGTGAAATAATAAGAATAAAAAATTATTATAATAAAATAAAATGAAAAATAAAAGTGTATGAGTATATGTATAGTTAGTTGCAAAAGGGAAAAAAAATCCACTTTTATCAATACGTACATATATATACAGCAGTACAACAAGACTTTTCAATTGTGGAAAAATTGCTGTACGTGAAAAAAATTTCAACTTTGTATGACCTTCATTTTTCGCACACTCTATTTTCATGCTTTTTTTATTTTTTTTTTTTATATCTTCTTTACGATATAAATTATTTCTGCTTTTATTATTACCAAATATATATATATATATGTAAAATTTTATTGCTAAAAAATTTTAAATGGGTTAAAAATTTATAAATATTTATTTGGGGATAAATAAAATTTATAAATTTAAAGGAAAATTATTATAATAATATTTAAATATTTAAATTAATAATTATAATATTAAATTAATTTATATCATATTAAAAAATGTATTATATTTGTTATTAATTATAGGATAATAAATATTATATACATATTAAAATTATTAAATTATATTTTATATTACATAAATAATATAAATAAAATATATATAATAGAATTACACTATTTCTTAAAATATCAAAAATTTTTATGCTTTAATACATAATTAATATATAATAAATTTATAAATTATAAATTTTCAATTGAATAATTAAATATATTTAAATTATTTAAAATAATATAATATTTATTATTAATTATACGATAATAAATATTATCCTATAAATATTAAAAATTTATAATTTATAAATTTATTATATATTAATGTAGTATTAAACCATAAAAATATTTTTGATATTTTAAGAAATAATATAATTCTATTTTATATATATTATTTATGTAATATAAAATATAATTTTAATAATTATTTAATATGCATATATATATGAATGGTTTTGCCTCAATTCGATTTGACATCGTTTCATAAAATTACGGCGTAAAAAAAATGTATTTTTTTTAAAATATAAACATGACTTTTAAAATTATATCAGATTTCTTTTTTGCTTCATTACCATCTGCATTTATATCTTATATTCACAGCCACACGTTGTGTAATATTATAGGTGTATGTTTTATGGTTCTCCGAGACTTATATATATATTCGTACCAGGCTCCGTGCCTGATTTGTCAGTGAAATAAGCAACCAACCATGCTCTGATTATAAGTAAAAGCTGAGAGAGTTAACACGAATGATGAACGAGAATATGGAAGTTATAACTCGCGCACGTGAGTAATTATCGCATGAAATATTCACCACTTTGCTTGATGATGCAACTATCCTCTCCCTCTCTCTCTCTCTCTATCTAAAATATTTGAGATATACATATATATACCCACATAACATCTATGTATTGATAATAAGTATTCCTGTGAGTAGATTAAACTTTATTAATCATTAATATTTGTAAATCAAAATAATATAAAATTATTTCTGATTACATTAGAAAAAAAATTCAGTTTTTCTAAATTATATCTTTCAAATATATAATTGCAACGCAGCATTTCGTGATGTCCACAATTTTTAATTTATTAAAAACATCACAACGATCGCGGTAATCATTATTATTTCGACGTTTTTGTTCGGTAAGAAAAAAAAAAAATTATTATTCAGTGTGTTAAAAAATATTTATAAATTTCACGTGTGTGTTAATACAAAAGTACATAATTCGTGCGTTGTTTTTTCAGTTGGATTGTAATATATAATGACTAACAACACGCGTAGTAGTATAGGTATTCCGTGACACAGTTCATTTCTCTCTTCCTTATATTTTTATACTTTTTATTTTCTCTTCATCTTTCCGGAGGCAGCACCTGACAAATTCAAAATTTTCGTTCACCCAAAATCGTTTCCAAAAACAATTCCCTTCGTGTCTTTTATTTATAAATAACTGCAGCAAATCTATCATCATCATGTTTAAAATTTATATAAATTTTAAATGTGCAATTTCGATCTTGGAAATAATTCATACATATGTAATACATATTTGTCTACGTTTAAACATAAAGATATATTTTTGTGTGAATTTACATATATACCTACATATATATTCCAAAGATTCGATAATACAGTGAGCTTGTGAGGGTAGTTGTTGGTGAAAGCCCGCAGAAACCTGCTCGCTTGCACGTCAGTTCATGTTTAGACATGGCTCGTGCCGCAACTTCTTTAATATTTCTCTTCAAATAAATTCAAAATTTATCTATCAGTGGAACCTTAATTTAATATAATGTATCATTATTAATTCCATCAACATATTTCACTAATTATTCTAAAAAAAAAAAAAAAAATGCAGTATTTTTTTAATAATTAAACGTAAGAATATAAAAATTTTTTTTTACCAAAAACAAATAAAAAATAATTATAAATAAAAAAATATATATCAGTGATATTAACAACAATGAATTCGCGCGCTTTACTTTTATATCAAGCATATACTGTCATCAGTCATCCTGCGACATATAAATAAAAATATATATTACGTATATTATATGTACATATAGGTAATGTAATATGAGCGGACAATTCGGGCGTCGACGCATTTCGCGCCGCGGCACATTTTGGCTCCTGTGTCTCGGTCGGGCGCCGTCAGACAAGATTAAATAAATTAAAGTCGATTAAGCCTCTCGTGTGGAACGAAACAAAGACTCGCGCGCTTTGAGCATTGAGCATTCGAGACAAATCGGTTGCGTAAGAAGATTATTATTAATTTTTTTTTCCTCTTTTCCAACATTTTTTCCTGTTTGTTTTTACATTACTTCTATAAAGAACTCTACTGTGGCACATATTTAACAATACAGATGCGACATTATTACGTCAACGAGAAGCAAGAGCGTGAAGAAATAAATAAAAGAATTTAAAACATACACGATAAAAAAACGCGAGAGAGAAAAAGATCACAGTATTATAGTGAAGATCATCTACAAAGTGAACTAAAGAATTTATCTAACACAACACAATAACGCCCTCCTGCGTGTTTAACTGGCGCCTTGATATTATACTACACATATACATACTCTTATTTTTATTTCCCGGAAATTATTTCCATTAATTTATTCGGCAATAATATAAATAATAGTTGTTCATATATTGTTTTGCTACCTGAATATATTATTAAATCCCTTTGCGTGTTCATACGCGCAAAAAAATGACAAAAATGTGGCATCAACTTGTGGGACACACGCGGGTAATATATATATATATATATATATATCTATATATCTATGTATGTATATAATAAACATTTATGTATTTAGTGATACTAAACATCTACGTATATGTATAGTGAATATATATAAGGTGATCCCCAAAGGCATATGGTGAGTCCTTGATTTTTAACGATTGATTGGCAGGATTGCCAATTTAGCCAATTATCGTTTGCTGTCGTTCGCGGAATAACGAATCAAATTATATAGGTACAATGTATATATATATATTTACGTATATACATATAAGTTTCACGAGGTAAATGTGAACGTAACGAATCGAGGCGCCTTGGTTTAGCCAACGGCGTGTCGACGATCGAATTCTGATTTACGAATTTTCGGCGAACGTCGAGGTCATGATATATATATTCTATGGAGCACAGCGAAACTCTTTAGTTTCTTTTATCCCCCCGGCAAATTTTATATTATGATTTATAATTTTTTTTTTCTCTCACTCTTTTGTTCTCTCGCCCTCTTAATCTCTCTAATATATTTTTTTTTTTTACGTAGAAACTTAATTTTCGAAAGTTCTTGGCAGAGATTAAATCGTGACCGATAATAAAAAAAAAAAAAAACTTTTACCATGTAAGTATAAAATAAATATTATTTTTATGTTATGTAAAGATACTTTGATACAAAATAATCGTTTTCACGAATATTTTATTTTCTGCGATTATAAAAAATTGATAAGACTGTGCAGTATTATTTTGTATGTATATAGTTTTCACACTATCTCAGATGTAAAGATATTTTAAGTGAAAAATGTAAAGTCATATCTTGTGTAGATTTCAGACATGTATACATAGATTATATATACATGTATAAATATGTATGTGTGTTAGTGATATCGATTTCCACGCGTGTTTTCTCGTTGAAAAATCACTTCGTTTTTCACCTTCGTGTTGTACTCGGTCACGCAGGACGGATCGATGTGTCATCAACCACGCGGCAATACATACACACATATATGTACTTATATATATATACATATGTACATATACCCATTTATATCATTGTATATAAACATATATATTTATATGGCACTAAAAATTTTTCCATTTATGTCAAAACATAAAATAATTTCTTATCCTCAGTAAATTGTCTTGAGCAATAAACATTTCAATTATTTATCTATACATTTATAATATATATATATACATATATGTGTATTTATATAGATGTATGTTCTTCTTCTTCTTCTTTATAAAATCACGCAAGAACAATTTAGCACAATTGTAAAACAGGAATTTCCAGTTTTTCTAAAATTTTTTATTCCCATTTTCATTTGAAATTAATTTTTTTTTTTTTTTGTATTTTTATATCATAACGTTAAACACGACAATTCGACAAGTGAGTAACAAAAACAAACGATACATAAAGTACAAGAAACCGTGCGCGACGCCTCTTGGTAATGGCAAAAACGACTCACGAGAATTGCGAATTTTTTTTTTTATTTCTCTTTCAATTTTTCTCACTCTGTCTTTCCTATTTCTTCTTCACTCTCGATCTTTCGTTTTGTCTCTCTTCTCGTAGCCGCATAGTAATCCAGACAGATGGGACTCGTTAATGGTACACGCTCGGGTAATTTGCGAGAAATCTAATAACCCATCCGCGGGGTTGGGTACATCCCCTTCAACGTCGTGGCTTTATCCCCATCGTTCTTATAAAAAGAAAAAAAAATATACATAAATAAATTCACAATAGACTTCTGGATTTCACGGAAATATCATTGAGAATTAAAGAATTATCTTATATGCTGCTGCAGATACTGGTAATATGCATTCTGCCACAACGTGCAGAATTATTCATTAAATATGTTTACACACAATTCACGCGGGCTTTATTTGTACAATTTTATTGTCGGTATATTTTAGCAACTACATCATTGCCGTTGTGTGTAAATACATAATCATGCACATATATATATGCATATGTACGTATATGTGTACATGCAGGACCAGTGTAGACTGCAGTTCGGTCACGCATAGAAAAGAAAAAGAGCAAATCGTCCAGGAACTCGTTAAGCAGTTTGCGGTCCTCATGTACCTTTTTTGCCGGCCCGTTAATGTAAACATATTCCGCGAAGAGATTCCTCCTCCTTCACCTCATTCTCTTTTACTACATATGTATATGTATAATATATATATATATAAATATATACATATATATATATAGTCTTGTTCACTCTACTATTCTTAGTTTATTCCTCGTCTCTCTAAATCTTTTTCTCTATTTTGCGTTTGCTCTCACTCGGTTTTTATTTCTTCAAGTCTCCGCATGCTCTCCTTTTTGCTCTCAACTCATTCTCTATATTCGCCACGATGCCGACCTTTCAGCCGCAAATATAACATCTAATCAAAGTTGAAAGAAGATATATTTTGTTTCTTTTTATTTATATATTTATTTCCAGATGAGAATGCACAAAATATATTCTGCTGCTGCCAGTAGATGAGTTTTGAATTCAATTTATATTATGAAATTTTATAATTTTTATTTTATATCAATTTTTTTTTTTATTTTATAAAACATAATTATAATATTTATGAATTAATATATTTTTTTTTGTATATATGTGATGTAAAAAATTTTAATCTGTTGAAAAGGAAAAAAAAAATTAATATTGTGTAACTATACAATAAAATATATAGAGCTAAAATCGTAGAGATTATAAATAGATATTAATATTTATTAATATTTGTAATTGGATGATAAATATTATTATTGAATTTATTTATATAGTTTTAATTGATAATCACAAACCAGTTGTGTAACGATTGATTTAATTGATATTCATGTATACGGTTGCACGCTAATTATCACAGTGACAAGACATTAAAGCACCTTGGCGTCGCGGTTTGCACCGCGGTGGGTCCCTCATATACATAAATATATATATATATTTACGTGTAGTTTTATATATGTGCAGCGTGTATGTATGTGAGAATTGACGTGCAAGGCCGCGAATGGGGAGGGAATACCAGCCCCCTTGTGGCAAGTAGCTGACAGGAATATGAACGAAAACTAATCTATTCCACACTTTATTGTGACGAGCCAACAAGCGAATCTTGAAATGAATAAAAAATCTTGAAATAAAAGAAATAAAAAATAATAAACAACTACTTACATGTCAGTTAATTTATTTAGCAAACGCTTTAACTTGTTCATGCAGTAGAATAATTTGAGATTCGCAATAATGTCATATTAATGAATATAAAACTGAAATTTTCCTAACAAGCATTAATTAATTTATCTAAAAAAAAATATAATAAAATTAAATGAATTTATATTTATTTATTTGATCATTTGTTTGAATGAAAATTATAATATTTTGGTGTATTGATTTTTTATTTATTTGTTTGTTTATTTAAATGTTTATTTAATTATTTAAAGAATTAAATAATTATTTTAATATTTATTTATTTGGTCAATTATTCAAATCAAAATAAATATTTTGATGTGTTAATTATTTATTTGTTTGTTTATTCAAATATTTATTTAGTTATTGATTCAAATATTTATTTAATTATTTAAACAACTAAAAAATTATTTGAATAATTAAATAATTATTTTAATATTTATTTATTTTATCAAATATTCAGATGAAAATAAATATTTTGGTTTTAATTAATTATTTATTTGTTTGCTTATTTAAATATTTATTCAATTATTTGAACAATTAAATAATTATTTGAATAATTGAATGATTATTTTAATATTTATTTATTTGATCAATTATTCAAAAGAAAATAAATATTTTGGCGTTTTAATTATTTATATTTATTTATTTGTTTATTTGAATATTTATTTAATTATTCAAATAATTAAATATTTATTTAAATATTTATTCAATTATTTAAATAATTAAATAATATTTATTAATTAAATATTAATTTAAATAAATATAAAAAAAATAATTATTCAAATATTTATTTATTTGTTCACTCAAATATTTCTTTAATTATGTAAATATTAATTCATTTGATTAATTATCCAAATGAAAATAAATATTTTATAGTGTTAATTAAATATTTAATTGCAACTATTAAAATATAAATTTAATTAAAACAACAAAAATTTTTTTTTCAATACAAATATTAAAAAAAATTAATAAAATTGATATTAAATATTAATTACGATGATAAAGTTAATAAATTAAATATTACATAATTTGTACTAATAATATGTGTTATAATTTGTGTGATATTAATTTTACTTTCCTCAATTAAAAGAGCTGCACATTGGCGAGTGACAATAAAATTAATGAAGAGATAATAATTTCGTAAATAATTAATAAATGAAATACGAAGAATCTGCAACTGTGGCTGGCTTCAGGAGAAGACATCACCTGGTGGAGGAGGTGCCAGGTCTTTCTATACGGCGCCTTACACTTGAGGATCCAAGAATTGTTCGCGAACGAGATCGCACTGGCTCAAGGTCACCATCTCCAGTACGTCATATCTGTCATCCGCGAAGTGGTCAAGCGCGCCCTGGGCGAGGATCATCGAGGTAACCTTATGCCGACACCAAAATATCAAATTAATAAAGAAAGAATGAAAGGAAAAAAAAATATATACACACATTCATATACATATATTTATCCATATAAATAAATTTAAAAAAATAAAGAAATACAAAATAGCAAAAGATTAACTATAAAAATTTCTACTAATATACAATTATTCAAGTAACGCCCACGAATGTGGGATTGCGAATCGTAAATTATGATAGGCAATCTGTAGTATATTATATATAAATATATACACGTGTATATATATGTTACAACGTATAGCGGCACAAAAATAAATTTATATCTTACGACATATAAATAAACCATGAAATCAAATTTAATATCTATTTAAATATAAAAATATTAAAAAGTAATATTTTATGAGAATTTCTTTGAAATATTAATTTCACGACATCTATTTACATGATACAATACATAATTACATTACATAATGTATTCTTTTATATATAATTATTATTTCGAATCATTCAAAGTTATAATATAAATTAATTTAAATTTAAATTTAAATATTAATACAATATATTCGTGAATGTATTTATTTATATATTATCAATAAAATTAATTCTTGCGTGAATATTGTGGTCGCACGCGCGTACCTGCAAAACCCCACAATTAAACGTTGTAAAAACTTAACGGTCAGACAGGACAAATGGTTAAGGCACGACTTAATAAAGCCTTGGCCATCGATTTACACCACTTGGTTTGCACTATACACGCGGGCCAAATGTTATCGCGGCATTTATTAAACTGCTGCATTAAAATACGATCTTATATTCAGTGTATATGTATAAGAAATAAATGCAATATGTATAATGTATTTGTATTTATAATATACTGATGCATCAGATGTGCTCCCCATCATCTATATTTATCTTGGATGTTCGATCTCTTTAGCACGCACGTATCAGGATCAGGCACACTGTTACATCAAGTATCTACGTGCCTATACATATGCACCATTGTTATTAGTAAAATTTATAAGCACTAAAATATACACTTTCTTTTTTCGTGATTTTATTTTATTTTATTTTTCAATATTTCTTTTTTTTTTATTTTTATTTTGTTTTATTTATTTGCGCTGCTTAAATTTGGCGTTATATTTCAAAGCAGAATTTCTGTAGTGTAAAATGTGTTATATTATGCTAAATTTTATTGCGATTTTAAAACACGCGAGAGATTTGTTCTATTTTTTAAAGAAATATATACGCGATTTAATTTAGAATTTTTGTTTTATTTATTTATGTCAGTTTATTTTTAATATGCTTACTAATTGGCTGCTAATAAAATATTTTATATTCTTATTCAATTTTTAGTTGGTGAATTCAACGTATGCATAAATATTTTTGTGTTTATATGTTTAAATAGAATTAATGAGATATATTTGTTGGATATTTGAATTTATTTTGTGTTTTCGTGCACATTTTTGTTGTTTAACTGGCGTGGATCATTTGGAAGAATGTGAAGAGCGTTGTTAACTCAATTTTATCCAACATCAACATTTGATGCAGCGGGAAATAACAAAAAATAAGAAATAAAAAAATATATATGAGGAATGAGAAATAAAAAAACAATGCTGAGAAGGATATTTTTACGAGGAGTCAGCCTGTTTTTTCTTCTCATTGCTATTGGCAAAAGGCCGCAGTAGTTTCACGCGAATTCGATTTATTTCTTTTTTTTTTATTTATTTTTTTTTTCGTTTTGTAATTCACTTTGGTGTGCGAGGCAAAACGAGGTAAAACGAAGTTATATCGAGAGCGGAAATGGGAAAAAATGTAGATATATTCTTGAAAGAAAAATAAGTGCTGTTAGTTAATAGCGTACTAGAGTGAATGAAAATAAATATAAATAATTTTTCATTTTATTTTTTCATTCATTGAAGATAGAGGAAAGGATGCAAATTTGGAATACCACTTTTTGAAAAAATCGTATTAATCATGGGTTAACAGATAAAAAAGTAAGAACCGCATTAAATGTTAGAGAAACTTATATTTTATTTAAATAAAAAAAATGAACAGCCTCGGATTATTATAAATAGGATAAATTTTGGTTTAATCATAAAATTGCAGATTGGCGTGGTTTAACCAATGTGAATATAATTTGGAATAGGGTATTCCAAATTACAATCACCTAAATAATCAACTTTAATTAACTATATAAATATCTTTAAACTTAAATCTCAACTATAAAATTTAAAAAATTCAACTTCAAGCTTATATCTAAATCAATTATATTTTTTGTAGTCTTTGCAGTAATCACAAACGTAGCAACCTGAGCCATATTCCAAATTAGCAACACAACCATTTGTAACCTAAAATATTTTTATCATTTTGTGTTACGAATAATTTCTCAAATAAGCGCTGATTTCTACAGCTAAGACACTTAACTATAGATTTGTACAAATATAAACATATAAATATAAGTTACACTCAAAATGCAAACAGATTTATTACTTACTTTGAAAATTTTCTAGATAGCACTTTCACTTCGATGCAATTTATCACAGCACTATCAATATGACTGCTTCTAAGCGATGCTCAATTTGTTTGTTAATACTCACACTACGTAATACTGGTATTCGTTAATGGATGGTATTTTCCTATACTTTTATAATGTAATATTCCAAATTAGCATCCTTTCATCTACTATTTTCAATTTAATAAAAAATTAAATTACTTAATCGAATGAATTGATGGAAATTTTGATAGTTACAGATTTTGGCTTGAACGTATGAGCAAAGAGAGACCTGCTTATTTAACAATTACATCACTGGAGCTACCAGACTCACCAATTCCCCTCATTGATTCACAAGCGAGCGCAAGATTGCGCCCTAATGAAACTAATTCATCTCACGTAAATTCCCAACGCGACGAAACACTCAATGAATTTATGGATGTCACAAAGGTAAACGAAAAGGAGAGAAAAAAAATAAATCACAGTTCTAAAATTAATAAAATTAAAATAAATAATTGTACAACCAAACAATCTACAAATAATAAAGAATGCAAAATAACACAATCTATCATAAATTGTAAACGAAATAATGAACGTGAGTATTTATTTTATTTTTTAATACAAATATAAAATATCTATATAATTAATTTTATATTTTATTTCAGCAATGTCTCGCAATGCAATTCAAAATGCCAATGATGGCGCCATCAAGGACTGTATCTGCTCTGAAATTACCGAGAATTTACGGATTAACATTCGAGAAAAAACTGAGGTCAACCAATCGTCTCGTAGTCCAAGTCCGGAAGTGACTCACACTATAAGGATTGCGATGAAATACCTTGGTCAAGTAATACGTGATGATGACAGTGTGGTAGTAACAACTTCGACAATACCATCAACCATATCGGACAATAATAATTTCAATTCTCCTGAAGTTATCTCTGCAAATTCAATTGACAATGAAAAATCAATAACTAATAATAAAAATGATGAATTTGGTTGTTGTAAAGGCGTCAATGTAGCATTGGACTTCACACTCAACTGCAACAATTTACAAGTAACCACACGTGAGATTAATCTAAAACCTGTTTCAAAAAATAATTCAAGTGTATAAATTAATTTTTTCCTCTGCTCAATTTTAATTTAAAAATAAATAAATAAATAAATGTTCTGAAATTATTTCACTCTTTACACAATTATCTACATACATCTATTAAATAATACCCATCTCAAAATTGTTCCACATAAAATAAAAACTCAAAAAGTAACAGACACAAAAAAAAAAAAAAAAGTGAATTTAAATTAAACAAAATTTGACCCGTGTCCTTTAAACTAATTTAAATATATTGATTGTCATACATATTTTGACATCGCAATATTATATTCAAGAGATATTGGATATTATATTTTTTCATATGACAAGAAATAATTGGATCCTTGCGCGCCACATATACATATGTGTAAATAACACATTTACACATCTATACATCTAAACGCCAATTTCTACGAAATCAAGAGTCATCCTCGGGGGCCTACAACACAAACCGCAGTCGTCGATTAATTAACTTGACTAATAAATCGCATTTTGTGCTCTTAAACATGAGAGAATAAGACGAGAAGGCAGCGAGTAAGAGAAAGAAAGAAAGTGCTGCATGGCAAACTAAATAATCTCAGTTAGGCCACACAGTGCAAGAGAAATATATCGGTCCACTTTTGTCCTGGGCCCAATGCCAGGAGTTTATATAGTGACTATATAGCGTCTAGTCTCTATACATATACACACACATATATATATATTTATATACATATATACATGGGGAGAAGGAGACTATATCGCAATGCGTTCTCGCGCCAACGACCAAGAGAAGAGTTTTAGTAGTCTCGACTATATATTTCTCTTTTCCTCTTGTGTGTTTATCTCCAGCGCTCAATATTGCTCTCACACTCTCGCACATATATATACATATACGTATACATATATATGTATATATATATATCCAGTTTGCTCAACTCGTCCCGAATCTCCTTGTAATATATTTATTTTTCTCTTTTGTTGTTTATTATATATGTATACCACACACTACTCGCTCTCGCGCCTTTGGTTTTGCAGCTCGATTTTGGTTCTCTCTAAGGGCGAAAATGGTTCATGGCCATTCGCCCAACCGCTGATTTCGATGCTGCGAGCCACGACGCCTTGCTATATGCACCGAATTGAGAATTCCCCCCTTTACTTCCCTCGTCTTTTGACCAACCTCATCTACTTCTTCCCTTTTTCTTATTTTTATATTTTTTTTATTATTATTTTTATTCGTTTACCTTCTGTCTTTCTTGCTCCACCTTCATCTACACTGCCATCTATTTTGGTAATTTTTTTTTATTTAGTTTATTATATTTTATTGTGATTTTATTTTATTTTACTTTTTTTTTTTTTTTTCAATCTTACTAATCCTTTTTCATCGTCTCGATCGATTAACGCGTTTATATGATGACGGTGTGAGAAACACGATAATGAAGCGTCCCGCGGGCCATAGAGATAGTATATGTACGAACAAAGGAGGACTTGTTTCAGACACATGAACGAAAAATATGTAATATGTGTGTGTGTGTGTGTTTGTATATGCACGATGTGTGAGAAAAAAAAAATTTGGAATGAGATATTAAAATTGTGTGCACCATAATGGATGAAGTAAATTTATATATAAAATTGTACCGAGTCATCGTGCGATTTTAAAAGTCGCGACGATGAATAAAAAAATGAATAAAATTAAATTGAATAAATAAGATTTTTTCGCAAGAATGATGTATCATTTTAAAAGGATATACAATTGACATTTAATTGTGAGTAGTTTATATCAATTATTAATAGTATATACACTGTAATATATATCAACAATATATTCTATTGATTTCTTCACATATGCATTTTGAATTAAAATATTGAAAACAATATTTTAATGATAATATTTAATTAAAATATTGAAAATAATATTAAAATTTGATTGTTATTAATTAATATGAATCAATGGCAATTATTTAAAATTATGATGGGTATGTTTATGTGATGATAGTAGTAATGTGTTTTAAAATAAATTGATT